>CM075443.1:14227811-14827811 GCA_037832335.1 Carallia pectinifolia
TGTTGATATAACAACTTGATTTTTAGTTTAACAAAAAAATTTATGTTTGTTCATTGGACCCCATTTGCCCGAGTATGTGATATTTCTATTCATGTTTTACGTGCCTTAATTTGATTGCTAATCACGTGAGATATAGTCAAACGTTGAACATACCGAGCATTCATGTATTTACTTCCGGTAGTTGCAGATATAATAAGGCATCGTTCACGTCTTCAATTTCAAGTTCACACGTTCAAAAGCTTGCCGTCTGATGCAGCATTTAAGTTCCAGCAACAAAATTCGCTGCTAAATGTGCATTACCAATACTCCACGGCAATTTGACAATATCCATAGTTATTATCCATGGTCCTTGTGACTTCTGAACCATCGAGTCTTTTTGTTTCATTGTTAGTAAGGAGAAAAGGGTTCCTACATTTTCAATTTTAATGATTTTTGGGGGTATTGGACTCTATCTTCCACCCCTGCTAGTGCTTTAACAAATTAATTTCATATCAAATATTGGGTTTCTACTAACCATCATGTGAAACATGCGGTGACCGTCTCTAAGCTCTTAATAAAAGGATAAGGGTGGGCGTTCGACTATTTAACATATTTGAGTTTACTCCGCTAAAAACGGGAAAATTTTTTCCGAAGTATTTAGAGATTAGGAGTTCAGATTTTATGTTTTTATTTTTTTGAATGGTTAACTTAGTAGTTGAGACTTGAGAAAGAAAAATCTGAGGGCATGATGGAATATCGAACTTTCACTCTGTCTATATAGCTGAGACACACAACTATTTTAAATAAGTTAAAACTCAGCAACTCAACTTTTTCAATAATTAATATCTACCTAAAAATATTAGCGCATATCTACGGAAAAAGATAGAAAAAAAAAAAAAAACTTTTGCGGGTCGCAAATAGGAACATGCCAACCAAGATCCATAAAAGATGGAATTAAACTGGGAGCTTTCTTCGTCCTTGTAACGTGAGCTACAGTACAAAATTGCAAGTCATACACGGAAAAGATCATTGAAAAGGAAATTCCAACTACTTTTTGTTTTATCAGGAGGAAATAACAATAGCAGTCTGGCTTTAAAATTACTGTAAATATTGGTGAACAGAGGAAAGCGGGAGTCATGTGGGCCTATACGCCACAAAAAATTGTGTTTTGGAAGTTCAAAGTTTTCTGCCAGAAACACGCAATGTAGAATAAAGATGATAGAATAATTACAAGTAAGATAATATATATTAAGGAGGTTGAGCATTTACTCAATTGATTAAGGGGATAGTTTCTCAATTAATAGATTAGGGGTTCAAATTTCACTTAATTTTATTTATTTATTTTTAAATTTTAATAGGACTCATTGTAGATGAAAAAAAAAATAATATGTATTAAGAACCATCAAAAAAAATAAATTTTTTATTTTTTGAGATAAAAATAAATTTAATATTCAGTTGTACATTGTTTTATGTTCATTACACATTCTACTATCTTATTGTCTATTAGATGTTTTTAGCGAGAAACTTGAGATTTGAAAAACAAAAAAGAATGTTTTTTAAGATGGGGGACATACATATAGCCTCACACTTTTCGGTAATTTTCTTTTGGTCTTTCCACCTGACGAGACTTTTCAAACTGCAGAAAAATTTCCAATTTTGGTACCCTGTAATTTGATACTGACATCATTCAAGTCTCAACTTTCAGACTCTCAACCGAAAGACAAAGAGAAAATATATATGTATTTACGTTTAGTTTGTTGATTTTTATTTTGAGTAAAATTATATTTATCATTTTTAAAATATTTATTATTTTTATATTTTATAAACATTAATTATTATTTTTAAAATAATAAGTACAGTTTATCTCAAGATAAAATTTAAAATATTTTACTTAGAAACATGTAAGGTCACTCAAAGACAAATGCAGGAGATACACTGTTAATGGAATTGAATAGAGGGGCCGTTACAATACAATTGTAATTGGCTTGGAAGATAAACATGATAAAATTCAATGGGCAGCAAGAGCATTTAGTCAGTTTTTTCTATTTCCCAACGGTCATTCTCACCTTGAGCCCCCCAATAGCCTAAAAAGCCCTTTTTCAACTCTCTCTCTCTCTCCATTTAGCCTAAGAAAAAGCCCTTTTTCTTCTGACTAAAGAAAGTAAAATCATTAAGAAAACAGTAGTACTAGAAAGATTTACGTCTGACCTTTTATTGAATTGTAATTACACCTTAACTTTTTTTAACTATCTTAATATGTTTTGCAACAATCTTTTTATTATAAAAAATATTATAATAATTATAAAAAATAAAAATATAATTACATTTAGATAAAATTTCAGATGAAAATCTTCTAATTTTTCAAGGCACTATAGAACTAGCACAGAGGCAGAGCGAGAGGAAAAATCACAAACAAGTCTCCAATATTTCCAATGCCGGAACCTCAACACTTTAGTGACTATGGCTTTGACCCACAAATCGATTATTTTCAGGTCTCTTTCTCAGTTCACTTTTCTTTGTTTCTCTCTGTTTTTCTTCTAGATAACGATTTTCACTCACCCATTTGCTATGGTTCCTTGTCGTCAATCCAGTTCTTGGAGGAAGCAAGAAAGCACAGGAAAGAAGCAACGAGGGAAATAGACTCCGTGCACTTCAAGCTCCAGAAACCCATCTCGAAAGACGACTCTGGCAGAAAGATCCACAAGTCCTCCAAGAAGAAGCGTTGGTGGAGAAATGCCATCCTTTTCTTCAGGTGGAAGTGGGTCCACAGCCACGGCCGCCACGATGATCTTAATAATGATGATGATGATGATGATGATGATGGAGATGTGCATAGAGCCAGAGCTCGAGCTTTCAGGACGTCAATATCAGGACCTTTGTACATCACTGATAGTACATGTGGATCAAGCACTCCGTACAGGACCACTAGCCGCCCATCGTCCGGTCCGCTTGCCGGAACTCTGACTCCGACTAGGAAAGGTGAAGTGGAGATACCTTATCTTAGTCTCAGGGAGCTTAACAGGGAGCAGCAGCAGAGGATCTCCACCTCTGCTAGGCCAATATATCTGGTCACTTAATTAGTTAAACTAAACCCTTCATGTTCCAGGTTTTTTTGAGCAATGTGATTGTGTTGCTCTTTTCGTTTTCTCTTTAGGACAGTAATTAATGTTTAATTACTAGTGGGGTTTGGTTATTATTTTAGTTATTACCATCTTTTTGGGTTTTGCCTCCTTTTTTCAGTTTGTGCAAACTGCAAAGGTGTTTGATCCGCACCTTTGGTGGATGGTTGCTTGGATCCTCCATTTGGTTGGTTGTTGCTCCCTTCACTATTGATTTTGGCAAGATAAGGAATTCGATGGTTTGACTTTGTATTGCCACTTTCTCTTTTTCGTATTTATTAATTTGTTGCTTATTATTCTTACTCACATTTTTAGTTTAACACACATAATTTTATATTATGTTAATTTAATTATTTTTTTATTTCAATCGAACTTCACTTATTGTTATGTTAATTTAATTATTTTTTTATTTCAATCGAACTTCACTTATTAATTTAACTTACAGTTAGTAGAGTCAAATTAAAATTCTTCACTGTTATTATTTAACAGAGTCAAATTAAAATTCTTTACTGTTATTATTGATTTTTTTTCCTTGGTTATCCTTAAGCTGTTGATGGTCAATCTCATGCCTTCGAATTATAAGCTTAATGTGCATTTTTCAGTTAGTTCCCAAACGTTTGGTGGATCTATTTTTCAGTTAATCAAAAGGTTACCCCAATCAAAGTTACGTTAAATTAAAAACCACAATAATAACATTTATTTAGTTTCTGATAATTTTTTTTTTATAATTTTTCCTTCAATGAAGCTAATAAAAAGAGCATACCTGGTAGGCAATTCCAAAAAGATAGCTCTTTTTTACTAGTAAACATACGCTATAGGTTGAGACAATCAAGTTTTTATGTGAAAAGTGACACATCTAATTCTAATAACATACTAATAGTGTATTCAACTGGACTCAACTAACTAATTTACACTTGCTTATTGACTTTGAAGGTACTCTAACTAACCAATTTGCATCAACTCCAAGAGCCGTATATGAGAGCCTATTCCTGAACGACCACATTTGTATCCTATCAGAATAATGGTTGTAAAAGACCTATTGAGTTCGGAACACTACAAGTCAGGAAACAGAGCATGTAATGTAAAGCCCTTGTTTTCAGGACGAAGCCAAGAAAAAATTTTAGGGAGACCAATTTTATATATGCTCACAATAATAAAATTAGTTTATGCGATGAAAAATAAAAAAAATAATATCTTAATAAATATTATAATTATATTTCGTGAATTTTAATGTTTTAAAATTATTTTTTATTTTTTATATGTAATTAAATTTATTTTTTTATATAAGTAATAATTCAACTATTTAGTCATTAATCTCTCATGTGATTGCACAATAGATTTTTTATTATCATAAAAAAATAATTTTTTTGCATAAGTGTTATAATTAATAAAATTAAAGTCAATTTTATAAATAAATATATATTTAAATATACAACATGTTTATAGATATTTTTTTCTTTTTTATTGTTCATTGATAATAATTTATTTTATTAAAAGATTAAATATTTTTCAAAAGACAGTATAAAAATAAGTAAAATTTATTCAAATACTTTTGAAAGTAAATGAAATGAAATTAAAAAGATAACTAAGTATATGAGCCACTTATATTTAATAAAATTTAATTTTAAAAAGTTAAATTGTAAACTTTGAAACTCAAAAAAATAATAAACAAAAAACAAATCTCAAAAAAAAAAAACGAAAGCAAAGAAAGAAAAAGAAAAAGAAAAAGAAAAAGAGAGCAGCATTTGACCTCGAATTTTCAAGAAAAAAAAAAAAGAGAGATAAAATTGTACTTGTTGAGTTTTGACCTTTGGGCTAGCCCCTCCCCCCCGGTAGGCTAATTGGTAAGTGCTGTACCTACTTGGTAAAGAAATGTAAATAAAAATCAAAAGCAAAGGAGGGCAATTTCCTCCCCTTCTCCCCATGTGCCTTTGTCCATGCCTGGTTTGAAGACAAGGACATGGATCCTTAGAAAGTTGACAAAATGTGGATTTGCGAAGTGTCGGTCTCTCTGTAGCTTACAGGAGATGTCGCAAACTCCAAGACAACTGGCGCTGGCAGCATCCTTCATGCGCCTCTTGTACGTGCAAGGTGCAACCATCGCATACAAGGTCGTTGCTACCCGTTTCTACTATAACCTGTAACGCTGTCCCCTTTTTCTTCTTCTTTTTTTTTTTTAATTTAATTTATTTTTATTTTGAGTATAATTTATTTATAATTTTATTTTATATAATAAGTAAGATTTATTTGAAATAAAAATTGATCAAATAAAATTTACATTTAAGGTCTATTTAAAATAAAAAATTAATAAAATAAATTCGTATGATATAAGATTATAAGTAAATTGTACTAAATTATATTATATATATATATATATATATTATATAAATTATATATAATATTATATTTTAAATATTAATATATTAAATAAATGTATATTACTATTTAAATTTTATATATTTAATATCAAATATTAATTTTACCCGTTCAACTACAATTAAATTGATTAAACCGATTGAATCTTGAACCTTATAATTTTTCAATTCAATATTCAGTTCGATTTTTAAAATCTTGGATTAGACACAAATTAAGGTCCATTTTAAATAAAAAATTAATAAAATAAATTCATATGGTATAAGATCATAAGTAAATTGTATTAAATTATATATATATATATATATAATATTATATTATATTTTAAATATTAATATATTAAATAAATGTATATCACTATTTAAATTTTATATATTTAATATTAAATATTAATTTTACCTGTTCAACTATAATTAAATTAATTAAACTGATTGAATCTTGAATTTTATAATTTTATAATTTAATATTCAGTTCCATTTTTAAAATCTTGGATTAGACACAAGACGGAGCTAAGCCACCGTCAACGACTTCAAGATAACCGAGTAAGAAATCAATGATTAATAAATGAGAAAAAGAGAAAGTGGTATAACATAGAATTCATTAGCTTGCCGAAATCAGTGGACTTCTCACACGGCGCAAAGTAGGATTACAATGATAAACATAAAATTAATACATAAAATTTAAATTATTAAATTATAAAAAATATATTAATTTTTTAAAAAAAAATAAATAAAATATCAAATTAATTATATATCTTCTACTTACCGTAAATTACGTATTATATAGTTATGCAATTTCAGCTATTTGCATTTATATGAATTTATGTCTCTATCTATAGAATGTGACTTGAGAACATGTATTACAAAACCCCTTGGGCAATAACCAAGCTAATTACAGATCTGTAACTTGCATAATATTGGACACTGAAAAAGTAGCCCAAACTCTAGTTAGACTGTATTAGGACAAAAAAAATTTTGATTTTTTATTTTAAAATTAAGGTTGCAATAATATTAAGATAACAATAAATATATTTAAAATTTAAATTTTTTTTTAAAAACAGAGATTATGAAAAGAGTATGGCCATGGTACCCCGTGTGCCAATGCACATACTGAGATAGTATTGTAAAGATCGGTAAAAATATATCGTTGCTTCTTCCAAATAAATAACTAATGAAACAAGAACGGAGCCCATCAAGAAAAGTTGTGACGACCAAAAAGAAAGGGGACAGTGGCTTCTAAACTTCATCGCAGGAACAATAGAAGTTGAAGAAAATTGATGGCCATTTCTTATTGGATCTTGCTTTCAGCACGTAGCATCCTCTGCAAGGAAGAGAGATGGCCTCATCTCTGTTCAAAAATTATTTTTAAAAAAAATTTAAATTTAAAAAAAAAACAATGAAAAACAAATTAACTGAAAAAAATATAATATTTTTTTCACATCTTACTGTTTACATATATATATATATATATATATATATATATATATATATATATATTACACAGCACGTAATTTTTTATTATAAAACTTATTTTTTTTAAACAATAATTTTTTTAGTATAAGTGACAGCATCATCCTCTCCATTCAATCATTCTCCAAGGTCTACAACGGAAAATTACAATTAGGTCATTAATGTTCTAAGATATAGTTTCACATTGCTTGAGAGAAGAAAAAAGGGGCTGGGCTGGACAGGGAGAGAGATTTACGAGTAGAAAATGAGAATCTGTTGGAAAGCAAAAGGAGCTTGTGGTGTGGGAAAGCAATGATGCTTTGCTTTGCCCACAATTTTTGATTTCTTACAAGGTTGAAGGAAAAACTTCTGGTCCGTTTGGTAACGATTTTACTTCATATTTTTTGTTTATTTTTCACAAAAAAAAAAATAGAAAACATATTTAATATTATTTTTATTTTTTATTTTTTGTTGAAAAGTTTAAAGTGTTTTAAAAAAAATAATAAATTGAGAAAACAATAAAAGATGATTTTCCCATTTTATTTTTCATTTTTTTTCTATACTTTCTCTCACAACCTTTTCTCTCTCTATCCACCCTCTTTACCATATCTCTCTTTACTTATCATCTCTTTATCCCTCTATTTTTTCTCTCTCTACTCATTCTCTCTCCCTTTTTTATCTTTATAATTCTCTCTCTAGCGTCTCTCTCTCTCCTTTTTTTCTCTTTACTATTCTCTCTCTACCCTCTCTCTTTTTTTTCTCTCTATCATTCTCTCTACTCATTCTCCCTCTATCCACAGTCTCTCTCCTTTTTTTCCCACAACCATTCTCTCTACTCATTCTCTCTCTACACACTCTCTCTCTCCTTTTTCTTACTCTACCAATCTCTCTCTACTCACTCTCTCACATTTTTCTCGCTCTACCATTCTCTTTACCCTCTCTCTCTCTTTTTGCTCTCTACCATTCTCTGTCTACCGACACTCTCTCTCATTTTTCTCGCTCTACTATTCTCTCTCTCTACTCATTCTTTCTCTACCCGGACTCTCTCTCCTTTTTCTTGCTTTACCAATCTCTCTACCCTCTCTTTCTCTCTCATTTTTCTCTCTCTACCATTTTGTTTACTCATTATTTCACTACCCTTTCTCTCTTTTTTCTCTCTCAGCCATTCTCTCTACTCATTCTCTTTCCACTCTCATTCTCTCTCTGCCATTCTCTCTATTCATTCTCTCTGCCATTCTCTCTCTACCCTCTCTCTCTCTCCATTTTTCTCTCTCTATTTATATTCTTTTTACCAATTCTCTCACTATCCTTTTTCTATCTACTTTTTTTATTTTTATAGAAAAAATAAAAATTGACAATAATAAATATAAAAATTCGATAAATAGTAAAAACAAAAAAATTAAAAATAAGAAATAAAAATAAAAAATTAATAACGCCTCCAAACGGGCCCTTCTTTTTCCCATGAAAAAGTTATATAAAACAAATTTCTTTGTTATGTGTTAACTCCCAAAAATGTCTAAGAGGCATGTGCATAGCTTCCATTAGTCTTGCGTTGCATTTTTTCGATCCTTTTGTCTCCTTTCACAGCTTAAAATCTTAAATCTTTTCCCCCGCCCACCACTATTGAAAGGCTTTCAGGCCGCTTTTCCAATTTATATCTAGTATTCAATTTTTCTATAACAAAAACCTTTTTATGGTCATAAATAAATAAATTTTAGGAAACAATTTAGAAAATATACTAGATGGGCAAAAAAAACAGAATTACTCTTTTTTTATCTTTTATTTTAGGGAGATAAATTTTTTCTCTATAATAAAAGATTTGTATTTTCCATTCAATTTATTTATTACATTTATTTACAGACGCCTTAAATTTTATATGCCACAAACTAAAAATTTTCTGACTGTCCGCCTGTCATATCTTTCTTAGTCTACTGTTACTTTCTTAATCAAAATTTCTGCGCTTCAAATCCCAACTCGATCTGCAACATTCTAGTTCTTGCTGTTTTCTATTATTTTTGCATTTTCTTGAAAAAATTTTGCTAAATTTCTCCTGTGGGCATATTTCCATTTGGCAGGAATGTCATCCAAAGGCAAGTCTGTAATTCAGGCATCTCCAGTGTCACCAGGAATGGCAGATGATAGTTTGATTTCGGTCCAGTTTGTTGTGAATCCATCTGCAAGTAATACAAATGGAGGTGACTCTGGACCATTTAAGTAAGTCACTTGTTTAATTTGTCCTACAACTTGATTAAATTTAAGAGTCCCATTTGGATATATACAAATAAATTGTGTAAAATTATCATATATTTATAACTGGATTATGAAGACTAAAATTAATATAACTTATATTATTTTTCCTTCTTTTAGTTCACTCCCAGCCATTTTTCTCTGCCTCGTTATCTTCTCCGTTTACTTTTTTAACCAAGCAAAGCCCGATTTTCCGGAGTCATTTTCTCAGGAAACAAACAAAAACTGTCTATTCTGCTGCACTGTAAAAGGAGAAACCCAAAACGAAAGCCAAAACAATCTTAGTTTGAGAGCAACATCCATGGAGGCCATCGAGCACAGAACCGTTAAAGTGAATGGAATTAACATGCACGTGGCGGAGGCAGGCCCAGCGGATGGCCCAGTGATCCTCTTTGTCCACGGCTTTCCCGAACTGTGGTACTCCTGGCGGCACCAGATCGTGTTTCTGGCCTCGCGCGGCTACCGGGCGGTGGCGCCGGACTTGAGAGGGTACGGCGACACCGACGCGCCGGAGGACGTGACCAGCTACACCAGCTTCCACGTCGTCGGCGATCTCGTCGCTCTCCTTGACGTGGTGGCTCCCGGCCAAGATAAGGTCTTTGTGGTAGGCCACGATTGGGGCGCTTACATGGCTTGGCAGTTGTGTCTATTTAGACCGGACAGAGTCAAAGGTTTGGTCAGCTTGAGCGTCAACTTCATTCCTAGAAATCCTCAAAGAAGATTTCTTGATACTTTCAGAGCTCTCTACGGAGATGATTACTACATCGTCAGGATTCAGGTTCTTTATCGATTACTTGTCATATTGCTAATTTTTGTAAATCTGGACTATTAAATTGGCAGATTGCAACGTTTGTGACTGTTTAGTAAGGTTTCTGCGTGGAGGAATGTTTTGTAATTCGTCTTTTGCTTGATTTGCTGTTGATTTTTTTCATTTTAAACGATCTAATTGCCCCTTTGAAAAAAGTGAGATTTTTAGCATAACATTTACGTTTTTCTACTATGTGAAGTGATTGGTTAGTCAGGATGAATATTGAAGATGTTCGGGATTTGGGTCCTGGATATTAGGAAAATTCTCTGCAATAGTGGACATCTAGGTTGCAAGGTGACGATTGGAACTCAGAATTGTCAAAGTTTGTTTTCTTAGTGGATGTGGGGACATTTTGGGGTCACTCTGTTTACCCTTTTCGGTGCCGAGAATTGTTTTAAACAAAGGAAGTCTAAAAGGCTAAGAAAAGGATGATATAGTCATTAAGACTCGAATATAAAACCTGTGGCGGATTTAGGATTTTGTGGATGAGACAATCAAAAGATTGTATAAACTATAAATATGAATTCTGTGGATCAAAGTGGCATGTTTTCAGGCATCGTGGTGTCTCCATATCTGTCCATTTTTGTCTGTGGTGATTGGTGGATTGTAAATACTTTGATTCATAAAAATTATGAGAGAAAAATATGAGTAGGGACAAGCTCTTCCAATAGTAACAGGTTACAAATATTTTGTTGCTGTGATTGTTCCAACTACCTATGCCTTGCATCTGTTCCTGCATAGAATCAAGACATTGCAACAAGGGTGTCCCAACAGATTGTGCTAGTAATACGTTGCATAGAGCTTTTAATTGATTGTAAAGTCACCTTGCTTGGCATTTTGAGGATGTAAATGCAAGTTGCTCACGTAAGCAAATTCTTGGTTATTTTCTTCAGGAGCCTGGAGATGTAGAAGCCGAGTTTGCACGGATGGGTTTCAAGAGAGTTCTGAAGGAATTCTTCGCATATAGGACTCCAGGTCCTCTGTTTTTGCCTAAAGGCAAAGGTTTTGGTAATCCGTTGGACTCCCCAATTGACTTGCCCGAATGGCTGTCCGAGGAAGATATCAAGTACTACACCAACAAATTTGAGAATAAAGGCTTTACTGGAGGTTTGAACTATTACCGGAATGTAGATCGGTATGTTCCTCTTCGATATTCAGGTTGCCATGAGAAGGGTGTTGCAACTTACAAGCATGTTACTTTTGTACTACTCTTCCACATCTGAATGAATTGCAAGTCCTTTCGTGTAATACTTTGAGAGTGCAATTTTGAAACTGGGAACTGATCATCCTTGTTTTTTTTTTCTATCATTCGTATTGCAGAAACTGGGAACTCTCTGCACCTTGGACTGGGGCACAGGTAAAGGTGCCCACGAAGTTCATTGTGGGGGATCAAGACCTTACCTACAATTCTTATGGTTCCAAGGACTATATACACAAAGGAGGATTCAAGAGAGATGTTCCATTTTTGGAGGAAGTTGCTGTGATGGAAGGTGTAGCTCACTTCCTCAATCAAGAGAAGCCCGATGAGATAAATAAGCAAATCTATGACTTCATACAAAAGTTCTGAATTGCCAAGAAAGTGTGCGTATTTATGTCTTTATGGTGTGTGTACTATGATGTGCATTCTCTTGCATGAGTCAATAATTCACATGGATAGAAGCTTGTGCCATATGGCAGGGACTATTGTTAAGCTCTCGCTTGCGGCTTCCATTCCAATCAGATACAGCGATGTTTATGTTTGTCCTTGTTTCTCCTGGACATTTGTGCTTGAATTATGATCCTTACCCAATTTGCAGCCTCGGGGACATATGGTGCATGTCATGGCTGGTGCCCACCCAGCCATGGAGGATGAACGCCTTAACTTGTTTATCTATATGTTGCATATATCGTAGGACTTGGGGTAACTATTTTATATTGCCGCTTATGCCAACTTTCGATGTGCACATGAAAAAGAAAAGGGGGTGGGGGGTAAGAGAATGGCGAGATTTGCAATCCATGAAGTATAAATATTTTCATCCACTATGAAGGATGCTTCTACTTGTACCAATTGACTCTAATTAAGACTCATAAGTTCGAGATCTTCATTTAATGACTTTAGCTACATGCGATTTTTGTTTGTGAGATTCAATAACACGCGGAAAAATCTGTCATCTTTTTTCGCAACCAAACATCCCAATGATAGATTCATATCATTCTTTTCTCGTTCCCTTTCCCACGTATCTGCTCATCCTTTCTCATATATCTTCCATCCTTAAAATTGAAATAGCATTTGCATGGCTTGTATGGAAGTGGAGGCTTCTAACAAATGAGCAACGCTTCATTCGCCAGTTTATGTTTTTAGGAACCTGTGAACGTTGTGGCAAAGCCCGGGAGAACTTGGAGCATGTGTTTTATAGGTGTGATAAGTGTTCTAAGTTTTGAAGGAGTTTATTTCCAGAGACAGCAGTTGAGCATCAACCTGTTTCTTTTAAAGATTGGTTCAAAAAGGGTGTTGTGCTAGCATATTTGTTCCAGCATGGGGGTATCTTTCCAAGCCACATTCATATCTGCTATTTGGTTTCTTTGGCAATGGCGGAATAAATTTATTTTCCATGAGGAGATAATGTTGCCGTATCAACTTGTGCATGTTGTAAAGCTAAAAGCTATGAAGCTTTATGATCTGTGTTCAGGCAAGGTGTCAGTTAAAGATATGGGTTATTCAAATGTGTGGCTCAGCAGCCTAATCTCTTGGCAGCCCCCTCCTCTTGATTTTGTGAAAATAAATGTCGATAGAAGTGCCTAGGGACCTCCTGGGATTGCCGGCTATGGGGGGAGTGGCTAGAGATGGAAATGGTAGATGGATTTATGGACTTTCGGGTTATAGGGGGGATACGCATGGTAATCGCGGCGGAATTAAAAGCAATTTGTGTTGCTTTCTAGACAGCCTGACAAAAAGGACTCAAAAAAATAATTGTGGAAATAGATTCTCTTCTAGTTTTGCAGAAACTCAAAATGAGAGATTGGGAGAATGATACCTACTACCAAGTATTAGCAGAATGCTTGAGACAAGCAAGTCAAGCATGGAACTGTAGACTGCAACACAAATTGAGTGAAAGAAATTTTTGTACAGATTTTATGACAAACTTGAGAAATACTCATAATGGATCACTTAAGTTTTAGGAGAAGCTACTGCCAAGAATTTGAGAATCCGCTTTGGGCTGATATTATAAGAGTTGGTGGTTAATTGTACTCACTTTATTTTATTTTGTTTTTCTGTGTTTTCCTTGTATCATCTCCAAAAATAAAAAGAAAAGAAATGATATAGCATTAAGAACAACAAATTTATTACCAGAACTTTTGAGTTCTTGAATTACTGTTTCTTCTGGCCGTAATGGGTCATATGATTTTAATTAAATGAGACTATATTATAGCGATACAATATTTTCATATGGTCAGAATGATCTAGGTGTATTCCATACAAATAAGTTAACGACGATTGCGCCAATTCTCTAGGTTTCAAAGGGATCACATAAGTGATTAAGAAAATTACAAATCCATTTTGAAGGCATCGAGTTCAAATTAATAGGCAGAGAAATAACCTATCCCTTGATGTATAGTTTATGGTTTAATGAGTTTTTTTGATGGACCAAATCAATTAGCCTCCTAGACACGTTCTACTGCTAGTGAGTTTCATAACATATTAAGAGCATGGGTGCGCTCAACAGCTTTCTGGCCTCCTACGTTTTTCAACTTTGAAGAGAATATCATGGATGCCTGTAATGCCGGCAGTTATCTGTTGACCAGCTTCAACAGTTCCAACACCTGGTGGAGTGCCTGCAAAGTTAGATTTCAAGCAAACTCATTCATTTTCAGACTCAGATTTCATATTCAACTATAACAGAATCGCTCAAAATCTCTTATCGAATAGTGCAGATGGTTGGCTTGGCGGGGTTCTAATTTTGGACTCTAGAAATTCAGAATACTTGCATAAATACAAAATGCTTTAATTTCCACCAGGATTCATCTTACTAAATGAACATATAAAAATTGAAATGTATACAGTACTGCAAGCAAATGAAATATTGAGTGAAAAGAGAGAGGGAGGAGAGTGGCATTCCTAGCAAGAAACACATATGGGGACTTGCAATTTGCTACCAGTTTTACCTATGTAGTGAGGCAGTTTCACAATGAGATGGATCACCCGGTAATAGAACATGAGAACTAACATTACGTCTTCTAAGAACATAAAAGGCTAAAATACTAAATTGGTTTCTAACGTTTGGGTTAAAATCTAATTATAAACATAATATTTTTTTTTTGATAAAATTAGTTCTCAATATTTTAGCTAAAGTTTAATTATGGACACAACGTTATTTTTTTGTAAAATCAGTCGCCAACATTTTCATTGTAAAATAATTCAGTATTTTTCTATTCGTCGTGTCATAACATAGTATTTGTAATATAACACTGCATCCTACAAAGAGGCGTTTTAACAAATAATATACTTCTTAGTAAACTAAACAGTCAAATAAAAAAAATACTAAATTATTTTACAGTAAAAACGTTAAAGATCGATTTTACCAAAAAAAAATATTATGATTTACCCGAAATATTAATAACTGATTTTACTAAAATCAAACGTTATATGCATAATTAGAGGTCAACTCAAATGTTAGCCACCAATGTAAAATTTTAGCAAACATAAAAATGGCTGGATTGATCAATCACATCTAGGAATGAATTGGCACAAGATACAAAATGAACTCCTCTAACGATGACAATCACTGTTGATTTATGTTCCGTTTATTTTTTGTAAAATAATTTATTTTTATAAAATATTTTTTAAAAAATATTTATAGTGAAAATAATAATTTTTTTATTATATATTTAAAATATACTTTGGATTTTTTTTAAAATAACATCAAGTTAAAAAAAAAGGAGAAGTTATTTTTCTTAAAAATTTCAAAATTTTTCTTAAATTTTCTCTAAATTTTCTATTGTAAAATATTTTTCGTAAAACAAATACTAAAAAATAAAAAAAAATTCTTATAAAATATTTTCATACAAACAAACCCACCCTTAATGCAAAAAGACTTCGAAGAACAACCATGAAATCATTTTTAGAATAAATACTTCAGTGAGAAGAGAATTGGTGATTTTTTTTTTTTTTTTGCGTTGAAAGCTCCTTCAGTACCTGTTAATATAATATCTCCTTCAACAAGTGTCATGACGGAACTTATGTCGCTAAATGAGGTAAGGAATCCTAAAAATCATATCCTTGGTGGAGCCCTTCCGCCGTACTTCTCCATCTACCTGTCTTGAAATAGACCCAGAGACCTCTATCAGGTCACACAACCACATCTGAAAGGAACGTACAAACTTTTGGACGGAAAAATGATGGTTATGATTTTTTGAGACCTTTAGCCAAAGTTCCAAGTTATAAGCGGTCAGGCACAATTGACTTGGGAAGCTGCAGACATTTGATGCAGAGCACAATATTAGAGCATCATCATGGGAATAGTGAACAAGAACACATTTTCCTACAGAAAAGAATCAAAAGAAAAAAGGTAAGTGGTCTACTTATTAAATAGTGTTGAAATGGCTAAATAATGTACGTGGGTTATATCTTGATTCTATAGGTTTCTAGTTTCATAAATACCAATAACAAGCCAGTGACAAAGAATTCAAAGCAAGTTTGTCCTTCATTAGTGCCTAGATATCCCATCCCAACCATGCATCGTGCTTGCTTTCACAGCGCACATTATTGCACGTAACCAATAAATCTAAATATGTCAGCTCTATTTGCTCTGTCAAGATTGAAAATTATCATTAACATGATGCAATCAAGGAAAAAAGGACCAAAAAAAAAAAAAAAAACAGTCCATGGAAGCCCTGCAGCCTGAAAAGACGGTAGGAAAAAAACAAGGCATCGGATAAATAACACAACAATTACAAATAGGCCCTATTACATTTCTGAGAGAAAAGATCTAAAAAAAACATTCAGAATATAATTGGTTGAATATAGTCTGTAATTATTTTGATTGTAAGTGCAACTAAGTAGAAGAAAAAAAATTATTATTATTTTTTTATAAACTAAATCTAACTGATTGTACATTAAATTCAAACAATTATATTCAGTTATTTTTTTTGGTTCTTTTTTTTCTCGTAAGTGTAACTTTTTCCTTACAAATAACATAGGGAACACCAAAATGCACACAATAATTAAAAAGGAATATGGTTGTATTGCTCAAGTTTACCTTCGCAAAAGCTTGGATTTCCCTTGCAGTCATATCCAAAGCAACAGCATAGCCTACAGCATTTAAAAAAAATGCTTTTTTATTTTTTATTTTTTATACTTCTAGCTTTTTTCTTTCTTTTTTTTTTTTAAATAAAACAATATTTCAAAAGATGATACTGATACAGTAATAATAAGGAGAGTGAGTACCTCTAACGTAATCCACGGCGGAGGCCTCGGCCACATCGCGAGCTTTCTGGCCGATGAGTACGGCGAGCTCCACTTCGTGATCCAGCGACTCCAGAGGATGCGGGATCTCGATTTTGCCGTCGTTTTCCAAGAAAGACGACGTCGGCTTTAGGAACAGCATGGGCTCCTGATTAAAATAATTAGCAAATCAACGTCTTCGAAAAGTACAAATTAATAAGGCAATTGAATTGAATTGAATTAAAAGAAAGAAAGAACATGATTCCACCTTGGGGACAGCGTTGCCGAGCTCTTTGGCGTGAGTAGCGTAGTTCCGGCCAACGCCGACTATTTTTGTGCCGGCTTGGAGAAGCTTCTGTACCCCGGAAGTTGCCGCCGCCGCCGCCATTCCTCTGCCTTGTTTTTACAGGGAAATAGCAGCTGCAGTTTTTCTTCCCCGTTGACCGCTTACGGACAAAAATCTGAAAAGTGTGGATTGTATTTATTTTTGAGTACATATTATTATTATTATTTTTTAATAATAAAAAAAATTTATTGTGAATATATATGTTATCAGATTTATAAATCGAAATTGAAGTACTACTGTGTGCATCTTATTTAACCGAATCTTTATGTGTACCTTATTCAACACAACTCATAAGAATGATCCTCATTTAAATACTGTTGGACCTGAGATTGATCAAAATGATTATTGAATTTAAAATTAACCCGTGTGCTTGCACAGCTAAATTAACGATTAAAAAAAGTTACCTTCAAATACAAATACAGAACCCATTCGAAGTAGCTTTTTTCTTTTTTTTTTTTCGGAGATCATAAATATTTTAAGTCTTTTTATTTTTGGTAATAGAATATAATATATATATATATATATTGGTCTATGGTAGTATAATGTTTTTTTTTTGGTCATGAATAATGGTAGTAGAATATTTTAAGTCTTATTCGGCACGAATTACAAGCCTAGAAATGTACGTGAAGCCCAATCAGCCCATTATTTTGGGAGTTTGAATCGTTTGATGTGGGCCTTTAACACTGCAAGACTGGCCCACTTGGGATAATTATCTCAAGTGTCCTTTATTCAGGCCCAAAGTTGGTCTTTGCTTTTTCTATGCGAACTTCACTTTTCACGATTGGCACACCCAAGGTATCTATTTGTGTCATGAAAATGGGCCTCAATAGTCAGCTGCGATATTTTGGGTTAAATTTCTTTTAAGCACTAGTCGTAAATCTTAAACAAATACAACTCGTAAATCTTAAACAAATACAACTCCTCCATAATCCATTGGTATGGAACAAAGTTAAAGTGGTAAATATGTTAGTGAATCCAAAACGCCCTGTGAAAATGTTAGCTGTGTTTTTTTTTTTTCCTTTTGGATTAAATTTTCCCAGAAAAGATTAGTTTCGAATCTGGCCAAGTTTGGTCAGCTTTGGAATAATTAGCAAAAGTCCCTTCTATTTGTCTGCGAGCATGAGATCGGCAGCAAATTTGTATTCCATGGAATGCTGACATTTCTGGTTCACATGCTTTCTGGGCCCTCAAATCCAACTCATTCACGTGATAAGCATACAATAACCACATCCTTTCATCAATTAAGCTATGCTTACCCACAAGCCTTTCCTGAACTTGTTCTCAAATGCTTCTCCATATTTATGGTTTGCCCTTGTCGTTTGTGGTCATGCATTTTCCTTCTTAATTAATGATGAACTTGTTTGGTCCGAGTCGGGCCATATTATAGGTAGAAAGTCTTACCATCTAGAATTAATTCGTTAATTAGGCCTAAAGTCATGATAATCTGTTTGTTTTAAAAGATGAAACAACATGTGATCTTGTTGGTAATTATGTAGGAATTTTAGCAAAATGTTCAAAAAAAAAAAAAAGAAATAGAGAAATCAATTTACTTGCCGAAATCATTAATGGTTCCCCAACTAGGAGCTGTCACTTATGTACTTTGTTGAATTTGGTATTGGAAAAGGTCAATTATTAAGCTGCTATTTATATATATATCATAGAGTTCAAATACACGAACAAGTGAAAAATAGATAGCGACAATTATAATGTAACTGATTGAATTGTGTAATCAAATAATTATTTTTTATAATAAAAAATTGATAAAATTATCAGCGTTGTATTATTTTTTTATTATAAATATTAATTATTTATTTATACAATTCAATCGATTGATTGATTGTTCTGTAACTTTCTCCCATCTATTTTTTATTCCGTCCATATATGTTTTCTATATATCATACAGGAAATGACTTCATTTAAATGTTAAACCAGAACAGAAAGAGGTCGTGCTGAGCTGTATATCGAAGACATTTCAACTAGAAAACTTTTTTGTACGTGAAGGGTTCGGTTTTCAATTTTAATTGCATGAATATTCATCAAATTTATTGAAATTATACATGTCTGAAGCTATTAATGATATGCATGGTAAATAATTGATTGTATCTATAGTTGAGCTGAGATCATGATATAAAGCAAACTAAATTATAAGTTGTTATATTTGCATTACATATTGATCGGGCCGGGCGAACTAACTAATCACTTGAAAGTCCGTCACATTGTAGGGCTAAATAATTATTATTATAAGGAAAATTGTTATGCGTGGTCATTAAGTCTCATGATTGTATTAGATCGATGTCGCATTCTTGAGTGTGAGTTTGTGCACTACATGAATATCGTTATTAGAATGAGACTATTGACTGTAAAAGGTTGAGCTATATATTGTCTTTTCAATTGTGTTCTCGATTAATGAATAAAATTCTATTGAGTTTGAAAAATGTATAAAAAAGAAATCTAAAATTCCTATTTACAAGAAAAAAAAGGGAATACGGGAACTTAAACTATTATTGCATGATCTTAGCCTAATATAAAATAACTTTAGCCATCGACACTTACTCAAGTATTGAAGATTTTGAATATTAATTTTAATTAATAATAATAATAATAATAAAAAAACATGCTGGCCACACGATCAGCTTATATGCATGGTGTTATGCCTGACGGTTACTACTTACTACTAGTGGATTAACACAATTTCCTTGCGAGTCATTCATTTATCAATGACTTAAAATTTTGTTAGAATAATGTGTTTTATGGATCCGACATATAAACCATGTACTCTTTTTTTTTAGTTATTACATTAGTAGATTTTAAATACAGAGTTAGCCGCTCACATACATAGATTCCCCAACTTGTTGCGGAAAAGTACTTTTGCAGATTGTTGTCAATATGTGCGACAAGAACCGTTATAGCGAGCACGAAGAGACACGTACACACACATATATACCTGCACTGAAGTAGTGGGTGTCCAATGCTCAAAGATCATCCTCAAGCGACACAGTACAATGTCAAATCTCATCAGTGGATATTAAGCTCCATTCTTATATTTAAGACTTTAGATTGGGAGATATCGACTTTAACTCTTACAGTATTTAATCTAAGTACAAGGGCGTCTGGACAAAAAAAAAAAGAGCCAGGACCAAAGATTTTTGGCACAGCAGTTGTCCCCTTTTGACTTCATGAATATTTATTCTCCAATAATCTGCAGCACCATAAGACACCAAGTAGTGTGGACAATCTGACTGAAGGAGATAATGTCCACTATTCATGATCCCTGCTTGTGCGGAAACTCGATCATTACTCAACGACCTTGACATCAATGCTAGGAATAACTGTTCAGGAATGCTAGATATAATATTTTTATAATATTTATGTGTATATTTTGTTATTTAACAAAATTTTATAAACTTTAAGTTTGTTAAAATTTAATATATAATTCATATCTTTTATCTCTTTTAATATCTTAAACTTTTAAATACAATCATTTCCTAACATGTTTGCAAAGCTTTATGACCAAGTAATTTATTGTTAGAATTGTGATGCTTTCGCATTTAATTATGAATTTTTATATATATAGTAGATCTATCTTTCATTTACCTTTACAACCCAATAAATTTCTATGTGGGAGGACGTGTTAGAGTTTAATGTATATATAATTTATATCTTAGGATTTATTCAATAAATTAAACTTTTGCATGCGGTTCCTTAACAAAGTGAATCATTATAATTATAGAATAAAAATGTTTTTATTTGTTTAATTTTTTTTGTTATAAGTCGATCATTTTAACGCAAAAAATAATGATTCAATAATGTGAGATATTACAAATAGAGTAGGTTTTTTATAGTTAAAAATTCATTTTAATGTGGTAATTAAATATTTTAAATTTAGATTCAAGTATTTTAATAATAAGAATTTGGAACAAAAAGAAAAAAAAAATGATTTGATCTAGATTAATACCGTGCCACTTCGCGACCGGGTCAATTAAGCTAGTCCAAGCGATTTATTTGAATATTTGAAAAATGATTACTGTTAATTGAGGTCCAAAGACAGGCTAATGCCCCCATCATAGTTGGGGCATATACTAGTCAAAAGTACTAACTAGACAAAAAGGATACGTTTAGTTCCATATCTAGTAATAATTAATTGAGAATGTCAAACGCAGGGGACCAGGCTCCGCCCCCATCTATTAAGCAGCATCTTTTACCCTAATTAGGGTCAGGTAGGCGGTAGTTAATCCCTTTGTCGAGGATTATTTCCAATTTTTCCCCATAATTCTGTTATCGAAGTTTTTATACTGAGATATGATGAGATCTGCCATTGGCCACTCGGGGGATTTAACATTGTAGTATGTACTAGCCGTGGGAGAGGTGTGAAAAAAAGCATGTATCTCTCATATATTTTTAATTTAACACATTATTTTTAAATATAATTCATGTATAATTTTGCACTGTATTATAATTAAAATTTATTTAAAATAAAATAAAATAAAATTAATTTATATAATATAAAAATATAAGTTGATTAAACTATCATAAAAATGTAAGTAAAAATAACAATCACTTTATTTCACGATATTTAAATTGCTCCACGCAACTCTGTAGTGCTTTTTTGTCTCGAAAGGCAACAGAATCTTAAGGACAGATTTCACGGAATTACTACTACAGATGTGGCCTTTGGATGCGTCAATATGTTTGCCCCTGTAACCACTACTTCATTTTTTGTTAAAATGCCACTGGCTAGTTGGGAAGGTATCACCTCACATCTTGGACACGTTAGAGAAAAATTGATTGAAAATGAAATTGGTCGACAGGATCATCAAAAGTGGATGCCATGGTGGAAAAATTGTTGATAAGATTGGTCCCTTTGGTGGATGCACATGCATTGTTGCATCCAAGCGAGACACAAAAATTAGTTTTCGTGCATGGTCAGTGATTTGTAACGACTGGTTTAATTATGATGTTTATTTTCTTTTTCGGATGATTTGGGATTGCCGTCTCGAAAGAAATAGAAAACAAGAGTGAAGAGGGGTTGTGTTACAGAACTAAATTTCTCTTTTAAATTTTTATCTTATAATAGTATTAAGTCATATTTACTCTCAACTAACTCGCATACACAAGATTTTGGCACAATAAAACTTTGTAATCAAGCACACAACTTACGCACATATAAGAGATATAAGTAAGAGTATACCAGAATCTTTTACAACCTTTATTATTTTATCTCAAAGTATACAGAGGAACAAAATCACTGAATTCTCGATAGTGTTTCATTTTTCTCTTTGAGTAATTTTTCTCTCACTGAATACAAATGACAAACCTATAAAGTCTATTTATAATTGATACTCTCAACTATTTAGGGTTTAGAGATAAATGTTATCTTCCCATAATCTCTATCATAGCTAATAATCCTCATCTTTCCACGATTTTATCCACAACTCAATCCTGATAACTCTTATCTGCTACGATCATTCATCATTTGATCTCGATAAGTCTTATCTGCCATGATCTTTAGCCATGTATGATCTAATAAGCATTACCTCAATACTTGACCAATAGGATAGCGCCACATACGTACGTCCCCACGTTTCACACGTTGTAAGAGACTCAGTGTCACGCAATGTCATGCAAACTTGACCAAGATTTAGTCTTGTATTTGGTTCTCTTGGCTCGAGCCCAAGACCTATCTGATAGAGCCCATGAACCTGTAAGCCAATCCGTGTCTTGGTCTACCTTGGGACCCACATGTGGGTTTGTGCATATGCTGAAACGTCTCAACTTCCACCTTACCTTAATGAGTGCTCAGCCACTCTAAAATCTCATGTTAGAAATTGGTGTAAGGTACCACCAACTCGAGCATGCTAAGTGTTTAAGGGACTAATAAACCACCCCACCAGTTGAAACTAACGTCCTCGTTGGTAGGGTAGATAAGTAATCTTAAACTTGTTTCTCAAACTGCCATAAAGTCACATCTTTTTCCCAACCTGTCTCACTGTTTGGGACATTTTTTCACTTGACCAAGTACTCAACCTGTCTGCTTTTCTTACTTTACCCATGCGTTTTATGATCCAAGATTCTTTCCACTTCATACTAGAACTCAGTCTTAATTGTGAGCGAAACACGTCGTGCTTGTTTCCTCAGAAGCTCATCTCTTGCTTCCTTGTAGAAGGACTTCAAGAAACTCACATAAAAAGTTGGATACACTTTCAACCTTTCTGGGAGCTGCAACCTATATGCAACATTACCAACTTTCTTTGCCACTGTGAATGAACCATCATACTTTTGAACCAACTTATGATACACTGACTTACTGTTAATCTTCTTCAAAATTTGGGGATTAAGTTTCAGCAACACTTTATCCCCAACTTAGAACTGCACGTTCCTCTTTGCTTTGTTAGCATGCTTTTTCATCTGTTTGACTGCTTTGTTCAACCTATTTTAGGCTTCCTCAAGCCGCTCTTATTGGGAACTAACAAATCGGTGCGCTGTTGGACATCTCCCTCTTGAGCTAGTGTTGACCACATCATTAAAAGTAAAAGGCTACTGCCCCATAACTAGCTCAAAAGGACTAAGACCTGTGGAAGAAGACTTGTGAAGATTGTAATAAAATTAGACTAAATCCAATAACTCAAGCCAATTCCTCTGACATGTAGTCACATAGTGCCAAAGATATTCTTTTAGTAGGCTATTGATCCGCTCCATCTAATCATCAGTTTGAGGATGGTTGGCAATAGAGAACTTCAATTTTTGAACCCATCATGTTGAACAATGAGGTCTAGAACTTGTCAATGAAACAAGGATCCCTATCGCTCATAATATCCTCTGGCAAACCAAAGTATTTCACTACATACTTGTAGAAAAGTTTCGCTGCTATTTCTACCTGACATAAATGGGGGTAAGAATGAACACTGCATACTTAAATAACCGATCTACTACCACAATGGTAGATCTTATGCCATCAACCTTCAGGAACCTGCTAATGAAATCTATTGAAACTGACACTCATGGCTTCATTGGAATAGGTAGTGGCTGCAACAAACCTATCTCTTTTTGCCGCTTTATCTTGTTCTGTTAATAAGTGATGCACATCTTGACATACGCTTCAGCGTCATCTGTCATCTTCGGCTAATAGTAGTAGTGAGACAATAAGACCATCATCCACTCGACATTAGGATGACCAGTCCATTGTGAATTATGGAACTCCCACAGTATTTCCTTCTTAAGGCCTGTACCATTAAGAACATACATATGTTTACCTTTGGCATGCAATAAATCATTATTGAGCCAATATCGCTTCACCACATCCTCCTTCACTTACTGTACCATTTACTAATATGTAGCATGGTTAGAGGCCTGTGCCTTGATTTTGTCTAGTAGGTCACTCTACACTTGAGTGAGACGCTTATCGACGACTTAGGGTATATGCAACCTGATTATACTTTCCTAGCTTGTGTTCTCAAGTGAAATCGTAATCAGTCAAGAACTCTTGCCATCGAATCTATCGTGCAAAAAGCTTCTTCTAAGTTTGAAAAAATGTGTTCGGCATATTATCAATCCGAACCACGAACTTAGTACCCAACAAGTACACTCTACAGATAAAACATCTCTTTCTCATGAGCTAAGTACCACCGCTTTACTTTGTTGAGTTTCCAGCTCTCATAAAGAATAGGATGACTTTCTTGCACCAACGTACCTCCAGTGGTTTTGTTTGAGATATTAGTCAACACACTTAAAGACAATTCGAACTCTGACAGCCTCAAGACCAGCTCCATGGACACCGTTACCTTCAACTTGTCAAAGGTTTCCTAACAATCTGTGGTCCACCTCCATGATCTATCCTTCTTAAGTAAGTTTGTCAATGGGGCCATTCTTTTAGAGTAAACCTGCACTAACTTTCAGCAATAGTTAGACAAACCAAGAAAGGATCTTAATTCAGACACTTTTTTAGGGATTGACCACTCTACTATTGCCTCGAGTTTTACCTCATCTATTTTCACTTGCCCTTGACTCATCTTATGCCCAAAAAATATAATCTCATGTTGGGCAAACTCACACTTTTTTTTCTTTACATATAACTAATGCTCTCTCAACTTAGACAATACCAACTTCAGGCGAGATAAGTGATCCTCCAAAAACTCATTATGCACAACAATGTCATCTAGATACACAACCATAAAACAATCAAAAAAATTATGAAACACATCATTTATCAAATTACGGAAAGTAGCAGGGGCATTAGTCAAACTAGATGGCATTACCAAGATTTATAGGAGTCATAGTGAGTGATACATGTGATTTTTTCTTTATCTCCTTCTGCAATTCTAACGTGCTAATGTCTAGATCGTAGATCCAACTTGGTGAAATATCAGGTTTTGACCAGCCTATCAAACAAGTCTGCTATCAATGGGATAAGGTACTTGTTCTTTATTATTACCTTATTCAACGCCTTATAATCCACACACATCAACAGGGAGCCATTTTGTTTTTTCTAAAACAACACCAAGGCACTATATGAGGGCACCATTGTGTAATCCACACACATCAACTACTTCCTCAGTTCTGCTAATACTAATAGACTCATGCAATATAGGGCTTGTATTGGGGGTTTGTAACCAAACACTAAATTGATCTTGTGGTCAATGGCATGCCTTAGAAGAAGACACTTGGGGAGTTCATGAGACATCACATCAGTGAACTCACTCAATTGATCTGCAACACTGTCAAGCACCTTCGCAGTAATACCTTCTTTCATCTCCATTAAAACCGTAAGGTAGGTGACTTATCCCTTCTTCAAGTCATACTCCACCTGCATAGCTGATAACATACTACCTGACTTCTAACTAATACTAGAAGAGGGAGTGAATTTTCCAAACACAGAGTTTGGATGATCCTTATGTATGAACATAAGACCACCCAAATGAGGCAATAGAGTAACTTTTACCCTCACAAAAAAATCGATTTCCAGTATGATATCAAAATCATCTAATGGAACCATAGAAAAATTAAACTTACCTGGCCAACTATCAGTAGTTACGTCTATTCCTAGTGTCGTGCCAAACACCTCTCGGACTACCAAGTTGACTGCCTTCATTTGAATCTCAATTTTGGTGACTTTCAAACCCAGTGACTCCACTATCCTCTCAGCAACAAAGTTGTGGGTAGTACTCATGTCAGCCATCGCCATCAACTCTTTATTATTGAGCTTGATCTTCACATGCATCAAGCCAAATTGTGGGGCACGTCCAGCTTGTACAACACTCACCAACTACAGAAGATTGACACGAGAGGGGCTAACATCATCTACGATGCTACTTCTGCCACTCTCCTTAGTAACTATAACACTTAACTTCTCCCTCTTGGGACACTTCTTAACCCTGTGTTGTCCATTACAAGCAAAACAACCAGAGTTAGACTTGCATTTACTTTATTCCTAATAGACAACTTTACCTTTATCCTTACTGCTACTGTTGTTATTATCTTTATTACCTTCCTTCTTTTTTTTGCCCTTGTCTTTGGGCTGCTTTCTAGCATTAGAATTGGAGGACTTGTTGACCTAAAAATCAACTAAACCATCAACTGTAGCTATTGCAGAGGTAGATACTTCACCCATTATCTTCTAAGTTTGAGTTGAGCCCATTGTTGAAGATTGAAAAGGAAGTTGAAAAGTTTGTCCTTATCCGACATATTCTGGATGTCAAGCATCAAGGAACAGAATTCCTTTACATAATCACAAACTGCGTTGTTCTTCTTCAACTTCTTCAGGAACTCTCTTGCAACCTATGATGTGTTGCAGGATAAGAACTGATCCTTCAACTCCTTATTCAGGCTCTCTCACGTCTTGATCTTAGGCCTACTTGCACTTACATCGTCATCCAACTGAGTCTGCCACCACAACTTAGAGTCCTTGGCTAGATACATACTAGTCAGATTGGCTTTAATGGTCGTCTAAGCACTCGAATAGAGTTCAAATATTACAACATGTCCTATAAAAAATTCTCGATCTTCTTGGCATCCCTCGCTCCCTTAAAGGTTTTAGACTCCGACTCCCTTGAAGGTTTTAGATTCCGATACCTTTATCTTGGTCGAGTCATCCATATGACCTCCGCTTGATTGAAAGCTTACAACCTTCTTGAGGATGGCTATTTCTGCTACCATCTCATCAAGTCGAGAAGCTGTGTTTGAAGAGGCCACCATCTCATGTTGCCGCTGCAGATCGATTATGTAATGCTCATGGAACTCCAATATTTAGAACACGATGAAATTTGGATCCTCCGGAAGTTCACTAAATACCTCAAAAAGTTTGGCTACACGCTCATGAACTGCATCAAAACTCGAATCACCTGCCATTGGTCGAACCTTTATACTATGATACCAACTATTACAGAGCTAAATTTCTCACTCAAATTTTTACTTTATGATGGCACTAAGTTACATTTAGTCTCAGTCAACTCGCATACACAAGATTTTGGCACAATGGAATTTTTTAATCAAGTACACAACTCACATATTCATAAAAGATACAAGAGTATACATGAACCTTTCTCAACCTTTATTGCTTTATCTCAAAATATATAAAGGAACAAAGCCACTGAACTCTCGATAGTGTTTCACTCTTTCTTTTTGATTGATTTCTCTCTCACTAAGTACAAATGACAACCCATAGGGTCTATTTATAATTGACACCTCTCAACTATCTAGGGGTTAGAGATAAATGTTATCTCCCTATAATCTCTATCATGGTTGATAATTCTTATATTCTCACGATTTTATCCACGACTCAATCCTAATAAGCCTTATCTCTCACGATCATCCATCATTTGATCTTGATAAGCTTTATCTACCCACAATCCTTAGTGATGTACGATTTTATGAGTATTATCCCGATACTTGGCCAACAGGATAGAGTCAAACCTGCACGTCCCCACGTTCCACACGTCACAAGAAAATCGGTGCCACGTAGTGCCATGCAGACTTGTTTAAAACTTAATCTTGTGTTTGGGCCTCTTGGTCCAAGTTCATGACCCATCTGATGGAGCACACGAACCTATAGCCCAGTCCATGTTTTGGTCTATCTTGAGACCCACATGTAGACTCGTGTTTATATTGAAACCTCTTAGCTTTCACCTTACCTAAATTAGTATCCAGCCACTCTAAAGTCCTATACTAAGAAATGATATAAAGTGCCACCAACTCTAGTATATTTAGTGTTCAAGGGACTAATAGATTGTAAGTATGAATTATGGAACATGAGCAATGGGAGTTATTCTCAAGACCATGAAGTTTTATTTCGTGTAGCAAGATAAAACTGCAAAAACAGATTTAGTGTTAATTAATGGGCAAATTGGCATAAAGACACTTTGACTATAAAGGACAACAAAAGAGACAAAAGGTGGGACCTTAAGTGGGCAGAAAATTATCCATTAGAAGAAATTATTTCCATCATAAGAAAAGCAAAGAGTTACGTTAATGAATTTGTTTGAGGGAGATTCTTCGTTAAAAAAAAAAAAACTTCCATATTCAGACAAGTGAAAAGGAGGGAGAGAACATGGTTGGCAGAGAAGTTATTCATTAGAAGAAACCACTTCCATCAAAGGAACCACATAGGGTTGTTGTGGTGACGGGGTGTGCAACCTATAGATTTGTTTGAAAGAGATTCTTTTTACAAAAAAAAAAAAATTATAATAATAATAAATAGGAACCAACTTCATCAAACAAGAAGCTCCCGAAAGAAAGAACTAACAGAAAAAGATGTACAAGTAAATGCATAATATGGACAGCGCTATTTACATCATAATATTTAAAACTAATTTGCACCTTTTCCCTATAAATTAAAAAAAAAAAAAAAAAAGATTTCCTTCTCTCTATCTGAAAGCAAGTTCAAATGACATTTTCATTGATAAAACTGTCTCTTAATCGCCATAAGCCCAATGAATGGTACGTAGAGCTACGTTCTTCTTTATGAAACCAAATTCAGTTTGGCGTGCTTACAATTTGTGGAGAGAAGATGTTTTGGGACTCCGACTTCTTCCCTCAAATTCCTTTTTCTTTTCATTTAATTTAGTCCATCATAAGACACATTGCGTCTTAAACAACACGACAGGGTAAGTTTCTTTTTACTTAAAAAGTTATAAATCTCACAATCCCTTCTCCTAAAATTTACACATAATACCTTGAAAATCGAAAATTAATGTTTAAACTCTTCGCTCGGGGATTATGAGAGTGTCCCCTCAAATTCTTCAAAGATACTTGAGTTGGTCGTACAAGTCAAAGGAATTATGGTTGACCACAACAGATTTTAACAGCAAATTGCTCAACGAACTATCTATGTAATAATTTATTTTTTTTAGAAACAAATTAAGTTATTTCAAAACTTTGTTAAGTACTACATTGAAGAAGCGTACAAATTAGAACATAATTAGAACTTCAATAATAGAGGATGCTCGCGTTATTCCCGAACAAAATCAAGCTTACAAAAGAAGAATCAAAGAAACTGATGCAGAAAGGAGTCTGGCTGTAGTGCCTTTAATAGACAAGGTGCGTGCTCCAAAATCAAAACGTGGAGGGGCTTTTGGTCCTATAATTTTGGTTTTAGATCCATCAAAAGTTTCCATGGAAGAGCATGTGGATAAAAGGACTTTGCGCTTGCGTTACAATAATCTAAATTTCTACTTTGTTTATGATGGAGACACAGTGACACACCTTCCTATCCATCTTTCCACGGGGGTCATGATTAGTGAATAGTGGTAGCAAACGTGTAAATTAAGCAAGATTATTTTGATACCAACTAATTAAATGATATTATTAATATGGAAAATCCTTCACAGATGTAAAAATTATAGACACAATTAATAGAAGGAAAATCTTAGAAAGCACAACTTCATTAGGCACATAGGGGCATGTAGGGTGCAAACTTGTTTCCCATTAAAAATGAGCTACATAGTGGTGCCTTTAATACAATAATCCTTATCTTATTAATTGTAATAATGTTTAACAAAAAGGGAAAAAAAATAAAAGAAGTTAGCTTGTTTCACATTAATTGATTAATCGTGTCCGTTTAAATCCTAGACTTTTGAGTCTATATAATCGCTCCTATCAAGATTCCCCAATTGTCTACGAATCTTGATGCCATTCTTTATAAAATTTTACGTACTAAACCATGTTTACCTAACAATTTGCCTTATTTGCATATGTGTGCAATAAACCAAGACGATTGATGAAGATGTGCTATCACGCTAGTGGATGGTGGAGGTCGTATTTCCTGGTGACAGCTTATCCTCTATATTAACAACACAATTCAAAGATGGAAATTCAAGTATAATCACAATTAGGATGGGCTACGGCTGGGTACTGAAATTTCCTCACGTGGAGAGACAGATTCAGGTAATAGACCACCATCAACTCCAAAAGGCAAATGGATGTGTTGGGTTACATATACATAAAGGACAAAATTTGATTGGAACAGCACGTTATAGCTTAGCTATTTTAGTATATATATCACACGGTTAAAAAACAAGGCTTTTATATATGTGTTCTTCGTATACTGCACTTTTCAATTTGACACAGCGCATGAGAAGGCCCATTGAGCCTTTTATTATATTGGTAGTATTCGCCTGGTCGTTACTTCAAATCTTGTTTGAGGGCTTTAAGGAACATCAATGACACAGAAACATGTAACAACAGTAGTTGCTACCCTTTCTCTTTGTTTTTTTTTTAGTATTAAATATTCATTTTTTTAACCTCTACACAAATCAATTTTATCTTTTTTTTTTAATTTAAGTGGGATTAATTAACAGGAGGAAATAGAGGTGGAGGGGGCTATGAGTCACATGGCGATATGTTTTTCAATTTTTTTTTTCAAATAACATAAGATGTGCAAACATGGAAAGTATAACGTGCAACCAAGAATTATACAATATGCAATCAGCTACCTTACTTGGTTTTGGTTTTACGTTGACAGTAATTACTAATTTTATTTTCTTTTTGTGTAAATAAAATTTATTTATGATCTAATATCATAAAAATTTATTTATTTTTTATTAAAGTAGACTTCACTGATTGTGTAGTATAAAATTATAAATAAATTATACTCACCTAAAAAATGTAATTCAAATTAAAAATTCTTTGCATTTTATATTTTATTTGTTTGCATATTTAATATTTTTTATCCTCACTGAGTTAATGAATTTGGCTCAATTTTTGGAAATCTGCATGACGGTAATCCCGTCCAACCTTATAAAGGTCCACCATCGAACCAATTTGCTTGCCAAGTTCTCTCCCACAAAAGGAGATCCCACTACTATCATTATTAAAACCCTACTCTCTGCTCTAATTACTATATCAAAACAGAAGGCAACAAGAAAAGAAATAATAGCAAAATGTTGAAGGCAAAAGATTCCCACAAGCACCCGACAATGTCAGAGGTATAATGTCTTGAGCAAATTTATTAAAAAAATAAAAGAAAGAAAAAGATCATCTCCGGCCCCTGTAAATGTATAATTTCTTATCTAACATTAATGATTCTATTAACCTTTTTTTTTTCTACTAGGTTGTGGAGGAACTAAAGAAGATGGCAGACATAGGCTTCCCCATAGCAGCAATGGGCTTGGTTGGCTACCTCAAAAATTTGATTCTGGTTGTCTGCATGGGAAAGCAGGGGAGCCTGGAGCTCGCCGCCGGAGCCTTAGCTATCAGTTTCACAAACATCACAGGCTACTCCGTCCTATCAGGACTGGCCATGGGGATGGAGCCTCTTTGTAGCCAAGCCTTCGGCTCAAGGAACCACTCAGTGGCAACCCTCACTCTACAAAGAACAATCGTCATGTTACTACTTGCATCACTACCAATTGGCTTGGTTTGGTTCAACCTTAAGCCCCTCATGCTTATTCTCCATCAAGATTTTGATATTGCCCGAGTTGCAAGTTTGTATTGCCGATTCGCCATCCCAGACCTCATTGCCAATAGCCTCCTACATCCAATACGTATATATTTGCGTAGTAAAGGGACTACATGGCCATTAATGTGGTGCACAATGGCCTCTACTATTCTTCACCTTCCTATCACAATATTCTTGGCCTTCACTATTTCACTTGGGGTGCCCGGAATTGCAATTTCCAATTTTGTCACCAATTTTAACACCCTCTTTTTCCTTCTTCTTTACACATACTTTAGTACTCATCGTGTGCCCAATGACTACGAGGACGACGCGTGCGCCTTGACCACACCACTATCACCGTCGGTGGCGGAGGTGGCGACAATGTCACAGTCTTTGGTAAAATGGGGGATTTTAGTTGGACTTGCTATACCAAGCTGCGTTGCCGTTTGCTTAGAGTGGTGGTGGTATGAGTTCATGATAATCCTAGCGGGTTATTTACCAAATCCTCGTGTTGCTCTAGCCACATCGGCAATTGTCATTCAAACCACTTCCCTCATGTACACATTGCCAGCAGCACTCAGCGCTTCCGTGTCAACTCGGGTAGGCAACGAGCTGGGGGCCGGCAGGCCGGCGCAGGCACGTTTGGCATCGGCGATTGCCATAGGACTCGCCCTCTTAACCGCATCTTTTGGCTTGTTGTGGACTACCGTAGGGAGAGAATCCTGGGGGAGGATTTTTACCGAGGATAGTGAAGTTCTGGAGCTAACAATGATTGTGCTGCCCATAATTGGGCTATGTGAGCTTGCAAATTGTCCACAAACCACCAGTTGTGGGATTCTGAGAGGAAGTGCAAGGCCCGGAATTGGGGCAGGGGTCAATTTTTACTCATTTTACTTGATGGGTGCGCCAGTGGCCATAGTCTTGGCCTTTTTTTGGCGACTAGGGTTTGTGGGTCTGTGCTATGGTCTTCTAATTGCTCAAATTACATGTGCGGTCTCGATCCTGACCGTGGTATACAAGACTGACTGGGAAAAAGAGTCGTTAAAGGCCAAAGACTTGGTGGGGGCACATGCAGACCAAACAGACGTTCTATGCGAAGAAGTTGCACAATTTCTTAAACAAGTTGATCTTGAAAAGTGAAAACAAAAAAGAGTAAAGTTTCGGACCCAAATGTATCAGCCAAACCCAACAATAAAATGGAATTGTTTATTAATAAAATATAATAATGTTGCTATTTTGTATAAAAAAAAATTTAAGAAAAAAAATATTTCTTAATTACATATTATGCATAACACATACTTTTAAGTTATAAGATAGCAACTATATAATTTTTTTTTATTTTGTTATTTTATATTTTATTAATCAGATTGCATTTTATTAATTAACAATTATATTTTATGGTGTGATTGGAAATTTTTAAAAGAAAAAAAATTTTCTATTTATTTTTTTTTTCTAGTTATTTTCTATCAATCCAAACAATTATCTTTTACTTTTTCTCTTATAAATTATTATTTATTTTCTTTCTCACAATTTTCTAATAATTACTTTTTATCAATCATAATATCATCATTACTATATTATTTTTTATTCTTTTTCTTTTTTATTCACTTTTTTCATATCCAATCACGGCATTACGGTTCAATTTGATTACATTACAAATTTGAGCTAATATCTCTAGTGTGTGTGCATATATATATATATATATATATATAAGGGAGGAGGGAGAAAAAACAGACACAGTAGCATGATGATCATTATTAGCTGGACAAAAGTCCACACTAGATATTTTGCACTGTATAAATTCTTCATAGTTTCAGAATTCATATTGATTGCACAGGATTCATTTGGCTTGTCTTTTCAGTTCTTTTGTCTCTTCTTAAGTGTAGGTCTCCATATATTTACTCATTCGAAGCATTGGGTCATCGCAAGGTAAAGAAGGATTTGACGGTGGAAGTTTGCCTCGGTGGTTAGCCGCATGCTTCATGCGTGCTACTACCCAATCTTTTTTAATATTTTCGTTTTTCTTTCGTGATAAAATGGAAAATTAAAGGTTCGCACAGTCCCTATTAAAGTTATCGCGATTCTATACTTTAGAAGACACGAAGAACGATCTAAAGTAATAATTTGGTAATTAATCGATACAATTTTTCTCAATAACGATCTGAATTCAAATTTTATTATCGTTGTTTTTTTTTATAAAGTAAATAAAATTGTATAACGAAGTATTTAATTCAAAATTTATTAACATTAAAACCAGATTTAGAAAAGACTTACTCATCTTTATGAATATTTGAGTAGTGAATTTTCTATTTAAAAGAAAATAAACAAAAACACAATAAATAATTTTTAACTTTAATCTACATATACAATATTTTACGTACTGATAATTTATATATATATATTTTCTCTTAAAAAAGAAAAAGATACGAAGAAAGTAGGTAATTACGTCATTTGTCCTACCACTGACCTGCATTCCTCTTTTGGTATTTTCTCTTCCTGCGAACGTGTCAATTACTTTGTCCTTTTTGGCTTTTTCGGCAAGAAGTGCAGGTGCACGATGATTTTATTTCACCGTATAGATATGTACCCATTGTCCATAGAACAAATGTCAAAAAAAAAAAAAAAGATTGTCCATAGAATACCATAGAATACGTAATAATTTGCCAAATAATTTGGTCATTTTATTTATTTTTTATTTTTGGTTAATTATTTAACCTCAAGTGTGATTTTGTCAGTGCATCACAGGCCACTGACGTAGACTGAGGCCCAACAGAAGCATACAAGGCTTAATGGACAAAATTCTCGAATTAGAAACTGTAGAAAAGTTTTGATATTGACTTTATTAGAATGGTTAAAAGTCTTAACAAAAAAAAAAAAAAAAGAATGGTTAAAAGTGTATATCTTCAACTAAGACGTTGATTTTCAGATCTCTCTTTTGTATGCTCTCTATTATATCTTTAATAGACAAAAAAAAAAAAAAAAAAAGACTGTGGAAAAGTTTTACGATCCCAATTCTGAGACCCGAATCCCTCAAGAAGAACAAACCAATAATTAGGGCAAATTAGAATCTATTGTGGATAACTTTGCCGAGATAATTCTGTTTAATTGCATGCTTAGATTTTTCGTAACATCTTTGCCAAAGCCGTGCTTGTAGACTTTGAAGAAGAACAAATTAGAACAGCACATGTGATGCCAAAAGTGTAAATAGCAGACCACATGCGTGCTAAGCGTCAATGCCAATTTGGAATCTTTTAACCGAAATTTGCAGCACACGACACAAAAATTACTCCTACCTGAAGATTCTACTATTCCTAAAGAGAAAGCTACTAGCCATACGTTACTGGTGGTAACACCCAAAACAAGTATCATTGGCACAGAGAGTGAGAGCCAAAAAAAAAAAAAAAAAAGGACGTGCAAAATATCAAGAAGAAACTTGACCATGTGTAGGGCACATGCAACCACTTGAAGTCTGGGATGTTTGTTATGTCCCTGTAAACAATCACAAATTTTGGTAATAAGGAGAGCTACTTTATTGTTCATTGTACGATTCATATTCTAATGAACCTCTTATTGAACGCAGAAAAATACACAAGGAAAAAACAATTACCAAGTTTATTTTGGAACATCCGAAGTGATTAATATAATAAGCAGCATTCAATGAAAATGCTAATCCATCAAAAAGCTGTACATACTTCCTTGAAAATCTCTCCTTCTGCACCGTGGTACAACTATACAATTGAATCAAAACTTGTATACCACTTTCAGCACCCCAAACAAGAAACCTATGCCTAACCAACAAACAGGAAACAGTAATAACCATGCCATAAGTTTCTCTGTTCTCCCTATTTCCATTTTAGCCAAAGATTCAGCAAAACAATTAGACTCTCTAGATTGGAATGGAAACTGTGCAGCTCCATAGCACAATCTATCAATCTGACTAAGCAAAGACAGATGCATCCGTGGTCTCCTTTATACATTCTTCAGCCACTCTGCAACACACCTGGCATCAGATTCAATGTTCAAAGCAAAAACAATTACGAATTTTGTCTAGCGTAATAAAATTGTGTGAAAAGCTTGTGATTGTGAATCTTTACACTTTATCTTGCATTTGATCCCTATAACGGGTAAATTTCGAGTCTATAACAGTTAGACTAAAAAATACAAAAAATAAATTACAGATAAAAATTTAAAATAAAAAAAAATTTATGTGGGGTCGCTCTTCATGATTCCTCTGATTAGTGTTCATTTTTTAATTCCGTCAAGGCCTGCTCGAGCTTGATCTTGACAGCAGTAAATTCCACAGCTTTTTCTTGAATTTGGTAGACTGAAATTGGATTTGAGGTAGACGTATGAACTACGTTTAAGAACTGTAGAGACCTGATCTGAACCGATCTGACTTAATTTCACCGAGGGCCGAAGGGACTTGTTCTCGGATGAATTGCTTGGACTTTACTGAGGGCCGTATGAGACTTGATCCCAGTCGGATTTGCAATATTTTGATATTTTTAAATCTATATTCTCATAAATTCAGATGTAGAGCGATCAGAGAATATAAACCTAAAAATAACCTTAGAAATGGAAATAACAAATTTTTTGCGGCTTACACCTGAAATATCTCTAAAAAAGGAGTTAGGAGAGTATACTGCAGAGTAAAACACTTAAGAAAAGGAGAAATTTTCTTGAGAGATTTTCAAAATTTTCTTTTTCTCTCAAATTCTCTGTATTTTTCTGTTTACAGATTTGCTGAATATCCTTTTGAACTGAGGCCGGAGGGCCTTTTTATAGGCCCTCCAGAGAGGACTGTGCCACCAACCGTTTGGGTTGGTGGCTGTGCTAATGTTAAATTCAAGGTTGGTGGCTGCCAAACCTTTTTTTTTTTATTTAAAAGAAACAAAACACGTTTACAAATGTCCCCACTTCAAGGGTCGGTAAGGAAGAACTTTGCGGATGTGATCCGAACTGAGTCTTGAAGTCCAGTTTGAAATTTGAGATGTCTTGACGAATATTAAATGTTGAAATCTTCTATCTCCGACTAACCCAACTATTGTTGGATCGCAATGGAAACCGACATGATCTTGAGGAAGTTGGCAGCTCAGCCAATATAAAAATTGAAGTCTTGGCTCCAGGTGAGGTCGAGCTTCCATAGCTCGCAAAGGCTGGCAAAAGTTATTTGAAGTTCTAAAGCTCTGGTGAGAATGATCAGATAGGTAAAAAACTTGAACCTCCCCAAGAGGAAGGCCCAGCACTTCAGAATTTCAAGACCGGCACATAGAGAGACTAACTGTAGTGATGATTCCCAAGTCTGCTTCGACGTAAGGAGAGTAGTTGGAACTTCACTGTACGTTGCCGCATCTAAAGGAAGATTAGGATGATTGCAACTGCTCATCTCTCGGTGGTAGATGTGAACTAAGGAGAGTAGTTGGAACTCCATGACACCGATGGCGTTGGAGACTGAGTTTCGAGGGTTTTTAGGAATCCTTCGAGAAGGACTACTTCTTCTTTTCTTAGCTCGTGCGCCTCCAACTTCTTGATCAAAGAACTTTTTGAGATAAGTGCAGAGACTAGCCATTTCTTTTTGAGAGAAAGTAGAGCTGAGGGGTGAGTATTACAACTCGGGCATGCAGAATATATATACATATAATAAAGAGTTTTTTTTTTGAAAAGTCAATAAGAAGGTACGTAGAATCGAGTAGGGTCATCCACGTCCTTTTCCCGCACAAGAGACAAAAGAGGCAATAGCTGACGCGTGTCACGAAAGTCGTTACCGTGTATTGCAGAAGTCGTTGCCGTGTGCTACAGAAGTCGTTGTCGTGTGCTGCAGAAGTCGTTGCACCTTATCTTGTCAGCCGCCCTGGCGGGGCCCGAAGCGCAGCTCCAAGACAAGCTTGGCCTCGTCTGGTGGGCCGATGATGTTGACGTCGCTGGAGCCTTCCGGCTGGTTGATGCTGCTGGAATATTCTGGGAAGAGAGGTAAAGTTTCGTCGGAATGACTTCTTTCTGCTAGAAAAGTCTCTCATGAACTTAAGTACTTAGGAGGGATGAACCCTTGACTGACTCCGTAAGACCACCAGGACTAGTACGCATGCTCCCACGGGCTACGGCTTTAATCGTTATAGCCTGAAGAGACCATTGCAGTGGTCGAACTCAGACCTGCTTCATTTGAGGGCGAAGTTGTACCGGTGGGATCTACTATCGGAATGACAGAGTGTGCTTTGAAAAAAGCAGGTCTCAGTGCTGGTTTCTTCCTACTTCTCCGATTCTGGAACCAATAAAACACATTTTTTCCTTCGATTGCCCCAAGCGGGCGCAATCATGAGACAAGTTGGTAAATCTAAGATGCATTCGGAATAATACCTCCATTTTTGTGGAAGACTTCCTTCAAAATTTGCAGTTGTGCCATGGTTGGTTGCCACCTTATGCGGGGTGACCTTTCTTCTCGCTTGTCTTGAGGTTCTGCAACTGGTTCAATCTTTCTTGTAACAGAGGAGCAAAGGTCTGATATACATTAAAGATTGGTTGAGACTGTGACTGAGTTTCAGACTCAAACCCTCCATTGCTTTTATATTTTTGGGTCGTTCACAGTTTATACTCATGCGAGCCAAGAGTTGGATTGGATTTTGAACTTGGGTTCTGGACTGTGTCTGGAACTTGAAATTTTTGGGTTTTGGGCTTTGGATTGGATTTGGGTTTTTGGGCTTAGGTTTTATGTCTGGGTTTTGAATTGGACTTGAATTTTTGGGTTTTCTTGATTTGGACTTTTGGATTTGGGTAGAGTGTTTGAGCTTCTGGACTTGAATTTTTTGGATTTGGGTCGAGTGTTTGGGTTTTGGATCTGGACTTAATTTTCAGGCTTTTGAGTTGGGCTTGAGTTTTTTGAATTGGGCTCAAGTGTTTGGGCTTGGATTTTCGGGTTTGGATTTTCGCTTGGACTTTCAGATTGAGACTTCCGAACTTTTTTTTTTGATTTTTTTTCTTCTTTTTTTTTGATTTTTTTTGAAACATATTTACACATAATACTTTTTCAGAAATTTGCCATTGATCGGGTCAATTCGAACGACTTCTTGGTCGGACAGCATGTAAGCGTTGTGAGTATATGCCTCCTACACCAAGTATGACCTGTCGCATTTGGAAGTAAGCTTGTCACCAGGCCGATGCTTCATGTTGATGGGCAGTCGTACTGCAAGAACAAGGTTTTCAACTTGAAAAAGATCGAGGGCGGACCCTACGGTTGAACGTGTTGGTGAGCTGGGCTTGGTAGCATTCGAGTTGCTGTTGTGCTTCGAGTCTCCTTTCATCAAGGGCTTCTAACTCATCCAGACGTAGGCGAGCATTCTCCTCCCGTGTGAGTCCTTCCAGAACAGCCATGCGCAGAGATGAAATTTGTGTTTCCAACGGCAGTATTGCTTCGACACCGTAGACAAGTGAGTATGGCGTCGCTTGTGTTGGAGTCCGGTAAGTTGTACGATACACCCATAATGCCTCCAAAATTCTGTCATGCTAATCTCTTTTGGATTTGGAAACTACCTTCCGCAATAAGTTACATAAAGTCTTGTTGAATGCTTCAGCCAAGCCATTTGTTGGGGATTGTGCATGGATGACTTGTACTGCTTAAATTTGAACTTTTCGCAGAGCTTGTCGATCAAGCTGTTGTAGAACTGCTTGCCATTATCAGTGATGATGAATCGAGGGACTCCATAGCGATAGATCAGCTGAGTCCGGATGAAATTGACAACATGCTCATTCTTTACCTCTCTAAGTGGAATAGTTTCGGCCCATTTTGAGCAGTAGTCTGTTGCTGCGAGGATGTACAGGTGACCCAGGGATGACTTTGGTAAGGGCCCCACTAAGTCAAGACCCCATGTTTCGAAGGGCCAGGACGAGACAGTTAGATGCAGTGGCTCTGGTGGTTGATGAATGTAATTCGCATGAAATTGACAAGCTTGACAGGTTTTAGCAAACTCATTTGAATCACGTACCATAGTTGGCCAGTAGTATCCCATCCTTCTGAGTTGGAAGTGAAACTTAGGCCCTGATTGATGTCCGCCACAAACACCAGAATGTGCTTCAGCGAGAGTCTGTTTTTCCTCTTCATTGCCTAGGCAACGAAGTAAAACTCCATCAAAAGATCTTCGATACAGAGCATCCTTGAGATATATGAAGTGGGGAGCTCGTCGTTGAATTTCTGTCTTATGACGACAATTTTCGGGCAGCTTCCCGTGCTGTAGGTAGTCAATGATTGGTTGACGCCAATCTTCGTTCTCCATGAGACGTACATATACAGCGTTGGCAACTATAGTTTCTTCATCGTCCTTCTGTGGCACTATCCATTTCTGGCATACGGCAACAACTGTAGTCTGGATTTCTGACTTTGCAAGAGAGGTGACCAAGTTAGCCAAGGCGTCTGCCTGAGTGTTTTCTCGTCGAGACACATGCTCCAAGGTGATGCTTTCAAATTCATCCATTAGCTGTCGAGCACGTTGATGGTAAGGTGCAAGGTCCTCTTTCTTCACATCATACAACCCTGTAAGTTGGTTGATGACGAGCTGAGAATCTCCATGGACTTCTATAGTTGGAATCTTCATATCGACAGCCATTTGAAGACCAATGATTAAAGCCTAGTATTCGGCAACATTATTTGAACATAACTCACCGAGAATGATAGCATATGGTAGTATTTGTCGTAGAGGAGTGACAAATACTATGCCGGCACCAGCACCATCACGTCTTGCTGCACCATCAAAGAATATCGTCCATGGTGGCAGTGTCTCAATGTAAAAGACCTCTTTATCCGGAAGATCGTCTGTGAACTTCCAATCGGATGGGACAGGGTGATCTCCAAGGAAGTCTGCTAGAGCTTGTCCTTTAACTGCTTTTTGAGGCACGTAGACAATGTCGTAGTTCTGTAGGATTACTGCCCACTTGGCAAGTCGTCCTGACAAGATTGGTCTAAATAAGATATATTTGACAGGATCAGCTCTGGCAATGAGACGTACCGTGTGAGCTAGCATGTAGTACTGCAGCTTATCAATGACAAAGAATAGTGCTAGACATGTCTTTTCAATGGGCGAATAGCTCAGCTCTGGACCGTTTAGTGTTCTGCTCAAGTAATACAGGACAACTTCATTTCCCTACTCATTTTCCTGTGCAAGCAGGGCTCCCAAAGATTTTTCCTGCGCTACAATGTAGAGAATCAACGACTTTCCTTGAATTGGAGCACCCAGGACTGGTGGATTGGAAAGGTACTTCTTTATACTCTCAAAGGCTTTACTGCAAGCTTCGTCCCACTCGAAGTTGACATCCTTCTTCATCAGCCGATGGAAAGGTTGACATCTCTCAGCTAAGTTGGAGATGAAATGGCGAATGTAGGCCAGCTTTCCTTGTAGACTTCGTAGCTCGTGCAGGTTTTTAGGTTCATGCATCTTTTGAATTGCCTCAACCTTTGACTGATCAACTTCGATTCCACGATGACGCACCACGAACCCAAGAAACTTGCCTGATGTGACACCAAATGCGCACTTGAGAGGATTCATTTTGAGTTGATGTTTGCGAAGTCTTTCAAACACCGTTTTGAGATCCTCGAGATGATCTTTGCGCTCCTTAGTCTTTACTACTAAGTCATCAACATATCATTCTACAATCTTGTGCAGCATATCATCAAAAATTTTTTGCATAGCACGTTGATAAGTGGCACTAGCATTTTTTAATCCAAACGACATAACTTTTTAGAAGTATATACCTTTTGGGGTGTGAAATGCTGTCAACTCCTCGTCTTCTGGTGCCATTCTGATTTGGTTATAGCCTGAAAAACCATCCATGAAGGACAATGCTTTGTGACCCGTTGTACGGAAGTCATCTTTCGGAAAGGCCCTATTAAGATCTCGAAAATCAACACATACCCTCAACTATCCATTCTTCTTTCTTACCGGGACTATATTGGCAATCCACGTTGGGTAGGTGACCTCTCGGATGAAGCCAGCATTGATCAGCTTGTTAACCTCCTCCTCGATTTATGGAATGAGTTTCGGACGGAACCGTCATTGTGGCTGCTTGACAGAACGAACACCTTCTTTACTGCTAGATGATGCACCGCAATCTTCGGGTCAAGTCCAGACATTTTTTTGTAACTCCATGCGAACACGTCCTTATATTGACTTAATACCTAAACATATTCTTACTCTTCTTCTGCAGTAAGTAAAGCACTTACAAATGTAGGTCGAGGATCTTCCGGAGAGCTAAGATTGACCTCCTTGAGTTTATTAACAGTTACTTGGCCACCATCTTCAAGTTCCAGGGGAGCCTCCTTTACTTCACTGTCTGATGAGTCGGACTCAACCTCCTCGCTAATTGTGACATGAAATGTAGAGCCACTGACTTCATCTTCTTTGTTTGACTGGATTAGTCTGTCTTGTTTGGTGGTGGTGGTGATGGCACGTGCATCAGCTGCTCGGCTTCGGTTCTTTAGCGTGATTCGTACAGGTGACTTCTCCTGATAGCCTAAGTCAGGTCGGGACTATGATGATTGAGAAGCGGCGCCATGTGTGGACGGTAGCGTACCCATTGTGCTCGGGTTTGAGAAGTCATAGCATGCATTGGCCAAGAGCTTGTATGCATTAGGATCGAATCCTTCGTGTGTTCTTTTTTCTGGAAGTGAGCCGCCTTCGACTGCTCCTATTTGTGGTCTGACGAAGCCTTTTAATGGTTTTGAAGACAAAACCGGCTCAATCTTTGGTATCGGCAGAGTGTAAGTCTCCTTCAAGTCATACAGTTCCTTTGTTTTGGGTTGGCTATGTCCTTACTGTTTAGGATCAATACAATAAGAGAAAGGGAGTTTACCTTCTGGGCGTCGTGACTTCGGCACATAACGTAGGACTGGAGTGGAGCTTGAAGATGCAACATCCTTCGGACGAAGTTCAGTAAGCTGTGGCAGCTTTTCATTTGTCGGAGTTTGAGGTTGGATTGTCGCATTTTTCTCTCGTGCGAGGCAGGAGTGCGTTGTTGAACTGTTCGCCTTTTATACTCGTGCGAGGCAGGAGTGCGTTGTTGAACTGTTCGCTTTTTATACTCGTGCGAGGCAGGAGTGTGTTGTTGAACTGTATTGTCACCTTTTATACTCGTGCGAGACAGGAGTGCATTGTTGAACTGTTCGCCTTTTATACTCGTGCGAGACAGGAGTGTTGAACTGTGGTGGATTGATTATCGCCTTTTATACTCGTGCGAGGCAGGAGTGCTTTGTTGTGAAGCTGTTCGCCTTTTATACTCGTGCAAGGCAAGAGTGCTTTGTTGAACTGGTGAGCCGTTGAGCCGGAGAGTTGGTCAGCTGCTGAGCTGTTGAGCTAGTGAGCTGTTGAGCTATTGAGCTACTGAGTTGGACTTTGATTCAGGTTTTAGTTTTACTCTCGAATCTAGATTTAGATTTTGAGTTGGAATTTGGATTTGGGTTTTGAGCCCGGGTTTAGCCGAGTTTATGTTTGGCTTCGAATTTGGGTTTGTTGGGTTTTGAATCGGGATTTGAGATTTGCTCCCGAATCTAAATTTGAATTTTGATAAAGGGTTCTGACAACTTCAAATTTTTTTTTTCTTTTTATTCTTTTTTTTGGTTTTTTTCGTGCTTTTTTTTTTGCTTTTTTTTTGCACTTTTTTCTTTTTTGTTTTGAATTTTTGGCTTTTCTTTTTGAATTTTTTTGATTTTGTTTTGCTTTTTGTTTTGCTTTTTTTTCTTTTTTTTTTAATTTTTTTTAAACATAACAGTAGTTTCGAAATTTACCGTTTGATTGGGTCAGGTCGAAATACATTTCTGACCTGATAACATGTAAGCATTTTTTTTCGAACTAGACATGACCCATCTCCCTTGGAAATGAGCTTGTGGCTGAGTCGGTACTCTCGTCCTTCTTGTGGTTTGATTGGCTAAAAACTGTGCCCCCAAATCGAGATGATTAAGGACGATCTTCGCGGTTGACTGCATCAACGGGTTGGGCTTGGTGAAGCCCTTTGTTGACGTCATCCATTTGCTGACTTAATTCCTTCATATTTTCAATCAACTGTGCATATCCGCTAATCAACTGTGAATATCTGCGGTTTAAATCTGCAAACATTATTCTATTCTGGTGGTGTTGGTCAGTCTAACGTCAGTTATGATAGATGGTTCTCCACAGAAGACTGTTGTAGAGGGTCCGTCTGATCTTTCCTGACTTGTTTCAGTAAAACACGTTGGATTCTGCTATTGAGCAGAATTTGATGCTCTATAGAAGACTGGAGTAGAAGGATCTTCTTCTTCCTCTATGTTCGTTTGTGCAGAATAGGTCGGATTCTGCTGTTGTTGAGAAGGCTTCATTGCGTTGCCCCCAACTTCGATCGGGGTGGGTGATCGATTCCTCCATGCGGCAAGAGAGTCGGGGGAGAGATCTTGTTGCTGTACGAGTTGGAGATCTTCCATCCGAATTGTGTTGGTGGCAATGAATCGTGTCCTTGCGCGAGTTTGTGGACCTGTGTACCCGGGTAGGGGAGTTGATGCAGGCAGTTGAGCAGTTGCATTCCTTTTTGTGGCAGCGGTTGTACTCCTTTTTAGTACCATTTGATGTGCTGGATATCTGTTAAATTTTTTTTTTTTACTTTTTTACTTTCTTTGTCTTTTTCTCTATTTTGTCTTTTTCCCTTTTTCTTTTTCTTTTTTCTTTTTCGCAGTTTTTTTTTTTAAAGAACAAGAGATGAGAGGTGAACAGGTCCCACTGAGCGTGCCAAAAATTTGTAACGGGTAAATTTCGAGCCTATAACAGTTAGACTCAAAAATACAAAAAAAAAACAAATTACAGATAAAAATTTAAAATAAAAAAAAATTTACGTGAAGTCGCTTTTCGTGATTCCTCCGATTAGTGTTCCTTTTTTGACTCGGTCAAGGGCTGCTCGAGTTTGATCTTGACAACAGTAAATTCTACAGATTTTTCTTGAACTGGGTAGACTGAAACTGGATCTAAAGTAGATGTCTGAACTATGTTTAAGAACTGTAGAGACCTGATCTGAACCGATCTGATTTAATTTCACCGAGGGTTGAAGGGACTTGTTCTCGGATGAGTTACCTGGACTTTGCTGAGGGCCGTATGAGGTTTGATCACAGCCGGATTTGCAATATTTTGATATTTTTAGATCTATATTCTCATAAATTCAGATTTAGAGTAATCAGAGAATAGAAACCTAAAAATAACCTTAGAAATGGAAACAACAAATTTTTTGCGTCTTACACCTGAAATATCTATAAAAAAGGAGTTATGAGAGTATACTGCAGAGTAAAATACGTAAGAAAAAGAGAAATTTTCTTAAGAGATTTTTAAAATTTTCTTTTTCTCTCAAATTCTCCGTATTTTTCTATTTACAGATTTGCTGAATATCCTTTTAAACTGAAGCTGAAGGGTCTTTTTATAAGTCCTCCAGAGAGGACTGTGCCACCAACCCTTTGAGTTGGTGGCCGTGATTTGAGCCATCAATCTTGAATTTAAGATTGGCGGCAGCTGCCAATCTTGTATTTAAAGTTGGTGGCTGCCAAACTTTTTTTTTTTAAAAAATAAATAAAACACATTTACAATCCCACATGCCGTAATAAAGATTGAGTGAATAGAATTTCGATTGGAGGAATCTTTTCAAATAAATCCATAAATACATACACATACACTTAATCGCGAATAGAATTTTATTGACATGTACCACAGTTGCGATGCACAGGGGCATCCCAAGTCAAAGTCTATGTTCTAACATCTAGTCAAGCATTTTATGTTTGTTTATCTCTGCGAAAAACTTGCACGAAAATTACACACTTGTGAACATGTATTTCTACGATGTCATTAAGACAATCCGATAGTTAAAAATTTAGATATTTATTTTTGTGTGTAGAGAGATGTTTCTTAGTTATGAGAGTATATTGGTTAATGTTGATGTATAGTAATATGAATAATATTCGGTGAATGCTTTCTGAAGGTTTTTTTTTGTACCCACGGTAGGCATTTGTTGTTTTGGGAACAAATTCAATTGCAAACCATTTAGCTATGAGCCGTTGGTCTGGAGATAAGGAGACGATTTCTTGTTCGTTAACTCTATCGCCGTTGCCCTTACTATATGACAACGGTTATAGGATATCACAAACACGGTTGGGAATCCTAAGCTTTGGCTGGTAAGGGCAACGGCTTTTAGGTGTTGAAGGAAACAAGTAGTCATGTGACTAGCAGAAGAGAGTCACTAGCATTCAAAGAAACCTGGACAAAATATTTTAATCATTTATATTAGAAGCATGACACTAAATTTTCATCTTTATACGGAACAAGGATTTTTTGTTGACTATTGTTTTCCCTTTCGTCCAATAGGGAAAAAAAAAAAAAGCTTTCCTAGAAAACATTTTTCCCGAAATTAAAAAAAAAACCTAAAGAATCAATGACTCTTAGAAAGACCAAGAAATATGATGTATCTACAAAAAAATTTTATGTGACAACCGTAACTTTTATCATTGTGTATTATCAGCGACAACTTCACTATATAATTTTTTTTGGTACATACCAACTTCACTAAATATGATGGGATTGGTTAGAAAAATTTGTATAATTTTTTTATAATATTTATCAATGTGAAATTCCATTATTTCACAGATGGTGGGGAAAAAAAAATTTTCAGATTTCAATCCACAGACAATTTAAACAATTTGGAGAGAGGTCATCAATACCCTCTTGCAAAATCCGGACCTGACAGGCTTTTTACATGTGAAGTCCCAAACAAAGACGGAGACCCTGACGTCGAATCCCAGCCCACCAAGTTTCTCTGTATTTGAGGCCTAATGGGTTAAAATTAGGAGTCAGACACCGACCCGAATTATGAGTCACATCCTTCCCTAATGGCTCTCAGAAGAAACGTCCATTTAAACCAAACAAAAAAAAAAAAAAGAAACGTCCATTGTGACCCACAAAGGAATCGCCCATTCGAACAATGACCTCGGTGAGAGTTTTTCATTTAGTTTTTCTTCTTCCGTATTGGGTTTATCTCACAACTTATTTTTATGGTTTTAATTATTAAGCCATCAATTGCATGATGCCCAACTGTAAGGTTCAAATCATTATTTTGATGAACCATAACAACTCTGACCTCGGGGGTTCCCTCTGGCGGATGACAAGCCCAAAGCTGAGCCCAATCAACACCTTGCTGAACACTCTTCTTTTTTCATTGGGATTATTTATTGGATGACCATAAGGGAGAACGGTGCGAAATTATACCGAGGATTACGATAGCCAGCGAGGTTCGTGTTTGTCGAGACTCGAGTATATAATTTGAAGACTGATAAGTTGCGTACAGATTCTATGTGGTGCAGCTGATTTTGGCTCCAGATAATGATTCGACATCATAATACATCTAAGTTGGCAAGTAATTAAAAGTTTTGTGGGTTACAGTTAGATTTTGTTTGACCAGGAGTTGTACATGGGGACTAACTCAACTTTCCTAACTTGGCTTCCTGTATATTTAATCATAGTAAAGTTACAAGGCGACTTGACCATTCTAAAAAAGTACTATCTTATTATTTTATGAAAATTTTTAATTTAATTTATTATTTTTATTATAATTTACTCATAATTTTATATAATATAATTAGACTTATTTAAAATTAAAAATTAAAAAATATATTTATATAATATAAAATTATAATTAAATTATACTTTAAAAAATAAATAAAAATAATAAACTCCTGTATTACAAGAAGGTATTATCTGCTAATTATAGGATATTATATTATATATTTGGTTTCCTATAACTCTATAGTCAAGAGCTTTTGCAATATGCACCGCATACAAGATGATTTCCTGACATGCCTCGCATAGATTTATGAAATCCCAAAAGTTGGTCTTCGATTAACGCATGAAACAGTTGGTGTGACGCAGCGCACATTTGAAGATATTTCAACTACGGTCCGAAATTCCATGATAACTGGGAAAGATCCGACATCAAATCTTGGAATATTCCCTTTTTGTCGGAATCGGAAATATTATCATATCTGTAATTAGGCAAACAAGAGAGGGACGAAAGAAATAATCCATATAATTTTTCCGTATAATATCTACTAAAACAGTTCGAACTCCCCTTTTTTCTGTTCCTTCTGGTTTGTCAGTGTCACTGTCATTAGTTTGAGATTAAGCAGAAATCTAGGTTTGCTTAAACCTTTGAAATTTTTTCTCGTGTTTTTTGTCAATCGGTAATAGTTTTCTCTCACCTCTAATAAATTCCGTGTGTCCTTCGCAAAATCCAAACATAAAACTTTTAAGACAGATATGTCCAATATCTTTACTGTCAGGACATTTTTTCTCCTCGGGACAAATTTTCTCTTAGTTAGGTTGACATTTAGTTGGATTTAAAGTAATTTTATTTAGATCTTCTCAATGGGTTTTATCAACATTAAGGAGCACATATACACTCTTTTTCTTTTTTTCTCTGTAGCAACTATCGTGTGCCATGCGGCGGCTGTCGTGCTCCGGCTGCATTCTTGGTTGTCTACTTCCCTCCCCGGCAGCGTTGCTGGTGGTTGCTACTTCCTCGTTGAAGCTTGGTCCCCGTCGGTGGTTTATGGTTTTGGTGTCGCCTAGTTTGTGCTCTTATTGGTGTGGCTTAGCTTCCTTCCGATGAAGTTTTGGTTGCTCGCCTATTGGTTTCGATTCGGGGTTGATTGGGTGAGTCCCCTGCCTCTCCCCTTTGCTTTGATGAGTGGGGGGCGGGGAGGCAGACGCTTTGGGGTTAAGGGTGGCCTTGTACAGCTGTTTCGGCCCCTGCTCCGCTCTCTAGCCATGTTCAACAGCTTTTGGTCATCCTCCGACGCATCGTCCTTGGTTTTCCTGCAGCTCGGGTCCATTTTCATGCCTTGTTGTGGCGATTTGGCAACCTCTGACGTGCCTCCAGCCTTGAGTTGTGTTTCGACTGTCGCTTGCCCCTTGGCTCCTTTTGTTCCCGGTTGCCGATGACACTGGCTTGTGAATTGTGCGAGATCCGTTGTCACATTGTGGTGTGGTTAGGCTTAGTCTTTTGACACTTGCTCTAGCAAGCTTGTTTCTTCCTTGGGCTTTGTGTAATACATAATTTGCAATCATATTTATGCACGAATAATTAAGTATAAAACAACTTAATAACAAATCTTAGAATTGCATATTTTTCACATATAATTATGAAGAGAAATATACCTTAATTTATATTAGAACTTAAATAATCTTTAATGCGAAAATTAATAGAGAATAATTTTTTTCCCTTGACTCCTTCCTTAATGATGGTAAAATAATTGTAAGTGTTTATTCTTTAACGTTAATATTATCAAATATTGTTAGGATGTTGTCTGTAAGGTAGAGAGAGGATTAAACTCCTCTTATTTATAAACTTTAAGATGTGTCTTCCATCAAAACATAACTCTTGACCCAATAGAGTTTAATGGAGAGTCTTATTTCTTCACTAACCAATAAGAATTTCAGCATTTACATTATTTATTAAATTATCTATAATTTTATCAAATAAAATAATATTTGATAAAATATCATTAATGGTTTGTTTGGATTATGAAAAGGTTGTGAGAAAATAAAATTATTTAGATTAATGAAAAAGTTTTAAGAAAGAAAATGATGAGAAAAAAAAATGAATAGTAATTTGTGATAGAAAAAGTTGTGTGAAAAAATGTTGTTTGAATTGATGAAAAAATTGTAAAAAAAGAAAATGATCAGAAAGAAAAATGAATAGTAATTTGTAGAGAAAAAGTTGTGAGAAAAAAATGTTATTTGAATTGATGAGAAAGTTGTGAGAAAGAAAAAGTTGTGACAAAATAAGATGTAATGATAATATATTTTTTTTTAATTGTTTTCTTTTTTAATCCTTTTCCAACAAAACAAACAAAGCATAAGTATCACATAGAACATTATTTGTCTTACATTATCCTACCTGGCACATATAATACTACTTTTATGATTTAATAAGAAGAGAATAATGTACATAAATATCATGCTTAAACCTTTCATACATTGGTTAAAACATTATACCATTATTAAGTTAAAACATTAATGTAGGTCATAGCAATTGTATGTCATTTCCTCGACATAATCCCTTCTATGTATCATAATGCTAACTTTCAACTCAACATGATCTTTAATGAAGATAACAATAATGGTCTACTATAACTTCTTTACTAAAAGACTCTTTCTATTAGCATTATCAATTATGTATTCACATAAAAGATAAAATATGTCAGAAATACATATAAATGAATTTAAAGTGTCAAATGAATAAACTTAATTGAACCATAATATAAATTGTTAATGACATCCAGTAATGCCCATTCTTTCAACATGTTCTTTAAATATTTTGAGTAGTAATCATTTTGTTAAAGGATCTACGATCATAAGATTAGTGCTAACATTATTAATTGACACTCTTTATTTATGAACTTCTTCTTTAACGACAAGATCATAAGTTGAGCACCCCTAAAATATTTGTTTTTCTTAAAAAAGAAAATTACTACATAATTATCACAATAAGTTTTCAATGGCTTGACAATACAATACTTGTCGACTAATCCAAGTCTTGAAATATATTTCTGCAGTCATAATAAATGAATTGTAACTTCAAATCATATTATTAACTTTACTTTAATATTAGATAAAACAATTATAAATAACTTTCCATTTATTTCCACGATAATAATCCTTTTTTGAACAGGAACACATGATCAAATGTGGACTTAATATTATTTAAACATCCAACTATATGTGAATCTGAATGTGCAATCATTCTATTAACTCGTTCCCACTGATCTTTGGATATGTACACTTGTTAATGATGTTTTCCTTAATCCAAAAGAATGGGAGATTGAATTGAAAATTTCATAGTTATAATTGCTCATAATTTAATATAAGACGAATTTAATCATAAAACAACTAGAGTATATAATAGTCTTCCTTTTAGAAATACTACTATATACTATCATATATAAATATTAAATATTAACTTTAATAGATAATTAAATATTTTTTACCAATTACATTTGATATCTTTACATAAACAAATATACTTAACTAAAAATTTTAATATATTTTATTCAAGTTATTAATTATAGAACAACAATTTATCTTTGGATAAATTATGAAGTTCTAATAATTAATAATGTCAATTTATCCAATTATTTTCTTTATAGCTATTTCTTTAATATTATGGATAAATAACTTTTTTTTGTGTATTTTTAAATACATTAGTTTGGCTACTTCTATAACTAACAAACTATAACAATTATACACGAAGATCATTCAAACATTTTACTTTGGTCACTTTGGTAAAAATTGAACTATAACAGTAATATGCACACACACACATATATATGTGTGTGTGTGCATATTACTGTTATATATGTGTGTGTGTGTGTGTGTGTGTACAAACACTACTCACACACACAGAGTCACAAGCAGATGGTCTATTATGCAATATAGTATAATAATTTTAACGAAAAACATAAGTCATTGACATACGTGCATTCAATTTTTTTTAATAGACCAAAATGTAACGTGTGTAAGTTCAGACCATCAAAACATCAAGTACATTCTTCCAAACCACTAGTCACATATTTGTGTGTTTAAAGGACCACAGTTCATGCATCTTCACATTTTGATGTGATTATCTCATTATCATTATTGTTGTTGAGAGTTGTGTTGCCTAAATGGACCAAAATCCCAAATTAACGGGACCGTGTGGATCAAACTAAATGGCTTAAACAATAGAGTCCAAATGATATCATTTTTTATTTCAGAAGAGTCATGACAGCAACAATGATTCATGCATTCAAATGGCATTCCAAAAATGTAAATATTAGAAGAGAGACATGCAAAATTGACAAGAACATAAATTCGTCCAACAGCAAGAAACTGTCTCGCTGCAAAGGTTCCTTTCTAATCCTTAATATGGTGTGACCAACTACCCAAAATAATGCCTTTAGTTAATACTCTATAATACCCTTCTTAATAGAAGCAATCATCAAAAGGTAAACAGCCAATTAAAAATAGCAACCTTTTTTTTTTTGATAATTCAAGTATGGATATATTCATTGTTGTCAAACCCGGACCGGACCGGCCGGTTCAACCGGTCGGACCGGTGACCGGTCAGAGGTCCGGTCCGGGTTGTAGCCCAAATTTTATGCGGACCGGACCGGTCAAAACCCGGTCAACGGACCGGTTCAACCGGTCCCGGGTTGACCGGGTTGGTTATTTTAATAATTAAGAAAAAATTTCACACAACTTTGTATAATTTAGTTTTCGAACCCTTGACCTCCAACATGAAAGATAAGTCTCATACCACTAAACCAACTTATAACTTGTTGTTATCTTTTTTTTTTTTTTTTACTTATTATTTTCACAAATGTCTCATATAATACACATACTATTTTATATTTCTTATAAATTAACACTTACTATTTTCTTTTTTTTGTTAAAATAATTATTAATTTTTTTAAATTGTTAATTCTATCCTATAATAAATTCTAAATCATATATTTTAAATTTATAAATATAAATATTCTAATACATACATATGTATTATAATATTACATTTTACATATAGGAAGAGAAAGAAAGCACATTTATCAAAGCATTGAATTTAATCCTTAAAAATTAAAAAAGTAATATTTAATAATCATATATAAGTATTATTTTTTAAAATTATTTTTATAAATATATATATTAATAAATACCGGTTCAAATGCCGGTTCGACCGGTTCAACCGGTTGAATCTTGACCCACTAATGTTTCCGGTTCGATGACCGGTCCGGTTCTGACAACCTTGGATATATTTGATTGAAAATAAGAATATACAAGAAAGTTAATCTGTCACTCGATGACAGAGATCATTACATAATATACCTCCTTAGTCACACATTATTAGTCATCAACAAAACAAGAGAAAGAACTTGCAATACAATGCATTTATAGAAACATGTGCATAAGCATTTCATTCTTGTAGTGCATCTGCAGAAATAAGAAGGGATTGAGCCTGAAAGGGGGAATCAATGTTTGCCGCTTTGATCCATGTATAGGTGTGGGTAAACACAACGTCTCGTAGGGTAGGCCAGTTCACGTCAGCATTTTGGAAAATCTTTTTATTCCGCTTTAGCCAAATAGTCCATGCTAAAGTAAAGAATATGGTTGTCCAAACCTTTCTTGCTCCTTTTCCAGTTACTAATCCAGTCCATTGCAAGTATAAGTCCACAAAAGAGCTAGGGATACACCAGCTTTGCCCCCACCACTTGATAACAGAGTACCAAAGTTGCCAAGAAGAAGCACATTGGAATAATAAATGTGGCCCTGATTCAATTTCTTTATTGCAAAAACAGCACAGACTTTGATCCTCAAGGATAATTCTCCTTTTAAGTAATGAGTTTCGAGTACATATTTTATCCAGAAAAGCCATCCAAGTGAAGATTTCAACTTTGGGTGGAGCTAGTCCAAGCCAAATATTCAAGAGAAATGAGGTACTTGATTGAGATGAAACCTTCATGCATTCAGTATGGAATGACTTTACTGTATATTCACCTGATTTTACATATGTCCATATCACCGAATCATCCAAAGAAAGAGTTGGATGTATGGATCCAATTGCTAAGAGGAGATCAACCACCAAGTGAACTTCATGCTCTAATAATTGTCTCCGCCATTGTAAATTTCAGTTCCAACTCCCATTCACCCATTCACCACAATTTGCTACTAAAGCATCATTGTTTTCTTCTAGGACCATCAAACGAGGAAATCTATCCATAAGAATAGTGTCATCCACCCATAAATCTTGCCAAAAACGAGTACGTCGTCCACAACCTATCTTGAAACAAAGTCCCTTCTCCACAACCTTCTCAGAATTTTCATCATATTCTGCAAAATTTGTAATGTCCCTCCAAATACATGAGACATTTTGAGGATCAAAAGTTGGCCAACAAGAGATTGAAAGGTTTTTATACTTGCAGTCAATGAGACATTTCCACATAGATCCATCACCCTTCACATAACGCCATAGCCGCTTAAAGAGAAGTCCTTGATTTTTATATAGTAATGACCCAATACCAAGACCTCCTTCCTCTTTAGGCTTCATGATATCCTCCCATTTGACTAAGCACATTTTCTTCTTCTCTATATCACCACTCCAAAAAAACCTCCGTTGTAAAGAAGTAATTTCCTTTGCAACAAGTTGCGGGATTTCGAAAATAGACAAATAATATATAGGGAGAGAATTGAGGATAACTTTGATAAGTGTTAGCCGTCCACCTGTAAATAGAAGTTTCCCTTTCTAGCTTGCCAACCTGCTACGAATTTTAACAAGGATGGGATCCCAAGTTGATTTCCTTCGTGGATTTGCCCCCAAAGGTAGGCCAAGGTATTTTATTGGGAGGCTTTCAACCTTGGTCCTTAAATTATTTGCAATTTCCAAAAGCCATTCATGATTGACATTCATTCCAATCAGAGAACTTTTAGCAAAGTTAACCTTGAGGCCTGATGCCAACTCAAAGCATCTCAAGATTCTTTTAACATTAAGAAGTCCTGTGGCATTTGGTTGGCAGAAAATGATGGTGTCATCCGCAAATTGCAGATGGGAGATGGAGCACTGAGAATGATGTCCATGTATGGAAAGTCCCTGAAATAAATTCTGCTCCCAGCCCTTATGCAACATTCGAGAGAGGCCTTCTGTAGCAATAATGAATAGAAAAGGAAACAATGGGTCTCCTTGCCTAAAACCACGTAGCAACTGAATTTTAGGGGTTGGAGAACCATTAACCAAAATAGAGATGCGAGCAGTGGAAAGGCACTGCTGAATCCATGAACGCCACCTAACCCCAAAGCCCATGAGCTGCATTACAGAATCTAAATAACTCCAAGAGACTGAATCAAAGGCCTTATGGAAGTCCAATTTAAATAACACCCCCGACTGCTTACTCTTTTTCATCATATGGATTAACTCTGAAGCTATGAGTACTCCATCAAGAATTTGCCGACCTTGAATGAAACCAGTTTGGTTCTGGCTAATAACTTCACCAACAACACCTTTAAGCCTGTTTGCTAAGATCTTCAAAACTATTTTATACAAACATCCAATTTGGCTAATAGGACGAAAATCAGTAAGGTTAGTAGCACCAATAGTCTTAGCAGCAAGAGTCACAAAAGAAGAATTAATGCACCTGGGAAGTTTGGATGAGGTGAAGAAGGAGGAAACTAGTGAACAAAAGTCTTCTTTGATATGTGACCAAGCTGCCTTAATAAATGCAAAGGTAAAACCATCAGGACCAGGAGTTTGGTCTCCATCACAATTCCAAACTGCATATTTAATTTCCTCTAGCGAGACAGGCAATTCAAGCATGGAAGCTGATGCAGTCGAGATCCTTTGGAAATCTAGACCTTCCACAGATGGTCTAGAATCATATGGTTCTGAATAAAGGCCTTGAAAAAATTTGAAAATTTCATTCCGTATCTCCTGAACTTCCTTAAATACCTTCCCATTGGCCCGTATGCTCCCAATATAATTACGTCTAGCCTTGAAGGATGCAACTATGTGAAAGAATCGGGTATTTCGGTCCCCTTCCTTAATCCATCTTTCACGAGACTTTTGCCGCCATAAGGACTCCTGCATATTATACTTGTCACGCAGATTCGTCCAAAGGAAATTTCTCAGAGTTATTTGATCTGAAGAAAGTAACCCCATCTCTTGGTCCTTATCCAAACGAGCCAACTCTTGCTCGATTCTCTTGATTTCATTATCAATGTTGCCAAAGGTTTCAATGTTCCACTTCTTCAGAAATGCTCTCAACTGTTTGAGTTTAATGAATGCTCTATTATGACTCTTTGTATCTCCATCCATTTCTTTCCAAGCACGTCCAATCATATCCAGGAAGCGGGGATGGGAAAGCCAACAGCTTAGAAAACGGAAAGGTTTAGGGCCCCAATTAACACTTTTCGATTCTAATAGGATGGGACAATGATCAGACAATCCCCTGTTTAGAGCCCATTGCTTTATATTTGGAAATAATTTGAGAAAATCTGGGTTGAGCAAGAACCTGTCCAAACGACTCATAGAGGTAGAGTTGGCCCAAGTGAATCTTCTATCCAAGATTGGCAAATCCAATACTTCCATCGAATCAATAAAATCTGCAAAGTCTTTCATACCAACTGTATAAACCCCATCACAAGACAATCTTTCTCCTGGCCTCAGAGTAGTATTAAAGTCTCCACCTATTATAAATAATCCCTTTAACTTGTTAGATAATGCCAAGAATTCAGTCCACAAGGCTCTGCGATTCACATCATCGTTGAAGCCATATACATTAACAACAACGCATGTCAAATTGGAAATCAACAAAGTCCCATGAACAGCAATCCATCTCTCTCCCTTAAAGATGTTCTCACATTTAAACTTGTTCAAATCCCAAATTGATAATAATCCTCCAGAATTACCTGAAGCTTCAATGCACACCCACTGGCACAAATCAGATCCCCATATTGCTCTAATATTTTCTTCAGTGATTTCCTTCATTTTTGTCTCCTGAAGAAGGATAAAGCCAACCTCTTTGCTCCGTACGATATTACGCACTGATTTTTTCTTGGGACCTCCAGATAGTCCCCTCACATTCCAACAAAGGATATTAATCATGGATATTGCACAAGACACCTATAAAAAAGTCAGCACACTTACCTAGTGTTCTGACCTCCAACTTCCTGTAAAATTGCCCATTGAGCCTCTTCTGCTTTATTTTGTTCTTCAAGCTGCGTCACCAAGATGGAAGAGTCTTTGTCAAAATGAAGCCCCAATGTTTGACCCACTGTCCATGTTTGGATCGCTTCTTCATGCCTCGCTGCCTCATGATCCAAATAAGTGATGTCTTGTTCAAGTGCTGCACAAATCAACCTGTTTCGCTGCTGGAAGTTACTGTCCAAAATTGAGAAATTCGTGGCTTCTCCCAATAAATCAGCATCAATGGGTATATTTGCCTTTTTCTTCCCACTCCTTGCTTTATTTTTCCTCAATTTGCCTACAATGGCATTTACTGAGATTGCCCGTCTCTTACTCTTTTTTTGTGAAGACGATGACGGGTGTTGGATATTTGGAGTAGAATTCTTATTTGTTGTACTGGACCTAACAGTTTCACTTTCAAAAGCACTATTTTCCGTCAATAATGGCCCAACAGATGGAGGAGAAGAAAGGGGCTTATTAGGCTGGTCGTCACAATTTAGGCCCACTCCAGAAGAAGAGCCCAATACAGATACAGTAGCTTGAAATTTGCCCTTTCCACTACCCACACAAACGGCTTCTGCATTGGGAACCTGCATGTCGTCCCTTGGAAAAGAATCCAGCCGAGAAGAGGGAATTCCAATGTTCACCGGTGACTTGTCGCCCAATACAGATACTGCAGCTTGAATTTGCCCTTTCCACTACCCACACAAACGGCTTCTACATTGGGAACCTGCATGTCGTCCTTTGGAAAAGAATCCAGCCGAGAAGAGGGAATTCCAATGTTCACCGGCGACTTGTCCTTTGGCGTTATGGGCATGGAGGAATCTGAAACGTAATCTCCATTAAAAGAGCTGCTGTTGTCGTTTAGATTGCATCCAATCCCCACTGACCAATTTTGGATGAGATTATCATTGTTAGGCTCCTATGTGACTGAAACTCTATAAACATGATTCAGCACTTTAATTTGAATAGTCTTGTTAATGAATTCCAAGGATTTTGTTGATATTAGGCATCTTGCAACATCTACCCGAGTTCTTTTTGCCATATTATCATCTACGGCAATGAAAGTTCCAAAAAGACATGCCAGAGAAGAAAAAAAAGAAACGTCCCATACATGTAGTGGAACACCTTGGCATCTAACCCAAACAAATCTCTCCTCTGCAACATCCAATTCTTCCCATTCCTTAATGAAAGAAAACCATCTATTCAACCACTCTGAGCCCTTTGCCAAAAAGTATTCTTTAACCTTAACAAGGAATTTTCAATTTCGTGGACAGCAATAAACAGGTTGCCTTCTATCAACTATGTACCAATCATTGGCTTTTGAAGTGTTGCCTTGGCTTATGCAGTTACAAAACATTTATTTAATTCCTCAATAATACCCTTTCACGAGGAAAAGCGTGTGTCCAAACCTTAATGGACACAACCTTTGATCACTTTTACTTACAAGCATTTGGTGACTAAAACCTCAAAATTTTCATTCACAAGTTAGCCAAGTATCTCAAATCATTAGCCATAACACGAGTTCTAACGCCACTTTCATCATGAATACAAGTGTTATTCTTGTTTTTATACTTTTCCCTTCAGCAGTGGCAATATCTTGTTGTTGCTGATGCTCCTCTTCATATGAAGAACCATACAATGTAAGATACTATTGTTGCATGCCCATGTACACATGTATAGACTCCAATTGCCGATTTTCATAGATTTTGCAAACTCATATGCAATTCTTTTCATGACGTATTCCTTCTTTTTGGATTCGGTTATCATCAATTCAATATCTGCCATTCGAGGATCTTCCAATTCATTGATCTAGATGTTGTTTATGTTACCTTTCATGGCTTTGTCTCCATGAAAGAAATCTTTTTCTTCCAAAACTCTTTTATTAATACAATAAAATTACGCCATGCAAAACAGACCCACCACCACCAAGGTCCCTAATCACCGTTTTACTACAGTCATGCTGACCCAAAATTGCCCAAGGCACTAATGAGGGTCTTGGTCCAGAAAGCGGCTTTTAGTATTTGGAGATCCGACCCGTAGACTTGGAGCAAGGTCTGGTCTTGCACCTTTTTTTTTTTTTTCAAATAAAGGACAATTACATAACTACCATGCAACTATCCTACCAAACATTAGGGCTTCTAGTCTATTGACAAAGTGGTCTTAATCCCAACGGACACCACTTAAAGAGTTTTTTCAAAATTTTTTGGACGTATAAGCCACAATTATCTTTGGAGACATATCAGGATTCTTTTAGGCACAAGAATATATTACTGTAAGCCCCTTAAGCAGTTGTCATGTAGGAGTTGGTAGCACCTTACACCAATTCCTAGCATGAGACTTTGGAGTGGCTGGATACTCCTTGAGGCAAGGCGAAAGCTGAGAGGGTTAGCGTAGGCACAGGCCTACATGTGAGTCCCAGTATGAACCAAGGCTTGAGCTGGACAAATGTGCTGGGCTATATGTTCGTGAGCTTCATCAGATGAGTAATGGGCTTGGGCCAAGAGGCCCAAAACACGAGACTGGATCTTGGCCAAGTCTGTATGGCATTGCATGACACTGCGTGGCATCGAGTCTCCTACGATGTGTGGAACGTGCGGATGTGCGAGTGTGGCTTTATTGGGTCAGCCGAGCATCAGGATAATGCTCATCAGATTGTGCATGCTAAAGATCGTGGGTAGATAAGACTTATTGAGATCAAGTGATGGATGATCGTGGGAGATAAGACTTATCAGGATCAAGTCATGGATAAGATCATGGGAAGATGAGGGTTATCAACCACGATAGAGATCGTGGGGAGTAATGTTTATCTCCAAACCCTAGATAGTTGGGGGTGTCAGCTATATATAGACCCTATGAGTTTATCATTTATACTTAATGAGAAAAGAATCACTCAGAGAGAAAGAGTAAAATACTGTTAATAGTTCAATGACGGTTGTTCCTTTGTATTACTTGAGTTAAGTAATAAAAAGTTGGGAAAGGCTCCCGTACGCTCTTGTGTCTCTTTTGAATGCGTGAGTTATGTGCCTGTTATAAGGTTCTATTGCGCAAAATCCTGGTGTGTGCTGTTGGCTGAGACTAAGTGTGACTTAATATCATCACAAGGAAAAATTTTGAGTGAGAAAATTAGCCCTATGATCGGACGAGAACGAAGAACAACCTAAGTCAGAAATCCACCCAACAACTAAAAATACTCGGAATTCCACCCGAAAAATAAGAGAATTCACTCAAGAGATTTTCTAAAAATCAATATTCAATTACATAATAGGTCTGAAAAATAACAATGTTTTGAACTCTATTTATAGAGCTTAAAAGACAAACCTAAATAGAAACAAATAACTGCTAACAGATAATTATAAAGATAACTGAAAAATAAACATGTAATTCACATGTCTTAAATAAGATAAAATCTAATAACTGAATAACAAATCCTATCCTACATAGACCAAGACTTTCATAATTTCTTCCGGGAGAAAAAATCCTTATCAGCAACTGCAACTGCATTATTCCCCTTTGGTTAAAAAGAACTCGACTCCGTCAAGGAAGATGCCAAGTAAGCTTCAAGCAACTTAGGATCCATCAATCGAAGATCATCTTCAGGAATCTAACTAGTATCAAAGGTAGGACGACCTTTCCACTGAATAAGGAAGCGTCGAAATCCTCCATGAGAAGAAGTAACATACTCATCATCTAGGATAGTCTCGATATCCTCAGCATGTGTAGGAAAAGTAGGCATCTTTGGCACAGCAGTACCTTCAGAGAGACTAGAAGGCAAAGATAGAGGTTCGAAGGTGCCTCGGTGAGGTGTCAAATCCTCTACTTTAAAAATATGACTAATATTCAAGTCAGCTGATAAATCAAGTAAATATGCATTAGGTCCAAGTTTTTTAATGATGGAATATGGGCCAATAGCTTGGTCTTGCAACTTTTTGGGCTTATTTTTAGGGAATCGCTCAGGATGAATGCGAATCATGATAAAATCACTCACATTAAAATGTTTATCTCGACAGTGTACATCAACAGCAAGCTTATAATCAACATTACTTAAAGTAATCTTGCGCCTAATCTCAGCATACAGGTTATGAATGTGTGGCAAAGTTTTTAGCCGGCTAAAAAATTCGAAGATCAAGCCGAAGGGGAATGAGGTCAATAGGTATGCGAGGGGTATAACTATGGACAATCTCAAAAAGACTCTTACCAGTAGAATGATTAACAGAATTGTTATAAGCAAACTCAACTGTTGGCAAAATCAAGTCCCAATTACCTTATTTTTCACCTACTAGACACTTAAGTAAGTCTCCAAAACTTTGGTTAACTATCTCAGTTTGACCATCTGTTTGAGGATGAAATGCAAATGAAAATTTCAAACAAGTCCCAAGTAATTTCTAAAGTGTTTTCCAAAAATAACTCACAAACTTAACATCTTTATCAGACACAATGGAAACAGGCAAACCGTGCAATGTAACAACTTTTTTGAAAAACAACTTTGCAATATGAGATGCATCAGTGGACTTATTACGTGAAATAAAATGAGCCATTTTTGAAAATCTATCCACAACCACAATAATCATTACCACAAACTATCCTAGACAAATCAAGCACAAAATTGATACTAACATCGCGCCAAGGTGCATGTGGAACAGAAAGTGGCGTGTACAAGCCAGTGTTATACCTTTTAACCTTAGCAACCTGACAAGTGCGACACTGTGACACAATTCTCGACACATCTCTCTTTTAGGAAGGCCAGTAAAACCTATCCTCAACAAGTGCAATAGTCTTATCCCTTCCTAAGTGACCAACTAATCCACCAGCATGCATCTCCCAAACCAAAAAGTCACGAAGTGATGTACACGGAATGTACAACTTGTTAGCTTTAAACAAAAATCCATCATGTACAACAAAGTCAACATAGTCTCTACGGTTTCCATCACAAACAGACCGAAATATAAGACAAAAATCAGGACAAGTAGGGTACTTATCATACAACCTCTCAAAACCTACAACATGAGCATGCAACTCCTGAAAAACACACACAACTTGACTCAGACTATCAACAGCTTTGTTTTCCATACTTGAATAATGTTTAAGTACAAAAAAATACTCATTAAAAAATTTAATCTATTTAGCATACTTAGCATTCAATTTCTTTTGAGAATTCAAATAACGCAAAGCTTGATGGTCAGAAAACAAAACAAACTCCTTAGGAAGTAAATAGTACCTCCAATGACAGAAAGACTGAACAATAGTATAAAACTCCTTATCATATGTAGAGTGCTTTTTCTTTACTTCATTGAGCTTTTTGCTGAAAAAGGGAATGGGGTGTCCTTCCTGACTTAGGACTCCTCTAATACGAACTCCCGAGGCTTCACAAGCAACTTCAAACACCTTGTTGAAGTCATGATGACTCAGAATATGAGCTTCACTAATTTGTTTTTTTTAATATTTTTAAAAGTTATGGAAGCTTTATTAGACCACTGAAAATCTCTATTTTTCAAACAATCAGTGATAGGGGCCATAATAGTACTGAATTTCCTAATAAACCTCTGATAGAAAGAGGCTAAACCATGGAATTTGCGAGCTTCAGTAAGAGACTTAAGTACAGGCCACTCTCGAATGACCCAAACCTTTCTAGGATCTGCAGCTATACCACCAGCAGAAACAATAAATCCTAAGAATAACACCTCATACTGCAAAAATGTACACTTTTTAAGGTTAGCATATAGTTTAGCTTCCTTAAAAGTAAGGAAAACTAACCGCATGTGATTCAAGTGTTCTTTCTCAGACAGATTGTAGATAAGGATATCATCGAAGTAGACCACTAGAAATCGATTTATGAATGACTTTAGGACATGAGTCATAACCCTCATAAATGTACTAAGAGCATTTAACAACCTAAAGGGCATGACCAGCCACTCATATAACTCATCTTGCGTCTTAAAAGCAGTCTTCCACTCATCCCCGGGCCGAATGCATATCTGATGATACCTACTACGAAGGTCTATTTTGGAATACCAACTAGAACCAGTTAGCATATCCAACATATCCTCCAGCCTAGAAATGGGAAATTGGTACTTGATAGTGATCTTGTTGATAGCCCGACTATCAACACACATCTTCTATGAACCATCTTTCTTAAGGGTCAACTAAGTAGGAACAGCACAAGGATTAAGTCTATGTCGCACAAAGCCCTTAAACAGCAATTCTTCCACTTGCATATTTAACTCATCACGTTCCTTAGGGTCCATCCTATAGCGTGGAAGATTAGGCAACTGTGAACCAAGAACCAAGTCAATGGCATGTTGTATGTCCCGCATGGGTGGGAACTCATTGGGAAGGTCATCAGGCATAACATCAACAAATTCCTCTAGCATTTTATCAATTGCAGGAGGAAGAATAGCTTAAGGTGTACTCGACTGTGGACTAAACTCTTTCAAAACAACAACTATCAAGTAGTCATTATTCCCTAACTCCCTTTCAAAGGCCTTATGATCCAAAATGTGAAGGCCCTTATTAGCAGAAACAGGGGAAGAGATTTGGGTTTTGGCCTCATGTCCTTAACAGAGGGCTTAGCTAAGTTCAAGATGATGTTCTTGTCTTCATACTTGAAGACATAACTATTCTCCCGACCATAATTAGTCACGTTAAGGTCGTAGAGCCAAGGACGACTTAGGAGAATACAAGTAACATCTATGAGCAGAACATCACAATAAACCTTATCCTTATAGTCACCTAGTTGAATGGGCACTAAGCACCGTTTTGTGATTGGTAAGGTGGTTTTATTCACTCAACCTACACGGAATGGTTGCGGATGTAGTTCTACTTTAAGGTTCAACCTCGAAAGGGCAGATTTCGCAACAACATTCATGGTACTCCCTTCATCGATAACCAGCTTACAACTGCGATCTCTAAATCTAATGTAGGTGTGGAATATGCTCGTACGTGTCCACGTATCATTGTCTACAATAGTAGATAAAACACACTTAACAACAACACAATGCTGGTCATCATCCTCAAAGTCTTTAGTGAATTCATCATCTTCACCAGAATACTCCAAGGGATCAACAACTTGATTCTTGCTCTTGAAGAGATCATCAAACTCTTTTTCCACAATGAAAACATGGTTAGGAAAACGAGAGGCAATATGACCCTTTTTATGGCAACGGAAACACTCAACAGGAGTGTTACTCACACGGGATTCGAAAGTAAAGGCTACCGGACGAGAAGTGGAAGGAGTGGAATGCAAAGGAGTGGACGGATTGACGTGTTTGTTTTGAGAAGTGGAACCAGAAAAAATGAGGTTTTGGTTGCACGCACTCCAACAGAAGGAGACGAGCGAGTGAATGAAGATGTCTTCATGTACTTCTCAACCTTTAAGGCCTTATGATAAACTTCTTCCAAAGAATCAGGACTAAGCAGAAGAACCTTTTTTTGAATTTCAGGCTTGAGCCTGTTGACAAAATGGTTGAGAGTAAAGTAAAGATCTTCATACAGCTCAGACCGAAGTAGAAGCTCTTCAAATTTAGACATGTAAGAAGTAATGCTAGAAGTCATTTGCTTAAGATTTAGAAGCTGAGTATAGAGCTAACTCTTATGATAGGAAGGAACATATTTAGTTTTGAGTTTCATCTTCATGACTTCCCATAGGATAATAGGAGACTCACCTAAACGTTTAGATCTACGAAGCTCATTCTGACAGAATTTTCTAGTTGACCCTACCAATTTCATCTTTACAAATTGAACACGCTCAAGATCATTCGTGTCATACCATGCAAAATAATCCTCTAAAGTATCAAACCAGTCAAGAAACACTTCAGCATTCAATTCACCATTAAATTAAGGAGCATCTAACTTGATATTTCTAACGATGTCATTGTGATCTAGACGTGCATGCAGGTGCTATGACCTATGATACCTATCATGTATTCGAATATGCACATCATCACGCAACTCATGAATAGGATGCCTACATGTACCTCTAGGGACATGACGTGTAGGAGATGCATCATGATAAAAAATCTCTTCATCAATATGTCCATGTAGATTTCCATCGGGGGAAAACTTAACAGTTGGTCTCGGGGTGATTAGATTTTTAGGGTCCCATGGGTGAGAAGTAAGATTTTGGGCATTGATAAAACCCTCAGCATGGGTTGCCCCAATTGATTGTCTAACAGATTCGTCTACTGATTATTTGTCTAAATGTTTTAAAATTGTATTCAGCTAGGTGGACAAATTAGCAAAATCGTTTCTAAGGCTGTTCATGTTGGACTGATAGGCAGATTGTACATCGTGAACTTTGGCTTGAAGCTCATCTATTTCAAAGGTGGGTTTGGTGGTAGATTTAACTAGCATTAAACATGTTTCGAGAAAGGTTTGATGAGATCAACACTAATTGCAACAAGTAATAAAGATTATAAAATACTACGAATGCACACAATCAAAAATAGAATATGGTAAATGAATGATAATGTCATGATTAACACAAGGTAAGGAATAAACAAACAAGTATATTGAAATATAGAATATAAAAACAACTGTGGTAAAAGCAGTTAAAATAGGAACAGCTAATAGCAAGTAAATAAGGAAAAAGACTAAATATGAGGCTTGTTTATGAGTCTGGATTCGTTTTTTTTTTTTTTTTTAGTCCTAAAACAAATTTACCTAATTAACAATCTAACTAAAATATTAATTTAATTTTCAAAATAAAGGAAAAGTACCTTAACCCTTAAATCAAACCTTCTGTCCAATTGCAAGAACAGTGGCCAGCGAAACAACTCTGATAGTGGCAACAACAGACTCTAGCAACGTCAGCAAGCTCCAGCGAGGGCTGGGAAGCGCTGTGGAAGGCCCAACGGTGAACATGTGAAGAGTCGGCGGGGTCAATGAGGCCTGGATGCGGATGGACGGTAGTCGACTATGGTGGCACGCGAGGGAATAACGATAATCGGCGTCAAAGAGGACCGATCTGGGTGCGATAGCGACGGAAACAAAGAGATCGGACGTTAGAGAACCTACCTGGACCAGATTTAGACGTCGGCAGCCAAGGGACAGGTAGCAGAGAGCGGCAGCACAAGAGGAAGGCAGTGACTTCGAGATGCTGTTTGGGGTGTTCCGGTGGGGTCTCCGGCACTTGGATGGTGGGGGTGGACAGATCGGGGGTTTGTGATTCTAGGCAGGTGGGTGACGAGTGTTGCCGGTGGCTGGTGGCCAGTGATGACACGTACAGCAGTGGGCGGTGGTCCAACGGCAGGCCGGCGAGGTAGCGGCAGTTAAGGAACAGAAGCTATGTGTTAGGGTTTTTAATGATTTTCGTGGTTTTCGATGTGTTTTTGTGAATTTGGGTTCGGTGAAGATCGAAAATAAGATTTGAAACGTTCTTTGTGTGTGATTTAGGATCGAAATGGGTTTGGATCGAGATTTTGCTCTGATACCAAACTGATGTAGGACGAGAACGAAGAACAACCTAAGTTAGGAATCCACCCAACAACTAAAAACACTCAGAAATCCATCCAAAAAAAAGAGAATTCACTCAAGAGATTTTCTGAAAATCAATATTCAATTACATAATAGGTCTGAAAAATAACAATATTTTGAGCTCTATTTATAGAGTTTAACAGACAAAACCTGAACAAAAACGAATAACTGCTAATAGATACTTACAAAAATAACTAAAAAATAAACACGTAATTAATACGTCCTAAATAAGATAAAATTTAATAACTAAATAACAAATTCTATCATACGTGTACCGAGACTTTCGAAATTTCTTTCGAGAGAAGAAATCCTTATCAGCAACTACAACTGCATATATATATATATAACAAAAAGAAAAGATCCATCATAGGTATGTCGGTCATCGAATTTGTGGGTCAAAATCATAATAACTCCCGTTTGAGACTGCCTCACTTAACTGCCTCCAAGGGGCAGACCCCAAATTTAAGCACTAGTGACGCCGAGCGTGGCTCCATTGTAAGAGACTACGGTGATTATCGAGTTTGAAACTTATCACCGCGCTACAATTTTTAGCCACCTCAGCGATCTCTCAGCCTTTTATCAAGAGAAAACGTGGTTTTAGAGACTTGAACATGGATCGTAAGTGTGGAAACATGTTGTCTTATCACTAAACGCACAAGAATATATAAAACCATAACTATTAGACGCTACTCCACTAGGGTCATGCCTTTTTTATTATTTAGTCAAAAGATGTGTTCATAATATTTGTGTAAATCATAACTACAGATTAACTGCAACTCTCTCAAGTAGTTATTGTCTTTATTGTTCTTCTCTTCCTAGAGAAAGAAGTCAGATGCCCACTAGCCGCCTTTTTTTTTTTTTTTTTCAAATAATGCAGTATAACGAACAAGACAATTCAGTGGCCCTTTCATTTAACCAAGTTTATGAATTTCTTAATCAATACTCCACTTGCAAATAATAACATCCCAAAATGTAAAAAGAAATTGCCAATAATTACATGTAAAAAATTAGGACTTCATGCTTCTTGGTCCACAATCAACTCCGATCATTTATGAACAAATAGTCACAAAAACTTATACAAACATGAAAACCCAACTATTTTTTTCAACAGAAAAATATGAGTTCTTAAACTAGACTCTGATATCATATGTAAGACATAATTTGCAATCATATTTATACATGAATAATTAGGCATAAAACAACTTAATAACAAGTGTTAGAACTTCATGTTTTTTATACATAATTATGAAAAGAAACATTCCTTAATTCATATAGAACTTGAATAATTTTAATGCAAAAATTAATAAAAAATGATTTCTCCCCCTTGACTATTCCCTTAATGATGGTAAGATAACTGTAAATATTTATAGTTTAGCGTTAATATTATCATATATTGTCAAGATGTAGAGGACCAAACTCTTCTTATTTATAAATTTCAAGAAACGTCTTACATTAAAACATGACTCTTGACCCAATAGAGTTTAATGAAGAATCATATTTCTTCACTAATCAATAAGAATTCTATTATTTATATTATTTATTAAATCATCTATAATTTTATCAAATAAGATAATATTTGATAAAATATTATTAAGTATCATGTGAGATATTATTTGTCTTACACTTTGGGTTCGGGCCCGTTTTTAGTCCTAGCTTATTGGGTTTGTTGTAGGGTCAGGGTCTTGGTTGGTTGGTTGTGGACTAGGATTGTATGATAAAGTGGCCTTTTTTGTATTTTTCTACCTTAGTGTAGAGGGCTGTGTGGGTCAGGCTGGCTTTCTCTGTACACGGTGTTGTTTTATCAAATGAACTCTCATGCTTCTGTTCAAAAACAAAAAAAAAATTAAGGAGCACATGGTGCGGCACCTAACTTTCATGAAAATCTGTCGAGCATTATGAGACGGAATTTGCACCTGTGAACTCCAAACAATGTGTTACATTAATTCCAGTTGGGCACTTTAGCTTTTGTTGAATTAGCGTTTGTGGATAATTCATGCGTTGCATTGTATTGTGGATAATTCTTTTTGATACTAAAGGACACAAAAGCGGTCCTTTTCTTTTATTCTTTTAGCACATACTATTGAAAGGAGATTCATACACCGTCAATTGAAAATGAATGTGTTAATACCAGTAATACTAAGAGGAGATTTTTTATTAAACACCATGAGCTAAAAGGAAGGACGAAATAGAAACTTGATACAGAAGTTGAAACGAAAAAGCAGGGTGTGACACCGTTAAAAGGAAAACTATTATACTCCTCGTGAACTAAAAAAAAAAAAAAAGGCAATTATTTTACCAAAATACTAGGAAGTCGCAAAAATTCGACTCAGTATTGAACGTGAAAACTTTGAATCGTTGAAAGCATGTAATACGTCTTTTAATAAATAGTGGATCAGCTATAACTAAAGGTTAAAATTGTTTGACAACTGTAACTGATGATTGATATTATTGTGCCTTCAATCTCTTGCAGTTTTATGATAAATTCCATTATTTTAACATAAATTAGTAGCCAAGGAAAAGCACATTATTCAACATAAATAGATAGCATGGATTTTTTTTTTTTGTCCATTTGAGTTTGTTGTCCAGCGATTGAAGAATGAGAGAGATTTGAGATTTGAACACTAGACTTCTTAGAGGTCATTACCTCTAACAATCTTAATTATTGTTGAGTTCTCATAAATGGCATAAAATAAAAGACAAGACTACCAACCTCCTCCTCGGCAACCTAACAATACACAGCAAAGATACTCATTTCAGGCACTAATCTCCTTTTAATATTGCCACAGATACCATTTCATGATGGTTAAATCAAGATTGTTAGGTTTCTTAGAGAGATTTAAGATTTGAACACTAGATTTCTTAGAGGTCATCACCTCCAACAATCTTAATTATTGTTGAGTTCTCGTAAATGGCATAAAATAAAAGACAAGACTACCAACCTCCTCCTCGGCAACCTAACAATACACAGCAAAGATACTCATTTCAGGCACTAATCTCCTTTTAATATTGCCACAGATACCATTTCATGATAGTTAAATCAAGATTGTTCCCCAAATAAATAGCATCATCCCTTACATACCAAATGCAATCTTTATAATTACAATAATTAACGAAATCATTTTCAATAAAAGTGTTCCAGAAGATGTAGTATTTTCCACCATGACCATTGCCCCATTTAAACGTGCACCAATATTTCTTGGTCCTCCAAAAATCTTCCTTAAAAGAAAACGTGTATTCTTGCTTGGGGGATAATTTAAGGGGTGCTAGATTTTCGGCATTGGAATAGCAATCAACTTGAAGAAAATCCTTGTTTAACTGATTAAAAATGTGAACTGTATATCTCGGATAAAAAGCACGAGCTATACATGAATTGAAGCTCAAACTTAACACCAAAAATAAAATTGCGAGGCTTTTAAGTTTATCATAGTTTGTCATAGTTTTTGAGGTATTGTTCTTTTCCAAAGGTTTCTAAATAAGAATTCCTCTCTCTTTCTATAGCTCGGAATATCTGTCACTATAGACAGATTAATTTACCCATTTTGGATTTTTATTTTCTTTACACCAAAAGGAAAAACTTAGGGCGCGTTGCATAAGTTACAAATTTTGGTTTTTCAGTTTTCTTTATTTTTTTTAATCCAAAAAACGCCTCTTCTAAGTTTCTTCTTCTCAGACAAATTTATTAAAGGCAAAGATATATGGACTGAAGGAGAGAGAGATTAGGAGATGAATCGAGTTAACTCTTACACATATTTTGTATAAATTTGTTTCATATTAACCTTAACAGTTTTGCACGTTATAAATTTTTTAAAAACAAAAACTATGCAAAAACTTATAAAATCTATAATTAAAATTAATATGTAACAAATTTATAAATAATGTACGCCACACTTAACTTAATCTAACACTCAATCCACCTTTCTCATTCCAACAACTTTTTCCCATCTTTAAAACATTCTCTCACGCAAATTAAGTTGAAGCAAACCTCATAACGTGTTTTTACCTTGCCCCTTCAGATACACTTGCCTCTCTCCCTCAGTTCCTTCTTTCTCCTTCTATATCTTTCTCCCTCTTCTCCTTCTTTTTCTTGGCCACTCACTCTTTCTGCACATCCTTGTCACCCTCTCCTTCCCGTTTATATCTCTTTCCCCTCTTTCTTTGTCTCACCCACTCTAGTCCTTTCTCATATCTCACGGTGCTCATCTTTCAAATTGGAATTGATTTTTTTCTTTTTTTTTTTTGTGGAAAATATAATTGATTGATAAAGATCTGAAATTGAAACAAAAATTTGATTTTTGTTTTTTTTTTTTTAGAACTTAATTAACTAAACTCTATTTTATTAAATTGAAAATGTCACATAGCAATTATAAGAAACGCACAATATCACGTCATTATATAATAGCAAATAAACAAACTCTTAATTATACTCAAATACTGAAAATAAACTAAAAACCTGATCTCTGCTCAAATAACAATTAACTTCCAAATCTGGATTAACATCAGCATCCCCTTAATTTTGATTCAGTGTTGCAATTATTCACAGCATCAACTTTACTTAACAAAATCTTCAAACTTCAACTTCGAAATTTGCATCATATCAACAATTTGTAACTTTATTTTGAACCTTGACTTTTCTTCTCTTTGGTTCACAATCTGCAAATAAACTTTCAAATCATCATCATAAGGGGTAAGCATATTTTTAGTCCTATATGTTTACCCCTTTTTTACACAGCTCCATAACGTTTAGGTCATTTTATTTAAGTCTTATACGTTAGAGATCCATTTCAATTGAGTCCAAAATTGGACGGACTGTTAGTTGACTGTTAAATAGAGATTTGACTGTATCAAAATATTATAAAAGAATTGAAATACGTGATTTTAACGTATTAAAATGAAAAAAAAAAATAAAAATACATTATGTTAAATAAATATACGTAAATAAAAAAATAAAATTTCAATAAATTTAAAAACAAAAAAGAAAAAATTTAAAGAAAACCCAAAATTAATAAAAAAATTATTGATTTTTTTAAAATTGTTTTCAAAATTATTGAAAATTGAAAAATGTAAAAAAATGTAAAAAAAATTAATTTCTCTTTCCTCTTTCCTTCCTTCTCTCTCCTCCCTCCTCTCTTTCTCTCTTAGCACCTCTCTCTCCTCCCCCGTCCGTCTCTCTCCTCCCTCCTCTCTTTCTCTCTCCTCGCCTCTCTCTCTTCCATCTCTCTCCTCTCCCTCCTCCCTCTCTTTTCCTTCCTCCCTTTCTCTCTCCTTGTCATATAGGATCCAATTCTCTGTTCATATAATCCAACAATTTTTTTTTTTACAAAAATGTGAAAGAAAGGTAAGAAGAGGAAGATGACGAGGAAAGAGAAAGGGATGAAGGAAAAGAGAGGGAGAGGAGGGAGGAGAGACAGAGACGAAGGGGAGAGAGGCGAGGAGAGAGAAAGAGAAGAGGGAGGAGGGAGAGAGGAACTAGAGAGAGGCGAGGAGAGAGAAAGAGAGGAGGGAAGAGAGAGAAAGGAAGGAGAGAGAAAGAGAAGAGGGAGGAGAGAGAAAAGACATAATGAATTTTTTTAATTTTCTTTTACCTTTTTTTATTTTTTTTAATTGTTAATCATTTCAAAAATATTTTCAAAAATTAATATATTTTTTAAGTCAAAATTTATAATTTTATTTTCTCTTTTATCTTCTTTTGTTTTTTAATTTACTGAAATTTTAATTTTTTTTATAATTGTATTTATGTATATTTAATTAAAATGACATATTTTTATTTTTTCATAATATTTTAATGTATTCAAAGCAGTATTTAACGGTCAATCAGGTCTCCATCTAAATTTCTTTAATTTTTTTGCGTTTTTGTTTTTAAGTTTATTGAAATTTTAATATTTTTTTTACAATTATATTTATATATATTTAGTCAAAATGACATATTTCTATTTTTTTATTCACTTTAATACATTAAAATGACGTATTTCTATTTTTTTCATAATATTTTAACGTGGTTAAAGCAGTCTTTAACAATCAACTAAGTCTCCATCCAAATTTTTTTAATTTTTTCTTTTTTGTTTTTGAATTTATTGAAATTTTATTGTTTTTTTATTTTTTTATAATTGTATTTACTTATAACTATTCAAAACAGTGTATTTTTATTTTTTATTCAGTTTAATACGTTAAAAGAGAGGGAAGAGGGAGAAGAGAGAGATAAAGGAGAGAGAGGTGAGGAGAGAGAAAGAGAGAAGGGAGGAGAGAGAAAGGAGGAAGGAGGAAAAAGAAATTTACATTTTTTTCAATTTTTAATAATTTTGAAAACATTTTTAAAAAAATCAATAATTTTTTTTTAATTTTGGGTTTTCTTTAATTTTTTTCTTTTTTGTTTTAAAATTTATTGAAATTTTATTTTTTTATAATTATATTTACTTATATTTATTTAAAATAACGTATTTTTATTTTTTTATAATATTTTAATACCGTCAAATCTCTATTTAACAGTCAACTAACGTTTTGTCCAATTTTGGACTCGATTGAAATAGATCTCTAACATATAGGACTTAAATAAAATGACTCAAATGTGATGGAACTACGTAAAAAACGAGCAAACGTGTAGGATTAAAAATATGGTTATCTCATCATCACAATTATCATGAGTCTTTTTTATGATTATTCTTACAATTCCTTTAACTGATTCCAACTTGGTCTTTGACTTTATTTGACTAATTCTTGCTTAATTGTTTCAATCTTTAAAAGAACTTGTGACAAACGACCTTGAACAATAAGATCTAGTATTTCATTCTCTATAACACGTAATGTAACAACTATATAGTAAAATTACTTTACCTCCTTGTTTGTTTTTCATCTCACACATGGAAAATTGAACTAAGCTATTATTAGCTCTTAACTCAACAGAGCGTTTCAGCTTTCAACATCACAATCCCTAACTCCAAGCTTTCTTTTAACTCTCAATTTCACAAGTCCTTACATATGAGTTTTTTGATTAACTCTAATAAATATTTTTTTCTGAGCATTCTCTAACTTTCGATTGTTGATAGCTTTAAAAGTCAATTCAACTCCTAAATTCACCTTCAATTCCAAATATCCCTAATCTTCATGAATCTTCCTTCTTTTCATGATTGCTCCACTGTTCTTAACTACTTTAGTGTTATCACTTGAAAATCAAAATTCTCTACTTTATTCTTTTCTTCTTCTTCTTTTTCTTCTTCTTCATACCCATAATTATTAAATCATTAAATTTTTTCCAACTTTTTCTTGCCAAATCCTCTGAATTATCTGCAATTCTCTTCTTTGTCGCTTGCTATATTTTCATTCTTCTGCCCCAAACTTTCTATTTTTCTCTTTTTTTTTTTTTTCCTTTTCTACCTCAATTTTTCCCTTTTTTTTCTTTTTTTTTTTTCTTGATCTGCCCTCTTTTTTTTTTTTTCCTTTTCCTTTTCTCCCTCAAAAATTACTACCGCTAATGAAGATTAATGTGGGCAATGGATGGCAAGCGGTATTTGGCGGGCAACGAGGAGCCTTGTAGTGGCTTCTGAATCAGACTGGGGGAGGAACAGCGACGAACGGCAATGGAGGGTTGCAAGGAGACGTCGACAAAACTTGAGTGGAGACGATCCCGGCCTAATTCTGGCAAGATCGAGGTGCGTTCTTGGCAAAGAAATAGATCGGCATCCCATGAAGTAGAAAATGGCGGTTCCGTGCTTCAACGGCAATCGGAGGGGGCAAGATCAGAGACTCAGAGTGCCTGCTGGACCTTTCAGTTGTTCTAGATCTACAGCTCTCTGGGCGTTTTTCTAGCGTATGGATGGCGGGTTCGGGGAGATCGGGGTATTATGGTGCGGTATCTGGCCTCCAGCGGATAGGAAAGCAACTTTGGGTGACGCATGTGGCAACTGGCGGTGGCCATGCGTTACTGGTGGCTACTTCGAGAAGTTCTTGCTTCCTTCTTGATCAGATTATTAATCAAATTTTCACAAATTAAGGATCAAATTCTTCGTATAAAATACCAGGTTCACAGATGACGAAACTAGTTTCTGGGAAAGGTGACTGGTGGCGGCTTCCTTTCGGCAATGCTTTTACAACTTTTGGTGGTGCTTCGTGTCTTTTATATGTGATGGCAACCCAACTTTATTGGCTGTCGACTCAAAATAATTAAATACAATTATGAGATCGGCCCCTTATTTTCAATCAACCGGATCTATTTTAGTAATGGTGACTTCTCAATAGGAGAAAATTCCATGGTCTTTCTTCTTGAACTTTTTTTTACAAGTGTTCCTCTACACCTGAAGATACAATACTTTTTTCAACGAGTTTGCTTTATACTTGAAAATCAACACTATTCTCGACGAAATTTAATTTATTCCCGGAGACAAAATACTATTCTCAACATGTATCTTTATACCCGAAAACGCAACTCTTTGATAAAATTTCCTGGATCTTCTACTGGCTTTGATACTGCTATGATAATTGCTTCCATATCAAATCGGCTTTGATATTAGCTCCCAGATCGAACTGGCTTTCATAGTAACTCTCAGATTGAACCGCCTCTGATGTCATCGTCAGAACTTAATTAACTGAACTCAACTTTATTAAACGTCACTCAACTTTATTAAATTGAGAATGCCACATAACAATTATGGGAAACACACATAAATTTAAACATCGCATCCTTATATAATAGCAAATAACCGAACTCTTAATTCTACTCAAATATTGAAAATAGATTAAACAATCTGATTTCTACTCAAATAATAATTAACTCATAAATCTAGATTAACTTCAATATTTTTTGCGAATAATAATAATAATAATAAACAACTAAGCAGTGAGAAAACCCAAAAAAAATAAGTAGGTAAAAACATCCCACTAATAGTGTTGAAACAACTATGAGAAAAATTACAATAGAATTTTAAATGTTTGGTAAAATTACTATTAAAATAATTGTTATTATATGAAATGACTATAAAGGACATGATGAGTAATTCATTTTTTATCATATAAATTCAATTATTAATTTTATATTTTAATTAACGCATTTAATTTAAGCCAACGGCAATAAATTGTATTGTTTGTTTACTTCTTATAGTAAAAACTAGTTAACAATAAGTGACATGGTTAATCTAAAATAATAATTGATTTTAAAAAAACTCACCAACATTGATAGTTGGGTCACTCCTAGATTTTTGGGGAATGTATGGTTATATTTCAAATAAATATCGACAAATCATATGTACTATCTACTTATCTTCTTCACTCAAAGTCAAAATCTATGAATGGCACGGTCTAGATGCCACAAATATTATTACTATTATAAAGATCTTTCACAAAAATTCCACTGTTAGCAACTTGTCCAAAATATGTCACCGGTTGATCCAGTTTTAATAACCAAATCATTCACGAAAATCTACATGCCATGACAGAGACGAAGCACCAAAGTGAAGGGTGGACTCTTTCTGAATATCTAGTCTGCAAGGGTGTGACCATCCTTGAGGTATTTCCTAAAAAGATCTGCCTCTACTGGTCTGGTGGGATGCCTTCCTTGTCCTGAATCTTGGCCTTCACATTGTCAATGGTATCGCAACTCTCAACCTCCAGGGTGATTGTCTTGCCAGTTAAGATCTTCACGAAAATCTACATGCCACCACGGAGACGAAGCACCAAGTGAAGGGTGGACTCATTCTGGATGTTATAGTCAGCAAGGATGCTCCCATCGTCAAGTTGCTTGCTAGAAAAAATAACCATTGTTGATCAGGGAAATTGCTTCCTTTTCCTGGATCTTGGCCTTAACATTGTCAATGGTATCTAAGCTTTCAACATCAAGGGTGACAGTCTTGCCAGTGAAAGCTTTCATGGAGATATTGATACGTGAAAAATAGGAGTTGAAAGGGGAATCTACTTGGCAGAAAATGATTGGTGGAATTGGAGCTACACGGATTGCCGAAGGAGTAAATAAATAGGTGCTGAAGGTGAGGACAGCTGTACGGCCAGGAAGACGTAGATACTAGATAGTTAAGGAGCAATCTAGATAGTTGGATCAAGCAAAATAGCTAAGTAGTGTAGGTTCTAGAAGTAATTGTAAGGGCTGATATAAATAGCCAATGTGCATGCGGGCGTGGTCATGCTTGTGATGTGATGCTCATTTTTATCAATACAAATCTTCTGTCTATTTCTCTCAAATTACCTGTTACCTGTTCTCTTCTTTTTCTTTTCTTAAATTACACCCATTTTTCTCCATTAATTGCTCCTGTTCGTGACCGATTCTCCGCCAAATCCCTCGGTTACCTACTGGATTTCTTGGTTACTGTTTATTCGTTATCAGATATGTATCTGTTAAACCAAAAGAAACACTCTGAGTATTAGAATCCACAATTTAAACCCTGACACAACAAGATAAGCACATTTAGACCAGCAATGCTTTACATTAAATAAAGGGAGCAGAACATCATCAAGACGTCTACATAAAAATTGTTCAGAATGATTCTAAAACAACTAGTTCAACTCTCTTTTGGTATTATTCAAAAACTAAGAACAGGAAAACAAGACATCTTAATAATTCATTACGAACACAATTGCAAGAATTTCCCCTATTCAAACTCGTGCCACTATTAACAGTTAACATCATAAGAAAAACAACAGTACCAATCAAACAAGCAAGCACTTACCACAAAGCAATTAACCATATATAAGAAACAAATAGACCAATTAAGGTTCACACCAAACAAACATAGAGAAGAACAAATTACAGATTCGTAGAGAAGAACAAATAAAAAACAAAAAATGCCTCAACGACAACGATTGAAATCAGAGAAAATTGTGCACAGGGGCTAACCTAATTGTTCACAGATTTCATCAAGAACGATCAAATCTAACTTAAAAATTAAACTTTAAAGTCTTACGATCAAATCCAACTTAAAAAAGTTGAATTTAAAAAATTAAAAATATCTTCTTCATAAAAAAAACAAAAACATAAAAAAAGAAAAACAATTGACGGCAATAATTGATTGGGTTAGAGCAAACTCAGACATACCAGCAAATTGTCGACGGCCACTGGAGGCTAGGAAAGGATTTGGGAATATCCTTGCGATCATGGGTAAGCTAAGCTGTAGTCTTGAACGTGCGGGCAAAAGCCCCTCCAACAAAGTCAGGATCTTTTCGACTTTTCACTGCACGAGGAATGAATGCAAGGGAAACCAAGGAGATTGAAGAGGCCGGGAAAGAGTGGAGTTTAAAGAAAGAATGCCACCGGATTCAATTATAAACAAAACAACAAGCATAAGAAGATGAATCACGGGGAGGAAGGGGCACATGCTCCATTCGGATTCGCACAATAAGGAGGGCTGAAAACACAACTGCGGAGGCTGAAAAAAAAAACGAGGCTTATATAATGTCAAAAGAGAAAATTAATTAAAGAATTAGGGTTATTTTTGTCTAGTTAAGCAAAATTTCTTATGGTGCGGCCTTTGAATTTTTAAACGTTACAGAAAAGTGTGTCGTCGCCTCTTCTTTGAAACCAAGGTTCTGATGCCTATCACATTTACAAAACTTTATTTGAAAAGAGTTACCAAACAATCCACAAATTGATTTTGGTTCGAACACATTACTACCCAACAACACACTTGTCGAAGCAATACCAAACAGAGCTGTAATTTTTTTAATTATAACAGTAAAGAGAAGGAGCTGGCTTTCATTATAGAGAGGGCATTAAGCGCCTAGGCAATTAGAGGTACCAAAAACGATGGTTTGGTTGGGTTCTTGACAAATAAGGTCATTTTGAATCAAGTTATTTTTAGATTAAGAGTTTTTTTAGATCATTTTGGATTTAGATTGACTAGTGAGTTGGCAAATTGTTATTGAAAATTTAGGACCCTTTTGGAGACGCTATCAATTTTTTGTTTTGTTTTTTATTTTTTGTTTTTCTATTTTTGCTGTTTACTGAATTTTTGTATTTATTACTATTAATTTTTTATTTTTTTTATAAGAATAAAAAAGTAGATAAAAAAGGATAGTGAGAGAATTGGTAAAAATAATATGAATAGAGAGAGAAAAATGGGGGAGAGAGAGAGAGAGAGGGGAGAGAGAGAATGAATAGAGAGAATGGTAGAGAGAGAAAAAGAGAGAGAAAGAGAGTAGAAAGAGAATGAGTAGAGAGAATGGCAGAGAGAGAAAAGAGAGAGAAAGAGTAGAGAAAGAATCAGTAAACAGTTGGTAGAGAGAGAAAAATGAGAGAGAGAGGGTAGAGAGAGAATGAGTAGAGAGAATGGCAAAGGGAAAAGAGAGAGAGAGGGTAGAAAAATAATGAGTAAAGACAATGATAGAGAGAGAAAAATGAGAGAGAGAGAGAGGGAATGAGAGAGAATGAGTAGAGAGACTGGTAAAGCAAGAAAAAGGAGAAGAGGGCAGAGAGAGATTGGTAGAGCGAGAAAAAGGAGAGAGAGTGTGGGTTGATAGAAAATGGTAGAGAGAAAAAGGAGAGAGAGAGAGAGAGAGGGTAGAGAGAGAATGAGTAAAGAGAATGGTAGAGTAAGAAAAAGGAGAGAGAGTAAGTAGAGAGAGAATGGTAGAGAGAGAAAAGGAGAGAGAGGATAGAGAGAGAAAAAAATATAGAGGGATAGAGAGAGGATGAGTAAAGAGAGATATGGTAAAGAGTGTTGATAAAGAGAGAAAAAGTTGTGAGAGAAAGTATAGAAAAGAAAGTGAAAAACAAAATGGAAAAACCATCTTTTATTGTTTTCTCAATTTGTTTTTTTTCTTTGAAAAACACTTTTAACTTTTCAACAAAAAATAGAAAACAAAAACAATACCAAACATATTTTCTGTTTTCTTTTGTAAAAAATAAACGAAAAATAAAAAACAAAATCTTTACCAAATGGGCCCTTAATTTTTTATTTTCACTAATTTTTTATGTAAGTATATATATTAGAGCATTCGTAAATAATATAAATTATTATTTACATAGTAATTTTTGTCTAATGAATATAATTTTTTATTATTTTTTATATTAAAATTTTTATTATATCACTCAGATTTGGTCGTAGATCAATTTGATAATTTTCAATTTTTTTCTTTTATTGATTTTATCTTATTGTAGATTTGAATAGATGAAAATATATTAAGATTTAAATTTTATTTTTTATGTATAACCTTTTTTACCATTCACAATATATATATATGTAACATTTGTATACAGATATGTACATTTTATAGTACATACATATGAAAGTATATATGTATAAAATTTTTAAAATATTATTAATGTAAAAAATAAAATGAATAATTATTAAAGATAAATAATATAATATTAATATGAAATAATTAAATACGTATAATAAATCAAAAATTATGTTAATAGGATGTAATATATATTTTTATGATATATAAAAATAAAGTAGTCTACTTGTCTGATGCTTATATATAGATAATTTCTAATTTGACTCATTTTCTTATGTAAGTATAACTTACTTATAATCTTACACTATACAATAAGTGAGATCGTTTAAAACAAAAAAATAAAAAATAAATTTATATAGTGTAAAATTATAAATAAATTTTACTCACTAAATAAGTGAATAATAATAGCAAACATCTAAAGTGATAAACAAAAATATAAAAAAATATTAAATAATAAATTTGTGTTGTTTTTATAAATAAATGTTCATGAGATTTATAGTGAAAATAATAAAAATTTTATTTTTTAACATAAAATTTATGGGTCAAATATTATAATTTTTTAGTTTTTAATTTTATCAAACAAAAAGGCCGTGATTTTTTTGAAATGAATTCAGATTGATCGGTCAGATCAGATTCAATATGCCAAGTAGCCACAAGTATTCAAAGCTGTAATAATCAAAGTACGTAAACACTGCCTTACATTCAGACCCATGGCGCCCAACTTTGGGCCCCATGTATTCCAATTGGCCATCAATTAATCTGAAATATCGCCAAAATTCCTTTGCAAGCAAGATGGAATTCTCAACAAAAACCCCACTTGGCCCAGTCAAATTCATGCCATTTTAAGAAATAGAAGAAAAAAAAATAAGTGTTAAAATATTAATTTTATTTTTAAAAAATTAAATAAAAAATAAAAGCAAAGAAAAAAACGTAATTTTATGAACAAAAAAAAACAAAAAATATAGAAAGCTATCCCCCTTCTACCCAATTCTCCCAATTTAGTGGGAACGTAAAATATCATAAGCCCCACCACTTTTTTTCCCCTCTTCTCTCCCGAACACGATTCATCTTTCCTTTCACATAAATTTCCTCCTTCATCCCTTAATTACAGTCTACCAAATAAAATATAAGAATTTAATTATATAGACACGTTTAATAAGACACATAATAAGTACATAATTTATTTATCATATTTAACAATTTATTAGTATTTTTTTAAAATATAATATATTTTTTATAATTTAATAATATAGACTACTACGTGCTTACCGTGTTTCTTCTCAACTATTGCCATGAAGATTTTTTGTAAATCTAAAAACACAAAGCTTTGCAATCAACCTATCAAATCTCTTGCTAAAAATAAATAATAATAAAAAACTTTCAATTCTCCCTTCATTTGGTCTATAATGAGATTCATATGAACGTGAATTATACAATAGAGTTAATTCTTCATATTCTCATAAACTCCATATTCCCTTTTTAATATTAGAACAGGAAATTTTTAAAATAAAAAATGTAAATTTTAACCACTTTCATATTCACTAAAAAACTTCAAACTCACGTCTACTAATTGTCAAAACCACCGCAAGCCCATAAATCAAAATCCAAAAGGGAAAAGTTTTTGCGCGCACTTTGCAACCAAACGGAAGCAACAAAATATAATTAAACGCTAATAAAACACAATCATATTAATATTTTGAATAAAAATTTTTTTCAGGAGAAAAATTAGAAGGAAAATTTTTTAACGAATATTATGTAAAATTTACACTTTAAGTTTTAAATTAATACTCATCCACTTTAAAAGTTTAATTTTATTATTTCATATTTCATCAATATAGTTATGTTAAATTGACGATTTGTTACACTTTATTGTTGTGAATAGCATAATTCTACGACTGCGCAATGCGAGTCCTAATTTGCACTCAATCCAAAATATATCAATACAAATAGAAACATTATTGTGAAAACCGGACTAAACTGGTCGATCACCAGTTTACCAGCCAAGGCTTCGGTCCGATTCATGACCGATTTTCAACAAGTCTGTGAACCGGTCAAAACCACAATGATCAAACCAATCCAAAATGACCTAATAAATTCATAAATTATAATTTGATCTTAAATTTTATTGAAATTATAGTTTAAGAACTAAATTCAATTAAAAATTTTAATTTAGTCCATTTTTCGGGTTTGATGACTCATTTGGTTCTAACAACTTTAAACAGAAAAAAGATATCAACAAAACAACAACTAGCACCTGAAGTGAACACTTGACCGCGGGACTTACAACGGTGTCCCCTCTAACAATCTTCTAGACCGGCTACCTTATGCCCCTCCAACCTCATACACGTACAGCTCCCCTTCTTGATTCAAATATTTTATTTGACTTCAGTAACCACGTCAAAAGAAGAGCTTGTTGGGGCAAAATATCAATCAACTACGACGCAAACCAGTCTTGAAACCCGACCATCCTGAGACAGACTACCTTTCCCCCAAATTGTGTAGAGGCAAAAGCAATTACTTAAATGAGAAGTGAAACAGATTAAAAAATTGTAATAATGACCATTAATTAGAACTTGAATATTTTTTTTCGTACACAACAATTCGTGGACTGTTATATTTTAATAAAGTGGGCATGTGATGTTTACATGTGTCTATATCATATGCATATATATTGTTGGAAAATAATCGATAAAACAGATACAAAATAAAATAAAAATTAACAACGTTGAACAATAATTAATAAGATTATATAAATATACAATGCTAAATCAAATAAACAAATTAAAGGAAAAAGAATATCGTGTGTAAAACGTGCATAACATTGTCTTTAAAAATAATTTTCAACTCCTTAGACAAATAGTCTCTGTACAACAGGTTATAGCGGTTATCCTCCCAAGATAAGATAGCCCTTCCCACTAATGTGCATTTCAAATAATCAGGTGACAGAAACAACTTATCTCTTTAGATTAAACAAACAGCATGAGTCTTTTATGTATAGACAAAAGAGAAAATACACTCACACTTCTCATATTCACCTAGAAGATGAAAGAATGATTTTTTTTATAATAGCTATAGTTTTATATCTCACAAGGAAGAATAAAGTCTCCAATAAATTATAACGGCTATTAACGGCTAAATACACAAAAACACATAATAGCTAAATAACAGTCAAGAAACGACTAGCTCAACAGTCATAAAACAGTTAGTCCAATAGTCATACTACGACTAGTTTGACCTACGTCTTATATATGATGATTAGCCTTTTAAAATATAATAATAATTTACAATAATCTTCCGTTATTTTAAAAGACTAATATTGCTAGATTAACCCATGAGAACATAACATATCATTTTTTTTTTATTCCTTTTGGATTATGAACAAAAAATTAAGAGCACAAACTTTTATATTCAGAAGTATAGTTAAATAAAAATTTATATAAGCTATAATTTTATTATGAATAATAGTGAACTTATCACCATATTATGTTGTTTAAGATTATACTGTTTGATGCGATTTAGCATTATTAGGTTTTGTGCTTGTCTAGTTCATTTCCATGAGAGTTCTAGAGATTTAACCAAATATCTCATAGGAGCGACCCCACTCTACTCTCATATGATTGATTCTATCAAGTGTGCATTCTAGTAACACACCATCCATAAAAACTATAGAATTTGTAAGGGTTATAATGTGCATTACAGTATAGGAAGGGACTTCATTTTGATCGTACTTACAACGTCAATCAATGACTTGTTATTTCTCATATAAATCTATTTCAAGAGATCTCTCATCACATAGGTTGGGTTCCCATCACTCTTGACCATTTATCTGTAAGCATATGTCCCATTTCTCTCAATATAATTTCACTAACTTTCAGCTTAGTGATAGTCAGAGAATCAATTTAATTCATCTCTAATAAAAGCAAGAAATCTCAATATATTTCTCTGCATATGCTTTATTAATTCACGAGTTAGACACATATGTCTATTTTTTCCATCTTATAATTTATTCTTGGTTTGAGCAATACAAGCTTAACTAACACAAATCATCAACACTCATAATGTCAGTTTCACATAAAATGAAATATTCATTTTAGTCAATTCGTTTCCACATTAGCCATCTTGAGGCTATACCCTCAAAATCCATGGTGGATCGAGTAATAATTATTTATTTATCAGACTTTTGAGCCACTGCTTCACCTTTAAAAGTGAACTCAAACCCATTTAATGAATTTTGTCTCATCTAAATAAAAAATTAGTTTTCTTCGCTACACTCTTCTAATGTAGCGGATAATCACTACAACATACAATAAATTATGGTATCTCTTGAATTGTTTTTTTTTTTTTTTTGAACTAATCAAAACCTTCCAACATTTATAATTTGCACCATAAGTGCTCTGCCTAGAGAGGAAGGAGAAAACTGTTTTCTTGCAAATTATTTCATGTACTGAAACCAAAAACAGGCAGATCACGAATCAAAGTACCAAATTAGAGCCAGCAGCCTCTATCATCTTGCAAGTGCCACTTGGTTCCCTTAATCGCTCTTGGAAATCCAAAGGTTCGCCAGTACAGCTCTTTATAACATGAGAGCACTTGCATCGCTGTACTTCTACGAGGAAAAATTAATAGCAAAAACCAAATTAAATGGTTATGACTCAGCTGATCAAAATATGTTCAGAATAATTTCCATTTATTTGCCATATAACAATGAAGCATTTTTCTTGAATTGCATTAAAAAAAAAAAAAAAAAACCCTTAAGCTTCTATAAGGTAAAGCACGTACCAGTCTAGAGCATAAGATGAGCTGCATATAATTCTATGACAGTAAACTGTACCTGAAACAGGTTCGAATACTTTGCATACCAAGCTTTCCACAGGCAAGAATTCATCTAGCAACTCCTGACTGGACCTCTTTACATAATGCAAATCATAATTTCTTATCATGCTTGATAATAAAAATATGTAAGAAAATAACTCACTCCTCCACTGGCAAGAGCAACAGCCCACGGTAGAAATAGAACTAAAAGGTGCTATCAAGATTATTAACTCATCAAAAGATGGTCTCAAGCTGTCCTGAGTTCCAATTTGATACAGGCACACAGGTTAAACATAAAACAAAGGAACACAACATATAACAGAGCTATTTAAGAGGATCAAAAGTAAAGGAATGAGGAACAAAAGTAACACAACATCGAAGGGAATAAATTGATACTCATAAGACAACATGGTAACAAAAGCATGAAATATGAATTTGTGAATCCCACTAGCAAGTTAGCCTTCCCCTTTCGTCTTTAAACCCACGCGGTCAACTTAAAGTAGGTACACTAGATTCATCTCTTACTTTGCAAAGATTAGTCGAATAGTCATAATTATGATTAAGTAAAACCATGACACAGATAACTCTAGCATTACGTTTCCAAGAAACATACCTCCACTTCAACATAGTATGTGTGTGATCAAGTTGTTATTCTTTTGGACTGTTATGGCTGTCCCACCCAAATGCCAGTAATAGACTAAGCCAGAAAATCACTTTAATTTCGTCCATCCACCTTTTGATGAAGGTCTTTCAGACGCCATGTTTGGTCAACCTTTAATTCCTCTAATGCCACTTTCTGGTTGTATTATATAGATAGCTTGGCCCATATATTTCTTTTGTTACATCTGGCATCTGATGAAACTTTATTTTTATCTTTCCACAAGCATCAAAAAGATTCCATTGTTGAATGCATATCAACAATACGCCAGACTAAAAATTCCTGGAACTCTGTACTCAATGATCTTTTAGCTAGTACTGAATTACTCAATAAAAAGAAAATAAGTAGGAGTACCTACCAATAAAAATCTCTGACAAAAATCTAAATATGATATCGAGATCATCCATCTCATCTCTAAGGATTATTTGATAAAAAAAAATAATTAGGTTCTTTTATCGCTTTCTTACAGAAACACCAACTTGTTATCTAAATTAAAAGGCACCTTCACTACTCAATTTAGTTCTTACCATTATCAAAGATCCCTGGAGCTCAAATTTTGTTATTTAGATATGCGGCCAATGCCCAAAGAAGGGATAAGAAGACACACAACACAAAAGATAGCACACTTTTATCAAGTCATTCAATGAGAATAGTAACGAACGTTGATTTTTACTACCATCAAATCGGGAATCAATTAAGCAATAATTTAAATGATTAAATGCTTTAACCAAAACTTGTTCTCATTGTCTAAGACAAATTAATTTGAGCTGTTACCATAGTCTCTACATTCCACGTTCCAGATTTCCATCAAATCATTGTTTCCGACCTCGAATGCTACTTGCTCTTTTATTCTTAGTTATTTTATATTCTGGTCTCTACATCCAACTTTTGAGCTGTCGTGACCACGTCAGCTCTAGAATTGATAAAGCGTCATTTCCAGTCGCCTTGGGAAAGAGTTAGCACTATGGCTCGAACAGTTGGCGTAAGCATCACTCTTGTGGAGATCCTTTGGGAATTTTTCTTATTCTGTAAATATTATTTTGATAGGGTGTTTGTTATTATGGTTGATGTTCTTTGATATTTTTCCTTTGTTAGGACCTGAGCTGTATATGTATATATGTGGATAATTGGCTTGTATTTTGATAGAGAAAATAGTCGATAAGAAATTTTTCTTCTCTGCGACATGGTATCAGAGCAGAGATCCAAAGTTCTGTGAGAAAAAAAAAGAAAAAAAAAATCAAAGAAGATGGAGGGGACGGCCACCTCAGAGGCCACGACACTAGTAAAGCGATCTCAAGGGGAGAGTTCCATCCTTGCAGATTTGTCTTCAGGATTGAACCAGCTTTTCAGTCAGAATTCTACGAATTTGAGCATGGAACTAGAAGCAGCAACCATCGGCATCAAGCTTGATGGGAGTAATTATAGACTATGGTCCCAATTGGTCGAGATTTATATCTCAAGGAAAGATAAGTTAGGATATACTAATGGGGACATTCCACAACCCCAAGAAACCGACCCAGGATATAGGAAGTGGAGGACAGAGAACGTGATTGTGAAAGGCTAACTGATTAACTCTATGGATCCTAAGTTGGTCAACAATTGTATTCGTTTTCCTATTGCAAAAGCAGTTTGGGATGCGGTGGTGACGACTTTCTTCAATGGGATAGATACTTCTCAGGTGTATGATCTAAAGCGGCAAGTGACAAAGACTAAACAATGAGGAGGGTCTATGAAAAATACTTTAACACCCTTCAAGGTCTGTGGAGGGAGATTGATTTTAGTAGACTGAACCCGATGGAGTGCAAGGAAGACATTAAAGATATAATGAAACTGTGCGGGAAGACCGAGTTTATACTTTTGAGGATGGTCTAGATGAGCAGCTTGATAAAATTAGAGATGTGTTACAACAGAAGCTATTTCCCACAATTGAACAAGCTTATACCATGGTGCAGCAAGAGGATCTTACCTAAGCTGTGATGCTTGCCGAGGAAGATGGAGATTTAGTTTCGATGCTGCAATGGTATTAAAGGGTGGTTTGAAGCAAACAATCCTTGAGGTGTCATGAGGAAGAAAACTAGGAGCAACTAAAGTTAAGGTGCAAGGAGTTGAAGGGTTTGTACCCACTGTGGTAATCCTAAACACACGAAGGAGACATGCTTTAAACTACACGAGTATCCTGATTGGTGGCATGAACTGAAATCTAAAAAGAAGTAGGAAAATTCAAGTCGAGCTGCTCTCATGGATGCTGGGGGCTCAACATGTCTTTCTTTGGCTCCTCAAGACAACAAAATTGCAGCAACTAGCCCTTCTTATGAGGCAGCATGCATCGTGGACTTTGGTAAGACCGCAATGCCTAAGGAACTAGGTAAGCATTATTGGAATATAGATTTAGGAGCTATGGAGCATATGACATTCAATAAAAAAGATTCTATTCAAGAAGCTAAACCCAAAAGAACTGTTGTTGCAAATGCAAATGGTATAAAATACCCAATAGCGGGTGTAGGGAAAGTGGAATTACCGACGAAACTCACGCTCTCAAACACTTTTTGAGTTCCTTTTCTAGCAAACAAATTGTTGTCTGTTGGTCAATTACGGAAGATTTGAATTGTTGTTTACTGATGCATCCTACTTTTTGTGTTTTTTAGGATTTTCTCACCAAGGAGATTATTAGTCATGGTATTCAATGGGGAAGGTTGTATTATGTTGATGAGTTCACTCTAGGTCGAGCTTGTTCAATAAACTGTGTAGAGGGCCGTGAGAAGCAGGTTTGGTTGTGGCATTGTCGACTAGGTCATCCGCCTTTTGGGTACTTAAGGGCTTTGTTTCTAAGTCTTTCTTGTAGAGGACCGTGAGAAGTAGGTTTGGTTGTGGCATCGTCGACTAGGTCATCCGCCTTTTGGGTACTTAAGGGCTTTGTTTCTAAGTCTTTCTTCAAGTTTGCAAGAGTCGCAATTTAAGTGTGAAGTCTGTTTACTGGCTAAAAGCCATCATGCTTCCTTTCTTTTGAGTACTACCAAGTGCCAAACTCCATTTTCATTAAGTCATTCTGATGTATGGGGTCCGACACCTATAGAGATACAATCTGGAATTAGATATTTTGTGACGTTTGTGGATGATTGTACACGTATGACTTGACTTTATGCTGTTAAGAATAAGAGTGAAATATTTAATAGTTTTTGTTCATTCCATGAAATGGTTAAGACTCAATTTTCAGCTAGAATTCAAGTTTTGAGATCAAATAACGGTGGTGAATACAAAAACTTGGATTTCCAAAAATATTTTGAGGCACAAGGTATGATTCATAAGACAACGTGTTCTCAAACACCACAACAAAATAGTATTGCATAAAGGAAAAATAGGCATATACTCAAAACAGCTAGAGCTCTATTAACCTCAGGAAATGTGCCAAAGTATTTTTCAATTGAAGCTGCGATAATGGCTATTTATGTGTTGAATAGAATGTCGTCACGTGTTCTTGGATTCAAAACGCCTTTGCAGGTACTCTCGACAATGGTGAACATACCGTCTTTGCTTGTGTTACCTCCAAAAATATTTGGATGGGTACCATATGTTCACGTTCATAAAAATCAGTGGACTAAACTAGACCCGAATGCTGTGAGATGTGTACTTTTGGGTTATGAAAGGCACCAAAAAAGGTACAGATGCTTTGATCCGAGCACTAGGAAGTGGTACATAACCATAGATGTGACGTTTATAGAAGATGAAAATTTTTTCTTGAAAGGTGGCATGTCCATGGAGGGAGAAGATAATAGAACCGAGAAGTGGGAAGAATGGTCAGGTTTTGATATTTTTTTCTGATTTTAATGGTGATGGTGGCGTTAATAGTGGTGTCAAAAATTAAACTAGTTCACTAAAAGATCATGTGTTTGAAGCAGTTAATGACATGACAATTTCTGAAGAACACAATCAACCCTCACTCGAGATGTTTTTAAACCACGACCAGTCTTTAAAGGATATCCTAAAGCTAACATATTTTGATCCGCCTTATGAGAATTCTAACAACACTTCTAGTGGCTATAAATTATCATTTAGGTCGACTCGAGGAGTTTCTCCTACAAGATATTCATTGAAGGTGGAGAAGCGGAAGACTAGATATCCTATTGCTAATTTTGTGAGCACTCTTAATCTAGAAGGACCTGTCGTGGCGTTTGCAAACAAGCTGGCTTCTTAGTGCATTCCATCCTCTGTAGAATATGCCTTGAAGGATCCTAATTAGGCACGAGCTATACTTGAGGAGATGGAAGCTTTATAGAAGAATAACACTTGAGAGATGGTAGCCTTAACAGAAGGGAAGAAGCCTGTGGGTTGCAAATGATTTTTTTTAATCAAATACAATGTGGATGGTTCGGTAGAAAGGTACAAGTCCTGACTAGTTGCAAAGGGATATACTCAAACATATGGGGTTGATTATCATGAAATGTTCTCTCCGGTGACTAAGCTAAATACCGTGCGAGTCTTATTGTCCCTTGCCGTGAATATGGACTAGCCATTACACCAATTTGATGTGAAAAATGCTTTTCCTCTCGACAAATTAAATGAGGAGGTGTATATGGATGTTCTACTAGGTATGACTACAGTAGAGGGAAGCAGGAAAGTGTGTAAATTGATGACTGCTTTGTATGGCCTAAAACAGTTGCCTAGAGCTTGGTTTTAGAGATTTAGTGAAGCTATGAAGAGATATGGGTACCATCAGAGTAATGCAGATCATACATTGTTCTTAAAACAAAAGGGAGAGTTGGTGACAGCACTGGTTATTTATGTTAATGATATGACTATCACAGCTCATCATCGAGCCTAGCCGATAAAGAGAGGTACCAAAGGTTAGTCTGAAAATTGATATAATTATCACACACTCGACCTAACATTGCATACTTAGTTAGTATTGTGAGTCAATTCATGCAAAATCCCAACATGAGCTGCATGAATGCATTGTTTAGGATTCTAAGATACTTGAAGTCATCTCCACGAAAGGGCATATTTTTTAGGAGGTACGGTCACCTAAGGATAGAAGGATGTAATTATGCAGATTGGGTAGGGCATGTGTATGATCGACGTTCAACATCTAGATATTTTACATTTGTTGGTGGGAACTTGGTGACTTGGTGGAGTAAAAAACAAAAAGTAGTAGCTTTGTCGAGTGCATAGGCTGAGTTTAGGAGCATGAGAAAGGGGTTGTGTGAATTATTATAACTTAAGCAACTACGTGAAGAAATTGGGTTTGCTCAGGATGTAGCTATGGATTTATACCGACACTTCATCAAGGAGAAGTTAGAGAAGGATATCATTCATCTTCGATTTGCGAAGTCAAAAGATCAACTGACAAACATTTTAACAAAAGCTATTATTGGCAAAGTGGTTCATTGCTCACTTGGCAAGCTGGGTATCTTGGAGATCCCTATGCACTAGCTTGAAGGAGGGTGTTGGCATGAGCATCACTCTTGTAGGCATTTTTTCTTATTTTTTAAATATTATTTTGGTAGATTGCCACCGATTAGGTGTTTATTATTATGGTTGATATTCTTTGATATTTTTCTTTTGTTAGGACCCTGAGCTATATATGTGTATATGTGGATACTCGGCTTGTATTTTGATAGAAAAAATAGTCAATAAGACATTTTTCCTTTCTACGACACGGACAACAACGCTTCAGCATATGGTGTAATCACCACACAAACGAAGATAAAAAGTAAGTTACATAAAAACACAAACATAAAATTAAAAAAATAAATCAACTGAATTTTCCAGACTTGGAATTATTCGGACACCAAAAGTACAAAGAGAGACCCACACATGGATGCATAGATACAATAATCAATGGTGAGATAAGATATATTGCTGGCCATACTAGATAATCTAATCAACAAACATGATGATTCTTAAGGTTGTACCAAACATCAACACAACTCCAGGAAGTATGAATTGGACACAAGCAACAATATAAATTCAGTTCGTTGAGATCTTAATTCATTTGAAAGAATTTTCCTTAAGAAAAACGAGCGCACAACAAGAGAAAGGGCAAATTGATAAGGAAAATTCAAAGCAATTGACGATGGAAACAGTTCACAGAAACACATGAATTTACAGCAAAATTAAGGAATAGAAACCATAAACATAAAAAATTCTGATGATGTCTGTATGCGGAGGACCATACTATATCTAAAATCATCCTTAATGAAATTATCCTTAAGATTGTTGAAAAATAATCGATAAAGTAGATATAAAATAAAATAAAAATTAGCAACATTGAACAATAATCAATAAGATTAGATAAATATACAATGCTAAATCAAATAAACAAATTAAAAGAAAAAAGATATCGTTCCTGAAGCATGCGTAGCACTGTCTTTAAGTATAATTTACGTTCCTATAGACAAATAGTCCAGTGCAATAGGTTATAGCAATTATTCTTCCAGGACACGATAGGCCTTATCACCAATATGAACTTCAAATAGTAAGGTGATAGAAACAACTTCTCTTTTTAGATTAAACTAACAACATAAATCTCTCATGTATAGACAAAGGAGAAAATACGCTGACACTTCTCATACTCACTTTGAAGATGAAGAAATGGTTTTTTTATAATAAGTATGATTTTTTCTTTCATAAGTAAGAACAAAGTCTCTAATAAATTATAATGGCTAGTGTTAGTTAAATACATAAAGGCATATAATGACTAACCCAACGACCATAAAATGATTAGTTCGAAGGTCATTAAATGACTAGTTTAACCAAATCTGATATATAATGATTAGCTTTCTAAAATATAATAATAATTTACAACATATATATCTAATAAACAATATTATATTTGAAAAGTTAAGAAAAATTTTTCTCTCAACTAAGAGAAGATTTCTCTTAGTATATATATATTAAAATTAAGAGAAAGTATTAGTTTTTTTTTCATGTAATATATTCTGCCCAATTTATGAATTAAGGAAAAAAATATGTGGCGACTAATGAATTTAGAAGAAAGAAAAAAAAATTTGTATTTTTCACCATTTTGTAATGTAATTTGGTCCATTTTAATTCTTCCAACAAATAAGCAACCCGTGAAAAGTTTTGTTGTTGTTAATATAAGTCAAAAGCTTTGTTTTAGTCCCATTTTTGTTCTTCCAACCAATAAGGAACCCATGAATATTTTTATAATTGATAAGAAACTCGCCTCTTTAAGAAATGGAATAGATTATTATTTAAGCCAATTTTTTGTAGAAACAAGAATTTGTTACTACAACATAAGTCTTTTAGTTTCTCTAATCTGCATACTTTTTTCTCCAGTTGCATTTGTTGTTTCTCCTGCTGCATATGATAATTATGGTTTTATTTTATAATACATTTTTTAATTTTACGTTCGATCTACGATGTGTTTTATATTTCTCGCGTAATAACAAGCACCGAACTCTTGTTTGCCCTTTCTCACATTGTTCATGTAATGGATGTTTTGAATGAATCTCAAATTTATTGTACTGTCACTAGATTTCTAAGTTTGTTTCTAGAATTTCAGTATCATTAGAAGGACTAATAATTTTCTCGAAGGGCCGATAATAATTATCTTTCCCGTTTAGAAAACCGTTAATCTAAATAAACTTGAAAAATAAAATCAATCTCAATCTGCGCGCAGTAGGCATATGTGACTGGAATAAAAAATAATTAATAAATTGATTTAAATTAATAAAGATCATTTCCTTAATAGACTCCCTCAATTATTTGGAAATACAATAATAGTTTTAATAATATTTGAAATAACAAAATAATTCGAATATGTTGCAATATCACTACTCAAGGTGGTAGTCTGATAGCAAGTCAATGAGTCTGCTCTTGCATTGACTCCAGTTCGAGTCTCACTAACGTCGCTTTCCCTACAAAGTAAGGTTCTCTTTATGGAAGAGATTGAATAAGAATGTAACGGATGACCGTGGCCTAGACTCACATATGCAATTACTTATATGCCGACGACGATACAATTTTTTTTGAATAAAAAAAATGTTTCTATATTGAACTCAAATTATAATTTTCAACAAAAACTCATAAATCCGCGTACAGCAGAGGTCCGGCCTAGCCGCCCTAGCATATATAACACCGGTTTTGCTCAATATGCCGAATGGCACACTTCTCTGCAAATTTCTTGGCTGTTTTGCTTAATTATTCAATTTATCGACTTCGACAAATTATTCTAGAATTGGCTGACCGTTGCTGCCAGCAATTAATTGAGCAAGACTCTTCATCCTACCCATACTCGTTATTCACATGTTTCTTCACTCTTCCATTTTTTTTTCTTTTTCTAGTGTTACCACTGCAAAAGCAGAGTCCACCCTCTCTGCCAGCAATGGCTCTACACTTCCTCCAAAATCTTAGATTTCACAAATCCCTTGGAATCTGATGAACAACTCGCTGACACAGCCATCTCAACGCTACCAACAGCAATTCCTCCAGAATCTTACAACGCCTAAGATTTCACAATTCCCCTGGAATCCGACCAGTAACCCCGTGCCTGGAAAGATTACTGTGCTAAGGTCAATGCTGCTCCAATTATTATTTTTCTTTTATTGAATATAATTTGGGATGCTCACATGTGTCTGTGTTTGCTACCCAAGTTGTTATTTTCTGGTTTTACGGAGATTTCAATTTTCAATCTTCCTTTTTTATTGCATTAATAGAAAAATGATGCTTAGGTTGCTTGATTAAGAATAAGGTTAGAAAAAAAAAATGGTGCTTGGGTAAGGTTAATAGGTTATGGTTTCCAAGTGTGCTTTGATTTCATCTCACGAGAGTACTGTAATTAAACTCGTAGGTTAGATTCTTGCATTTGGAGTTGTTTTTTGATTCTGAATTGGATTGCTTATGATGATGAGATTTAAATCTCCAAAATTCTATAAATGTCAAGCACATTGACCTATTGGCGGAAACTAAAAGAGTTTTCTTTCTTTCGGAAACTAGGGAGGAATTTGAAGCGTTTTGAGCAAGTCAATTTTTCTCAAATTATTCAGACAAAAGAATTAGATTATCAAATCAGGGTTTTTGTAGTTCAATTGGAATTCGGTTATTCACCATGTACGAGGATCCTACTCCAATGAGATGTTGTCATAACTTTTAGTACCCTAAGATTTCATTTTGAATTTTGATGATCGCAAAATATTGAGTATTGATGAAGTGTTTGTTTGAGTATGATTAGTGAAAATAATATGTCACATAAACACATAAGGATCAAAGAAAGTGAAGCAGATAAATGCAACAAGAACCTCATTGATATACAATCAACTTTCGGAGACTGTTGCGATTAGTACCAAGATCGTCTCATACTGAAGGTAGCAACAGCCTTAGATGACCCATTTTTAAACTCAAACAATTAAGACTCTTAAAAAGACAAAATGACCATATATTTTCTAGCTCATGATTATGATATTTAGGAAGTAGTTGAAAGAGGACTTTAGAATATTCAAAAAACCTCAAAAGTGATTTAAGTGGAAGAGAAGAGAGTGAGCTTAATTCTAATGAGAAGAAATACAAAATCCTCAACTCCAAAGCTACTTATATGCTTAAGGGTATCAATGAATAGCTAAGGGTATCATCATGCAAATCTATGAAAGAGATGTCAGAGAAACTCAAGATTCTATACAAAGGTACCTCACAAGTGAAAGACACGAAGGTCAATCTACTCAATCATGAGTATTAGCTATTTGAGATATGGAATGATGAGACAATCTGAGAAATGTACACAAGATTCACCAACGTCATTAATCCTCTCATGAATCTCGAAAACAACTTGAGGCACCTGATAGCTTGTGAAGATGTTGAGATCACAACCTGAGTCTTGGAATACGAACTTCATAATGGAATCCAAGGATTGGAATGAGTTAAGCTTTAATTAATTCATTCGCTCTTTGCTAACTCATGATATGAACTTCAACAAATAGTTTCTTGAAACACAAAAAAAAAAAAAAAAGAGATAATATTCAAAGCTACCTCGACTAATAAGAGTGATGATACAGACGAGAGTTCTTCTTACTCTTTTTTTTTTTGTTCTTACTCTAAGTAAGAAGAAGAAGAAGAGATGAATGTTGGTAAAGGGGTTCACCCACCTTGCAATAAAGGAAGAAATTGTCAGCACCCTAAGGTTTTACATTGAGCTTTGACGATTATAAAATATTGAGTATTATTAATGTGTTTGTTTGAGTGTGATTAGTGAAAAGATTATATCACACAAACATGCAAGTATCAAATGAAGAAAAGCAAACAAAGCAGATAGATGCAATAAGAATTCCATTGATATACAACCAACCTTTAGAGACTGTTGTTGTCAGTTAACGATGAGTCAGATGATGAACAATACATATTTGGTAACTTAAACATGCTAGTTTCTAATAGCACTAGCCATGCATTAATTGAAGTTGTATGGAGGGAGATATTACCTAAAGCACTTGAGCATGTCAAAGATGCCAGGACAGATTGTGTTGGTCAACTTCTAAAAGACGCCACAGACAAATGAAGCTGGATTATGTGATGGTTAGAAAGATCATATAGTCTACATTCCATCACACAAGATGGAACATGATTTCAAATTCTATGGAGAGAGTTATGGCATATTGAGTGAAGGGAGTACAGGCTGTGGAGTTAAAATCTTTGAATTTGAATTTCCAACGCACTAGCAGCTTGTCAAAGATCTTGTAGTCTTTTGTCAATTCTATTTTTAGAAAGGTTTTAAATGAGGTCATTGAGGATATCAAGGCAAAGATGGGAAGAATCAACAGATACTGAGACCACCAGAGGATCGAGGAACTGAAAATTGGCAGATTTAGCCGAGAGTTTTGTCTAGTCGACCAAATTGGATGCAGTGGCTAACTATATGAGGAGAATAGTTATTCAAGCTACATGAAAGTTGTTTTTGTTAGAATTTTTAAGGAGAAGAAGAACTAGAATATTGTAGAGAACTCACTCTTTTATTGCACCAACTAGCTCTTTTTATAAAGAAACTTTACATAATCTCTAAACTGAAACAAAATTCAAAGTTCAAATGACATAAAATCAGGAACCTGATCTTCAAAGATCAATCTTCCAGCTGCTCCTAGCTTGACCAAGTCGACCAAGTCAAGCATCTAAACAACTTATTCAAACTTGATTTGTTAGCTAAATACTAACTGACTTTATCTAACTTAACTAACTTTTAAACACTGCTGAAACTTCTTCTCTGCAAGCTGCAACTTTTCACCAAATAAAAAGTCTCAATTTCATCAACAGTTTTGGCTGAGATTTATGGTTGAGTGACTAGACCTAGTGTAGTGGTCAACTGATGCCTCTGAACTTTAGAGAGCAGAAGTTTTTTACTTTTTTTTTTTTTAAATTGATTCTCTTTATGAAAAGAGATCAATTTCCAATGGCTAGCTTAGCCCTAGTTTATATATTTTTGTTTGTAAAATAAGATTAAACACCTTGAATAAGAGAGTAAAATTTGAGAACTTAAAGGTGAGATCAAAAGATAAAAAGAGCAAAGTGAAAAAAATCAAGAGTAAGAGGCTCTAATAGAAAAGGTTGAGATTGTAAAAAGAGCAAGAGTGATCTAAAAAGAAAAATATTTTAATTTTATGCGAAAGTTTTGTATAACTTTGTGTTCAAGTCAAGTAGCCAAAATATTATAAAGGCGAGTTCAATATTGGATTAACAAGCAAAATGACTAGTGAGCTTAGCATCAGATCAACAAGTGTAGTGATTGGTGAGTTTGACACCTAATCAGCAAGTGAAGTTTTAAGGGGTTTGATCTCCACTGAAGGAAAATGATTGTGTAAATGAATTATGCATTATCCACGTTGACACCTTTTGCAGAGGACGTAGGCTCAAAAAACAGTTGAAAACCTTCAAAAATTCTTGTGTTTGATCTCTCTGTCCCTACCTCTTTTTATTATTTTCAGCAGATATATTGTTTATTACTGTTTTTGTTCATTTAGAGTTAGATTGGGTGAACATTGAGTGACTTGGCCTATTAAACCCGATTCTCCCCCTTATTGAGTTGCTTCATGATCAACGATAACCCGAAAGACATTTTTCAAATTATATAGAATTTAAATTTTCAACTCTCTGTCACGTCCACAATTAAGTGACATATTTACATTATTTGGCGGTTATGTGCATACATTATACTCTCTTAATGCAGTAGATATATATTGCATTCTATATATTCATTGGAGTATTGGTCGACACATGAAAACATCCAATTTGGAATTCTATTTTGCATGATATGCAATTATGCTTTGGAGTACAGGAATTTTTTGGTATGTTTAGAACTTTTCATGGAACTTAATTCTAATTGTGATATTTGCATTATCTTGACACGAAATGTCTTTGGATCACCAGTTGATTTCTCCTCAAAACGCCAGTATTTTGGTTCTTGATGCTCGGAGGCTTGTAAGCGCTTAAGTGCAATTGCGATTGCCATGTCAAAATCTTCCAGGTAGGATTTTTTTAGGTTGTTAACATAGAGTGGTTGTATGCAAGTCTTCGTGTTATAGAATATAATTTTTTATGTATAATCTATTTGAAGGTTATGTTTTTGTCTAACGTTGTTATTTTGCCACAAAGTCTAACACAATATATGTATATATTTGTCTCTCATGAAAGCATTATTGGTTGTATTGATTGTCAATGCCATCGAGACCTTAAAATTTCGCTATTTAATTTTAATTAATTATAAAATATTAATAATTACTAATGTATTTATTTAAGGGTATAATTACTAATTTTATTCAAAATATTTGTGGCTTTCTCACTTCTTGCCGTAACTTTTTTTTGAGTCAAATTATGCCAAATATCGTTACGTCCATTAGTTTAATAATATTCACTATATATTTTTTCTGTTAAATGTGCATACGTGACAAATGTCAGACTGCCACATCAGATAAAAATTATCATGTCATTGTGCCACATCATCAATATTTGCTGACGTGTCAAGCAAATTTAATTTTCTTTTTAATAATTATTTTCTAATTTGTTTAACAATTAAAGAAAAAACCAGAAAATTGAAAAATATTAATATACTAAAAATTAATTTTTTAAAATATTTTTATAATTTTTTAACAATTAAAAAATAAAAAATTTCTCTGCTCCCTCTCTCCGCTTCCTTCTCTCTTTCTCTCTCCTAACCCCTCTCTTTTCTTTCTCTCTCCTCTCTCCTCCTTCCTCCACGCTTCCATGCTCCAAATCGTGAAAAAAAAAAAAAAAACCATCTTCCTCAAGATTAACGCCAATGGAAGAAAAATAAGCCCCAGTTTATTGATAATTGATATTAGAGAATTCAAGTCTAAGCACGTAAAAGATGTAAATAGGCCGAAGCACCAAAGCATCAATTTGAACTAGATCGGATCACTTCCAATGGATCTAGGCCGATTCATCTAACCCAAATCTAACTCACCACCACCTAGTCTTGTCCTCTAGTTTCCACCTGACTTGGGCAGCTCAACGACCCCACGACGACCCTGATGCTGGAAATTCCCTGATGGTGCTGGCGGTGGTGCTGCTGCCTCTGACCCGCTTCCTTGACTGGAAAAGCCTCCGGCCTAGGCCTCTCCTCCCTTCCCGTACTACCCGGTCTGAGATTCAGCGCACAAACTTATCCAGAACCTTCTCTTTCCTCTCCTCTCCAATAACCAGAAAAGAAACAGAAGGACCGATACCAATTCGACAAAGAGGACGAAGAGAAATCAGATCTTTTTTTTATTATTATTATTTGTTTAATTTTTAAAAAATTATAAAAATATTCAAAACAAATTTACTTTTAGTATGTCAATATTTTTTTATTTTTCTTTTTTATTTTTTTAATAGTTAAACAAATTAAAAAATAATTATTACAAATTTAATTTGCCTGCCACATCAGAAGATATTGATGATGTGGCCCCACAACGTGTCAACTTTTATTTGATGCGACAGTCTAATATTTACCATGTATGCACATTTGACAGAAAAATTGAATGGTAGGTGTTAATATACTGGCAGACGTAACGTGTTAGGTATAATTTAACATAAAAAAAAGGTTTTGGGCGACAAGTAAAAAACTAAAGAATGTTTACACCTTTATTTAAGTTTGTGTAATTTTAGTTTCACATTTATGTTAGCGAAACTTTAATTTTTAGAGTATGGAAGATATGAACATAGTCCATTAATAAAGCATCCTGTAGCACCGTTATTGGTCCAAAATTAGAGATCTAAAGAAACAAAAGATTGATTAAAAAAAGGAGGCACACGTGGTTCAAATTTGGGACTCCAAAATTGCTGGAACTTCCAAATCATTCTTCACAATTAAGACATTAAGTTGTTTAGGTGACATTAAATCTGTTAATTTTAACAAATTAGTACAGATAGTTGGAGAAGAATAGTGTGGTGAATTTTATATGAATAGAAAGATGATTCTGTTTAATTTCCAAATTCTCAAGAATCATTTCAATTGGATATTTGTGGAGCAAATTATGGTCTATTAATTGAAAGGCGCTTAATCTCTCATGGCAGACAAGATCAATCTATTTTATGAGATTATTCCGAATAAATGGGAAAGAATTAGATATTGAGCTTTATATGCATATAAAGATAATTTTGTCTAATTTTCAAATTGACAAGAATCGTATTAACTGGATATTTGTATTATGAGATATTACCAAAATACTGAAAGGTATACAGTCTATCCTATCCAGCGAGATCAGATAATTTTCGAAAGACACCATGGCTAGCTGGAGTGGAATCAGGCTATGATCAATACATGGATGGAAAGCTTTGGATGTCTATTTTTAATGCAAGAATCAAGACATAACTTGGAGTTATATATAGAGAGATATGAATAATTTTCTGAAGGGTTGTCAAATTTGTCAAGAAAATCATTATTATTTAAAGCCACAATTTTAGGGGTTTATTGGCTGTGAAATCACCCTCACTAATGCATTATAGCAGCCCCTACACCCTCTTTTACTTATAAATAGGTACCTCCACTCATGCTTCATTCATCCTTCTTCATTGCTCTCATTCTCTCTATTGTATTAGTTTGTTATTATGTAAGAGGAGTGTTTTCTTTGTAATATGCAATAGTGAGCTTTTAAAATAGAAGAAAGGATATTTGTATTGAAAGAAAAGGAGTGTTTCTTTAATTGAGAAGAATAATGCGTATGTGTTTTTTATTCATACAAGTGTTTGAGGTTGTAATAGTGATCTAAAGATCACAAAGTTGTTATTATTCTCACGATTGAGGAGTTTTTTGTTAATGGAGTTAAAACTCCTAAGACAGAAAGTCTTGGGGGAAGGATGCAGAAACAAGAGTTCCGAACTTCTATAAATCGCTTGTATCTCGCTTCTCTTCCCTATACTCTTTAATATTTGTTCTTACACATACACGTCACAAGTTCTTTATTAAGTTGTTTATCTTCTCGTATTGGTATATATCATTTTAATTCTCTTATCTTGAAATTATTATCATTTCATATATTTTTTTTATTCTATACCTCATAGTCATTACAATCTATTTCTAAGGTTTATTATTCAACTTATTCATATAGATATTTTCGTGGCTTTATGTATATTTAAATTTTTATTTTTAATCCTACTCAATTTTTAGTCATGTGTTCTTCAATTACCCAATTTAGCCTCCTCTTATATACTTTTGGGACTAATAAATAATTCAAGTAACTGAAATTGCACTTATTCATTGCATTTGGAATGCACAGCTCGTGGCCAGTATTTGTTCCAGTAACAATCCCTCCTATCTAATCTAATATTAATATTATAAAAGGGTAGTTTAGAGAAAATTTCTTCTTAATTTATACTAAATAATTATTAAGTGATAAAATTTTTACTTTAGTTAAATTTGTAGCTTTTCTTTGATTATAATTATAAGAGAGAGAATAATACTATGGTAATTAATTATTGGATGGTTAAAATTGATCAATTTATTCATTAACTAATATACTTTTTTTTTGTCCATAACTGATGTATGTTCAATCACCCTTAAATATACATTAACAATCAATCAATTTGTAGTTCAAAAATGATATTATTGTATTTACTAGTTAATTGATAACTTTTCTGTGTTGATTTGCACAATTTACGTTCAAAAACTTATTGTTTCAGCAAATCTTAATTGTCTTTATGTTTTGAAGGAAAATGCATATAATTGAATTTAATTGTCTTTATGTTTTGGTTTAGAAAATATATCACTGATATAATTATTTACAAAATAACGCCAGCAAAATAAATAGGCGACCCCAAAAACAACGCCATTCAAAACCAATTGCAACCCAACCACCCCGAAGAAATTCTAATCCTCATTATTACCATATTTAAATCATTCAACTCAGAATTTGTAATCGATTCTTTCCCTTTAATCTTCCTCTTTACACTACATTATTACCTTAATTTGTAGCTAAGAATTTGATTTTTAATAAAGTATTATTTGTAGCTTATGCAAAAATACATATTTGAATAATTTTCTTTATGTCCGTCATTTCCTTCTCATTATTACTCTTAATTTTAGATGCATAAACATAATTTACATATTTAATTCCCTAAATCTCTTCTTATTTCAAAAACTTTAAAAATATTCTATATCATTTAATCGGATTTAAATTCATAAAACTTCCTATTTAATTTTCCATCTACTTTTTATTTGCCTTAAAGGTCATTTCATCGCAATTAATTTCTTTTACCTTCCTATTTCATTTTGCATTTAATTTCCATTTTCCTTAAATGTCATTTCATCGCATTTAATTTCTTTAAATCAGTTTCAAATTTATATAAGGCCAATGCTAATTGCAGTGAAATGATTTACATAATGGCTATGCTAATTTTCATAAGAATGGCTTTGCAACTGCAGAGGATATGAAATTTGGTCCGCTACTTCTACACTAGATAGCTGCATTTCTTGCCAAATGATTTATAGGGAAGGTCAATGATTTTCTTCTCTTACTTTTCGTAATGTTCCCAATATTAATTTAGAAATCCTAATTTTATATTCATATATCTTTTTTTTTTTTATTTCAAGGTTGGAAGCCATTGAGTATATCTTTGCAAGGTTTGTTCTTCTTCCTTGCTTTTTACATTTTACATTCATATTCTATGGCTGTTCTTCTCCATAAGTATTATACGATCCATTATTTATGATTTAAAGCTAGGAAAAGCAATTGAAAACTACCACTTGAGTTTAGTTAAATTTCTATTTACTCTTAATGCATTTCATTTCTAACCCTCTGATGTAAACTTTTTCGAGATTTGATTTTGTAGGTAATATTGTCAGTGTCAGCAGATCATCCCACTTTACTTGCTGGTTCGCTATTTCTATCCATCACTTGTGTAGATAATTCTGTTTTCTTGTAAATGTCTCCTTGTTGGCCGGAGCTAGCGTTGATCCAAAGCTGTTATATTTGTATGGCCAGGGCTCCATACCTTTCTATATATGGGAGTACCAATCATTATAGCAATTAACGGGAATAACACTTATTCTTCCAGTGCATATCCTTCGCTCTTTTCAGTCATTTTAACGGTCAGGATATCATAAATGTTATGATAAGATGTTGTTCAAAAAGTTTATGACAGTGCAACAGGTTATTACTCATCACATTCCTACATGTTCTCATTGGTATTTTTTGTAATCTATGCAGGGCTGGACACAACCAATTCAGTGATTTTTTTGAATTTTCTACGAATATGATGACTCTAATTCTTTTTTGAACATGAATTTGGACCTATTGGAATTCCATCTTCTTTATTATGGTAGTTCAATGTTATAGGTTGAGTCAATTTATGTACGCATCATAAATGATTTTCGCATCTTAATTTTGGAAGTTTGCAGTTTACTGTTTGTATTCTCTTGAAGACGTATCATTTCCTAACTCAAAAAATTGTATATAGTGTAATACATACCCAATTTTATCAAATTTATGTGCTTTGTAGACTATACAGGCAATTGTTAAAGGAATTTTAGAATAATTTCAAATATTTTGAATATAAAAAAAAAAAAGAAATGAAAACCCGCGCAAGCTAATTTTTAGTATCAATATTATAAATAGATAGTTAAAAGAGAAAATTTCTACTTATTTTACTTTTAAAATTTATGATAAAATAACTTTTATCAATGTCAAGAGAAACTGCCCCTCAAAATGAGTTGCAACTTAATTACTTGTTAGATATATAACAAAGAATCACTTTCTTAACCTCCTCATCTCTCTCTACCAACCTCTCCAGCAATCTTTCTCTCTACCAAGCTCAATAATAATGGACAAGAGTTTGAGTTTTTTATTAATTTAAATTTTTTTCCTTACTTGATTTAGCTGCCCTTTTGGCAACCTAGACATAACTTCAAATAGGAAATCTTCAAGAGTATGGACGCTTGAGGAGAGATGTTCAATCAGATGGCATCTTGCAAATCTTGAGCATGGTTCTCCACTTGACTCATCTTCAAGAGCATGGCACCGCTGCCCTTTCTTCGGCTGGAAATCTTGCTTACAACTGTTTCTACGCATAGCCACTGGAAATTTTGCTTTTGGAAGCTTGAGGAAATCGATCAGTTAAAGGGTAATTAAAGAGACAAGAAAAAGTTTGAAAGTGAGTCAAAAGCCATGGAAAAATGCTTCGAAGATTCAACCATGGAAACAAGCGGCTACTACTGTGGATCTGGCCTAAGACCCCATTCAAAGATGAAAAAAAGGCAATGCTAACTCGTAAGAAGAAAACTGAATGAACAGGACATAAGTGATAGAGCATTTCGATCCTGAAAGGTTATGTCCCACAAGACCAATTCGTATTGCAACGATAAGACAAATCACTCTTGACAATCGTGAGAGACCAAGTGTCCGAATAAGACTAATTAGCATTGCAAAAGTTTTGGAGCAGCTATCAGTTACTGAGTTGCTGCCTCAACTCCTTAATTTTTGTTAAATTACTTTAAATTACCTAAATTTGCACACACACAAAATAATTGGTTTTGAATATAGTCAATAGTTGCCTTATTTTGATTGTTGTCAATTAAGTTCAGCATTATTTTGTTCATTAATTTTTCTCATTTCCTAATTATTACTATAAAAAGTTACTGATATCAGTTTTTTTTTTTTTAGAAGTTTTCCTAACTGACATGAATGAGGCGAAATGGAAAGGTAGTTAATTAACATAAATTTAATGCTAGATTCCCATTCATTTCCCAGTATTAATTACAACTTTTTTTTCGGGAATTGTCTAACCCATTTATAATAGTTGGCATAATTCTTTAATTTATTAATTGATTGGTATTAAGTTCATATTATTTCCTTCATTAATTTTTCCCATTTCCTTATTATCACGATAAAAAAGTTACTTATATCTTTTTTTTGGGGGGAGGAGGGGAAGTTTCCCCAATTGATATATATATATATGGGAAGCTTCTATAAACAGTTTGATTTCAATCCTTTTCCAAAGGATTCAAAAAAGAAATCACCCGCCAAAACCTTTTTCAAAAAGAAGCGGTTTTCTAAACAAAAACAGTCTTCAAGAGAAGCATTTTATAAACCCCCTTTTAAAAACAGAAACAACATTTTAAACAAAATGTTTCTGCCCCTTCTACCTCTAAACAAATTGTTTGTTATAAATGTCACCAACCTGGTCATATGGCTAGATTTTGTAAACTTCATAAAAGGTTAAACGAAATTGAGCTTGATGAACAAATTCGTCAGAACCTTAATTCTCTTATTCTTGAACTTTCTGAATCGGATAATGATTCATCTAATTCTTCTGCGCAGATAGATGAATTAGGCGAATTATCAGATACTAGTAGTAAGACTAGTTCTGATTCTGATTGTGATAAACATGTTAATGTTCTTACAAAAGACCAAGAATTTATTCTTCAGGTTATTAAGAGCATTGACAATCCTGAAATTCAAAAGAGATACCTTCGGCAACTACAGGAATCTCTTGAACAACCCCAAACGACAACGTTTGCAATAAACTCCCAGTCAAACCCTTATGATTTGACTCATATTTTAAACAAGTCTCGAAAGCCAAAAACAGCAAGTCTCTCATTAACAGAGTTACAAGCTGAGATTAAAACCATTAAAGTTGAGTTAAAACAACTCCAGTCTAAACAAAATAGTGATTCTCTTTTGATTCATCAATTGCTTCAAAAGAATTTCACTAAATCTGATTCTAGTTCAGAATCAGATTCTGATAAAACAGTAGACCAAGATACTATGCATCAAGGTTTACAGGAACAAAAAGATTTTTTGAACGTTTTACATGAAATCACTTCTCGTAAATATTTGATAAAAATAAAAATTGTGTTTTCAAAAGATTTTTCATTAGATACAATTGCTCTGTTTGATACAGGTGCAGACCTGAATTGTATCAAAGAGAGTATTGTACCTAAACATCTACATCAAAACACTTCCGAGAAACTTTCAACTGCTAATGCCTCTAGATTAACAATCACAGGCAAAACTGATGCTTATATTGTTGATTTAGACTCTAGCATTTTAACTTCATTTTTATTAGTAAAAGATATCCATCATACTTGTATTTTGGGTACCCCTTTTATAAACTCGATAACACCCTACAAGGTAAGTTATCATGGTATTTGTTTTAAAACTGAAAATCCTACTCGGAAACATATTTTAAAATTTCTTCAAAAACCTAAAACGAGAAATCTTCATTTGTTAAAAGCACACAGCATATATCATAATGAAATAAATAATTTGATAAAATCTAGAAAGACAGAACTTTCTGTTTTAAAACAATCTGTCTCTCTTAAACAAATTGAAAAACAACTTGTCACTGATTTTGTCAAAAACAGGATTTTTGATTTGCAAAACCAGTTTCAAAAAGAACTTTGTTCTGATCTTCCAACGGCCTTTTGGAAACGTAAACAACATATGGTAGATTTACCATATGAACCCAATTTTGATGAAAAACAAATTCCCACAAAAGCCAGACCTATACAAATGAATGCTGAACTCCAACAGCATTGTAAAAACGAAATTACTGATTTGTTTAGTAAGAAGCTTATCAGGAAATCTCGTTCTCTTTGGTCATGTTCTGCATTCTATGTAAACAAGAATTCAGAAATTGAACGAGGAGTTCCTCGTTTAGTCATTAATTATAAACCGTTGAACACTGCATTGAAATGGATTAGGTCACCTATTCCAAATAAAAAAGATTTGTTAAATAAATTGCATTCTGCACTCATATTTTCTAAATTTGATTTAAAATCTAGATTTTGGCAAATTCAAATTGCTCCACAAGACCGTTATAAAACCGCCTTTACTGTTCCATTTGGACAGTATGAGTGGAACGTTATGCCATTTGGTTTGAAAAATGCACCCAGTGAATTTCAAAGAATAATGAATGACATTTTCTCTGCATATTCACATTTTATCATTGTATACATTGATGATATACTAGTGTTTTCTCATTCCATTTCTGAACATTTTAAACACTTAAAAACGTTTTTCTTCATTGCAAACAAAAATGGTCTTGTACTATCTCAATCTAAAATGTCTCTCTTCCAGACAAAAATTCGTTTTCTTGGACACCATATCATCCAAGGAACCATCACCCCTATTCAACGTTCTCTTGCTTTTGTTGACAAATTTCCTGATAAAATCCTAGATAAAACTCAATTACAGAGATTCTTAGGGAGTCTCAATTATGTTCTTGATTTCTATCCAAATCTAAACTTTCTATGTAAACCTCTTCATCAGCGTCTTAGGAAAAATCCTTCTCCTTGGACAGAAGAACACACCTCCATCATTCAAAAAATTAAAACCCAGGTCAAAGACATTCCTTGTCTTTCCCGTCCTGACCCTTTGTCATCCAAGATAGTTGAAACGGATGCCTCTGATCTTGGTTATGGTGGTATTTTAAAACAACTTTCTAATGGAAAAGAATATGTTGTACAATATACTTCTGGCCATTGGAAAGGTGCCCAATTAAACTATTTTACTATACAAAAAGAAATTTTAAGTATTGTTCTTTGTATTTCTAAATTTCAATCTGATTTACTAAACCAGAAGTTTATGCTTCGGGTTGACTGTAAGTCTGCAAAAGAAATTTTAGAAAAAGATGTTAAAAATGTTGTTTCTAAACAAATTTTTGCTAGATGGCAGACTATACTTAGTATATTTGATTTTGATATTGAATATATTAAAGGAGAACAAAATTCCCTTCCTGATTTTCTGACCCGAGAATTCCTTCAAAACAGGCATTTGACATCATGCCTAGAAAATCTAAACCCAAAGAAACAGATAAAGGTAAAACCCAAGTTTCAGACGAAACAGTCCAAAGCCCTCCACCTAAACAGGCCACAGAAAAATTGCTCTCAGCAGCAATAAAAGCCATTAAACCTATTAAAACCATTAAACCTTCTGTTAAACAAACAGTTGACCCAATTGAAAACCCCAATCCTTCTAAAGCCATTAAAACCACTAAAAAATCATGGGCTGACCTTGTAGAAGCAAAGCAGGAGACTATTTCCAAGTCTAAAGAGCTAGAAGTCCAAAAATGGGCTGCACAGTTAGCTCAAAACCCGGAAATACTTCAAGCCCTCCAAAAAATTCAAAATAAACCCTAACCTGTGACAGAAACACCCTCAGGTATGGTTTCTAAACCCATTTTTAAACAAAAGGAGATTGTCTCATCTTCCTCTCAGGAGCAATCTCAAACTATTTCTAAAACCCTGTCTTCTGACAGTTGGACAAATTTTGAAAGAAAAGAAGTTATTGAAAACCTATTTCTTGTTGAAGAAGGATTCATTCCTACTTCAGGGGAACTTAGGCATTTGCCTTATGGCACTGTTTTAAACGCTTTTGGACCTACATGGGAATTTAAACCGTGGGATTACAGAAAACCAGTATCCTATTACATGGATATTCTTTCTCAAACCACTCCTCCCTCTGTTCGATTCAAATTCAATTATAACGTTAAAAAAGATGGAAAGTGGATTCGTGTATCAGATACTGTTTTTAATCCCCTCCAGGATTATGACTATTCCACTTGCCAAATTCTAAACCTCCTTCATCCTAAACAATACGGTTCTCCATTTCTTTTGGATACCGTAGAATTAGAAGAAAACCCCAATAAGAATTTTACCTTCTCCTATTGGGATTATAAACAAGCCTGGTTCAATATGTTTTATTACCAGAATTCTAAAAGGAGTCACACTTGGCTCATTTATTTTGACAGTACCTTTAAACCCCAAAACATTCTTAATTGGTTTCTCCAATGGTGGGATTTTTTCGGTTGTATTCCTAAAATTTTGGCAACAGAAATCCTTCCCAGTTATAATTATTTTGACACCCACTATATCACACCCCCACAGGAAAGAATTTTCCCTCGAATTTTCTCTTTCTGTATAAACTTCTTCATACCATGGGTATTAAAATGGGACTATGGTTTCAACAGTCATCGAGCTGGAACTATGGTCGCAAGATATTTTTGGGTTCGATGGTGGAATAAATACAACATTCCATCCAATGTAAAACTCCCTGCAGTTCAAAACTGGTGTTCTGTATTTTTAAAACCTCACCTCCAGACTTTAAAACCACAACAGCAGATCATGAATAAAGAGCATGCTGCATTCCTGGTTGAAAAGTCACACTGGCAGGTAAAGCTCACCTCAGCTAAAACCCGGGATGAATTCCTTGCTATCATGGAACAGATGTCCCAGGAATTATCTCCACCTTCCTCCTCCAAGAAGTCGTCTCATGGCAAGATTATCAGTATTGCCAAAGACAATGAAGACTCAAGTGAAGATGAAGATTCAGATGATTCAAATGATTCGGATCCTCCGGGTTATGATCCATTTTCCCATGATCCATATGACTTGTAAACTCTGTTTGTAAACACCGTTCAAAACCTTATGTAAAAACCGTTTATTTACTGTTTGCAAAAATTGCAAAAAGGCCACCGGTCAATGAACAGTAAGTACTGTTCATAAAAATTGCAAAAAAGCCACCGGTCCTGCGACAGTACTTAAACAGTACCCCCTCTTTCTATAAAACCATACTTTTGCTTCATTTGTTAGGCAGAACTTGGATAACTCCTCTCTCTCTCATAAAACTCTCTCCCTTCTCTATAAACCCTTCCAGTTCTCCAGAAACGATCCATCCCCCTCTGTAAGGATTCTTTCTGCTTATCTTCTTGTACATGTTCTCTTTTAATAATATTATGTAAATTTCTTATCGTATTTGTCTAAAGCACCAGATGTGGTAGGCTTGCCTCCCGAATTAGTTGCTTATATATGTTCTTATTTACTATTTATGTTCTTATTTACTGTTTATTGTTCTTATTTACTGTATACTGTTCTTTTATATTTTACTATTTTGATCTAAATATATAGACTGGAAACCAGAACCAAAAGGATTCTGAGTATCTTATGTGGCACATAAGAGCGAGGATCTAGTTCGGGTGAAACAACGTCAGTACTTTAGATCTATTATAAATTTTATACTCTTTCATCTTTTATTTCATCTACTGTATATCGGCTGGAAAACCCCAAGGTTGCCAGACCTTTCTCACTGTAAGAAAGCTGGATCCTCCTAAGGTTAACAACGCCACGTACAGTTTATGATTTATTAGTTGCATATTTTCCTTTCTTTCTTGTTATACTCTTTCGTTTGTGTAGTTCTTTTGGTTTATGCCTTTCTTTTGATTTTTGGGACGTCACTTGGTATCAGAGCCTAGGAAAGGCTGTATATTTATTTAAATTATAATTCTATTTAATAATAATTTAGATAAGTGATTGTGAGTCAGACTAGATTCCAACTGAACCCAGTGCAGAGGATAGCCATAGTAAGTCCCGACGGACAGGGCAATAGTGGTGTGCTGCAAGGGTATAACCGGAGTAGTCTATCATAAACACTGTTTAAATTATTAATAAATATGGATTCTAATTTATATAGATCTACTTCATTTTCTAACTCTTCTACTTCTGATTCCTCAGAAATCAGGAATGTTATAAACCGTGAAGAATTAACTTATGAAAATTTTAAACAAATAGATAATTGGGAAATACCCCATATTAAACCAAGTCAGGTATATCATCTGTCTAAATCTATCTTTTCTAAACTCTCATCTAAATCAGATCTTCACATTAAAACTGAGCATAGAGACATTCCTCTCTTAGAATCTTTAAAAAAAATTCCTCTGTTAACTCCAGAGTCACTTAAACAACATAAAACCAAAGGCTTTGAGTACATTCACTTAGGCCTTATCCAAGTTGCTTTTAAACCCCTCACTCGTGAAGGATTAAACACCTCCATTCTGGCAGTTCTTAGGGATGCTAGACATGTAAAATTTGAAGATTCACTTCTTGGAACAGTTGAATCAACTCTAAACTCAGGACCAATCTCTTTTGATTGTTATCCTAACATGACCATTTCTTTGCGTGATAAAAACATTTTAAAATGTGCTGTTTTACAGGTTAAAACTCACAATTATAACATGTTGCCTGGATCTATTCCTGTCACATGCATTTTTCGTATACACTATAGACTCATGACATCTGCTATTCTCCCCACTAAACATTTACAACAGTCTGTAAAAGGAGAAACACTTTTGATCCAAACAGATCTCTCTAGGTCAAATGTTCGGATTCCTAAACCTATTCTTTGGAAAGATATCACTTTTCCTGAAGAATGGACTCTTCAAGGTGTTGCAGTACCAAGAGGTCTGCCACCACCTGAATTAAACCCTAATTTGGTTCAGATAAACCAATTTAGTGACGGTAAGGTTACTTTAAAATTTGATCGTTTACCTAGGTCTGTCAGTTTTAGGTATTCTGAAGACTCCATGTCTACAATAAACATAGGTAATGTTTCACAGATTCCTTCGGTTATCAACATTCCTATAGCTAAACCTAGGCATTCTACATCAGAATTGCCTAACCCCGTTTTTAAACATGCTAGTTACCAAACTAGTATTCCACATTCGATTTACCAAACAGGAGAGTCATCCACAAAACCAGTAGAACCAGTAGAACAAGCAAGTCCACCTTTTCAACCAACATCTCCAACATATTCTGCCATAACAGAAAATGTTTTAAATGTTATTGAAAAGGATTTTGAAATTGATAAAACCTTTTTAAGGAAAAATTTTTATTCAGATAAAAACAAAGAAATTAGAAAATGGTTTTTCATGCAATTTGATGACATTTTGCCTGATTTACAAAAATCATTTTATGACTTTCTTAAAACCAATAAAATTCATCTTCCATTTTTTGATTGGTTTGAATATCACACGGACACTTCTGAAGATTGGAAAAATGAATTTTCATATTTTGAATGGCCAACTAATATTTCTGCAAAACCCAATAATCCAATTTTTTAAAACAATCAATCCCATTTCTAAAAAGAAAAAACTTCCAGTTTGGGAAGTAGAGGGAAAACAGATTCAGTCTGAACACCCTCCTCCACGTAAATGCTCATTTAAACAAGGCGAAACTCAGATTGAGATTTCTCCATTTAAAATCCCCACGAACTCTGAAGATAAGAATCTAAAGAGTTTAATTGAACAAAATAATTTTTCAAATATCAGTCTTCAAATGATTGGTACACAGTTAAACAGAATTGAAAACAATTTTCAAATATCTGATTTTCATATTTCAGATAAAAATCTCGTTTTTAAACCTTTTGAAGTTTCTTCTTCCAGTAAAAAGGAATTTCAAAATGATAAAACCAGTTTTTTGGATATTGTTAAACAACAACTAAGTTCTATAGGATCATCTAGTCCATCCACCTCTCAGGTTGTCCTAGATACACCTGTTAGACTTAGTATGCCAGCATCTTCTAAAACGGTTCAAGTTCTTGATGAATTTGAAACGACTTCTGTTTCCAGTAAGGAAATAGATTCTCCCAGACTTAATAAACTCATTTGGACCCCATGTACTGTACCTCAGTATAGGACTCCAGACTTAGATAATGATTCTAAACAATTGACCACCCAGACTAAATACAGTGCAAACTCCATTTATGAATGGAACATAGATGGAATGTCAGAATACAACATTCTTGGCATTTTGCACCAAATGATGATGGCAGCAAATGCTTATCGTTCACAAAACACCAATATTTCTGATCGTGCCATTGCTGAAATCCTTATCGCAGGATTTACAGGACAACTCAAAGGATGGTGGGATTTCCATCTTTTAGAAACAGAACGATTAGAAATATTGACTTCAGTAAAACTTGATGATGATATGACTCCGATCATAGATTCATTAGGAAATCCTATTCCAGATTCAGTATCCACCCTGATTCTGACCATCTCCCTCCACTTCATAGGAGACCCTTCTCATCTTAGAGATAAAAACGCTGAGCTTCTATCTAATCTTAGATGTAAGAAGTTAAGTGACTTCCAGTACTATAAAAACACCTTCTTGACTAGATTAATGCTTAGGGAAGATTCCAACCAGTCTTTCTGGAAGGAAAAGTTCCTTGCAGGACTCCCTACTCTTCTAGGAGAAAAGGTTCGTAATAAACTCAAGGAAACGATAGGAAATCCGATTCCTTATGATAAACTCACCTATGGTGAATTAATAAGTTCTACCCAGAAGGAATGACCTAAGATTTGCCAAGACATAAAACTTCAGAAACATCTGAAGTGAGAAATGAAGCGAACCAGACAAGAGCTGGGAAGCTTCTGTAAACAGTTTGATTTCAATCCTTTTCCAAAGGATTCAAAAAAGAAATCACCCGCCAAAACCTTTTTCAAAAAGAAGCGGTTTTCTAAACAAAAACAGTCTTCAAGAGAAGCATTCTATAAACCCCCTTTTAAAAAGAAACGTTTTCCAAAACAGAAACAACATTTTAAACACTTAAAAACGTTTTTTTTCATTATATATATATATATACCTCAGTTGAATACATAAAAGAATAAACCAAATAAGTATATAAACATTTGAATTACCAATTGAAATATCATATTCAATTATTATGCAAAATTGGAGAAAAATGTTAATATATGCAATTAATGCTGAATTAATGACAATAATTACGCTGTAATAATAATATTATGAAATCGAAATAATTGATGGAATAATTCTAATAAATATTTATTTTGGTCAAACACCAAAATTGATACCATTACAATTGTTACTAATGAAATAATTATTCCAAACTGATTATGTTGCTAATGAAATAATTATTCCAAAGTGATTAATTGCATTAACATCATTACAAAGTGATTAACTGCATTACAAAAAAAAAAAAACAGTGATTAATTGCATTGTCATCATGACCAAAAAAAATTGACGTTATTGGTATCATAACAGCAAAATTGCCATTATGTCATATTATAATTAATGACAAATTTTTAAAATTTCAAATTCTCAAATTATTACTAATTGCCATTCATTGACATTAATTATTTCTAAAATGGTATTGCCATAAATGATTTTCAAACTTTTCTGACAACAAAGGCCATTTACGCATATTACCGTAAATTAGGATTTCCAACTTTAATGTCAATGCACTATTTTTCTTCTCCATAAATTAGGATTTACAATTATTACCATTACAATTGTTACTATTATCAGTAATTGCACTGAAATAATTATTTCAAAGTGATTAATTGCATTGTCATTATGGTCAAAATAATTGTCATTGATGCCATCATAACAGTAATCTTATAACAATTTATGTATATAATATCTATTAAAATTCCATATTTGCTTATTTAAAATCATACCATCAACCTCTGTATTCCAAATTTGGAAGTCCATGTTTGAAGACATCCATAGTTAATCAAAATCACCCACTCAATTGCTTACTCCCTTCTTCTCTCCTCCACTCAGTGAATTTTTCTAATCTGAATGTTCTTTTCTGACCTCATATTCAGTTGACTTCCTCATTTGCATTTTTTATTTTAAAATTTTAATTCATATTACAAATTTCAAATTATTAAAAAAATATGTTTACTATTCTATTTAATTCTGTTTAATGACTTCCTCATATTCAAAATGGCTGTTTGAGACTTTACATGGTTTTTGCCATTTCCTTCATACTGGCCACAAATGAACGTTGCATGACTTTTCATGCACGATTCTTAACATACTTTAGGCACCCATTCTTGTTTCTTTATATACCAAAGGTTCCTGTATGTTATGTTCCTGTATGTTATGGTCTTTATATAACCACCAGATTGACGAAAATCATGTATGTTATGGTTTTATATAACCTACCTGGAATCAAATCCTAGTTTTGAAAGCATATCAAAGCAACTACACAAGGAAAAAAGGAACCAACACAACCATACATACAAGGAATCAATATAACCCATCATTTTTTTTTCCATTAATTTTTTTAACATTTTCTTCACAAAAGCAGCCGTACAGGATATAGGTGTTGTTTCATGATCGAAATAACTAATTCTTTTATCCAAAGTTGTTTTACGGTGCAATCAAAGTTCTTTTGTTAAAAAAAAAAAAAAGAAATTAGACTTTCTAACAGTTATTGATACTGTGTTTAGTGGAGGGAAAAAAGAGGGAAGATAGAGAAAAATAGAGAGAATAGGGCTTCTATTTAAGAAATATTTTTTAGCAGAAAGAAAGTGGAGAAGAGAAAAGTTAATTATATAGTCCTCGCCCACCAAAATTTTTTAGGAGAAAAGTTATGGATTTTCCTACTTTTTATCAAAAGATTGTATTACCCTCGTTACGTATATATTGATTACTATAATTTACCTACTCTGAAGGCAACCACTCTTACCTTTTTCGTTCTTGTTAGAAGTCAAAGCTTTGAATGGACTTTTTACGAAGACTGTTAGCCTATTAGTGAATGCCTCATTGAAGGTTTCAATATTGGTGAGGAATCACAAATCTCTCATTTGCAATTTGCAGATGATACAATCTTGTTCTCAAAAGTAGATTTAGATTCTGTGGAGAGTTTAAAAAGGGTTCTGAAGTGCTTCCGATGTTGCTCTAGGTTGAAAATCAATTACTCTAAAAGTTCAATTTATGGCATAAGAGTGGATGACAATATGGTACAGGTATAGGCCCAATTTTGGTGTTGTAAAGAGGGCCAGCTTCTGATGGGATACTTGGGACTTCTAGTGGGTGTTAACCCAAGGTCTAAGGAGTTGTGGACTTCAATCTTGCGGAAGGTGGAAGCAGCATTGGCTCAATAAAAACTCCATTACTTATCTAAAGCAGGACGCATAGCGCTTATCAAATCGTGCTTGAATTATCTACTAATTTATTATAAGTTGCTCTATAAAATCCCAATATGTGTTAAATCTAGAATTTAGAAGCTTCAAAGAGCCTTTATCTGGGGTGAGGAGCCTAGTGCTCATCATGTACACCATGTGGGATGGGACCTTGTTTGTTAGGTCTTGGTGTGGGTCACCCAAAAGAGAGAAATTATGGGTTATTAACAAAATGGCTTGGGAGGATTGCAAAAAATAAAAAGGCTCTTTGGGCTAAAGTTATACGGGCTAAATATGGAGAGTGGCAACTTTGGCCTTGGTATTAGAGAACAAACCCAGCTCAAATGTCTCCGGTTTGGAGAGGAATTTGTTTTATGGCAGTCGGTAAATGGAATATGCTAATATAATCCGAGACAACCTTACCATTTTGCTAGGCAATGGACGCCACATTGACTTTTGAAACCCTGTATGGTAATGCAATAAACCCCTAAAAAACAAATTTCCACAGATGTATGCCTTGTTTTTAGTTAAGGAAGATTGCGTCAATTCCTTTGGAAGGTAAGTTGGTGGTAGGTGGTCATGATGTTTCAGTGGAAAAGGGAACCATTCAACTGGGAATGGAGGCAATTAGTAGAATTCATGGCAACTATTAATATAATCAGATTGTATAGCCAAGATGAGGACAAGTGGCTCTGGAAAGGTGAGAAGAATGGATCCTATACTGTCAGCTCTTTTCGTGAATTGGCTGAAAAAAAATATGAGACATCAATCGTTTTGTAGGCCTTCTATATGGAAAGGTTTAGCACCTCCAAAACTCAAATTATTTTGCTATAACTTGTTGTTGGAGCAAATTCCAGTAGGGGAACGTCTAGCATGTGTACTGGGTGACAATTTTTAGAACCTTATGTGTCCATTATGCTCTTTTACAGTGGAATCGGTCTCACATTTATTACTTCATTGCAACAAAGCCTGGATGATTTGGAGTTATTGTCTAGGTTGGTGGGGCATTTCTTGGGTGGTCAATCCATCTATCTCTTCCCTTTGGAACTCTTGGGAACACCTTAGGAGGGCTCTTGTTTCCAAAGATATTTGGATGATGGTTTTTTAGCTATTGTGTGGTTGATCTGACTAGCTCAAAATGGAGTTATTTTTTATGATAGGCTATTCTCGGTAGAGTCTACCTGTGATCTTGGGAGAATTAGAATAATGTGGTGGGTTAAGGCTAAGAGGGAGGAATGTTCCTACTCTATTAATGAATTTTTTTTTTTCAAAATATAGCCTCAATTGTAGTGAGGAAACCAAGAGAACTGAGAATTCCGAGAGAGTGGGAAGCTCCACCGTCTCACCATTGTAAATTTAATACCGATTGATCAGTACCTGGTAATATTGGACTAGCGAGTATCAAAGGAGTGTTGAGAGGTGAAGATGAGGTTGTTAAATGTCTATTCAATAAAGCAATAGGCATTTCAAATCCGGTTGGGGCAGAGCTCCAAGCAATTAAGGAGGCTGTATTGTTGTGGTCTAGGTAGAATGAGAAATGAGATTTCAAGTTAATTGTGGAGTGTGACTCGTTAGTTGCAATTTCATGGCTAAACAAACTTGAGAAAAGACCTTGGGAGTTGTTGCTTATCTTTTATGAAATTAGTTCTATTGATGGTAGTGAGATTGCATATACCTTCAAGCCCTAAGATTATAATTCTTTTGCAGATGCCTTGGCAAGACTTGGAGTAAGTAGAGGTATGTCGTTGTTAGCCTGGTTGTAAAGTCATGACTTCTGAGTGTGGATAGGGAATGAACTTTTTGCCATGACTGCACTCTAGAGAAGTAGCTACTGTTTATTTTTGTGCTTTGAACAGCAGGATATAATCTTTTGTTGGGGATTGGGTGTGCTATGATAACCTTGTATAGGGGAATTGATTTTGTGGTTCTTATTTGTGGAATCAGATTTGCTCTTTTGCCACCTTCTGATGGTTTACATGCATGAATCCACATTGCTGTTCAAAAAAAAAAAATTAAATTTACCTAAAACAAAAAAAAAATCTCTATATTTTTTAAAATTCTATTAAAATTTTTAATAAAAAATGTACAAATACAATAAAGTTGTTAAGTTAGATTTATATAACGATTTTATATATAATTTACAAATCAAATTTTTTTAAAACTATTTATAATATTTTTCTTCTTTGGAGTGTAAAATTTGTATTCTTATACATAATATTTTCCTCTCTTCCATTTTCCTTCATTTCTCAAATAAGAAAATTTTAATTTTTCTCAATCTCATTAGCCTTTTCTCAAACACAAGAAATGATTAAAAATTTTTCTCTACTTCAATTTTCCTCTCCTCTATTTTCTTCTCCCCCACTTTCATCCCCTCATACTTTCTTATCCAATCGCAAGGTAAATGGCCTCATATCCACTACGTGTTCCATATTTGTTATTGTCCAAAAACAATAACGTTTCCTTCATGGGTTCAACTCCTCTTATTTTCACCCTTTCATTTATTTTCTTCTATGCACAATTCACATAGACAACCAACCCAACTATACAAGAAATTTCGTGCACAAGAGATCCCATAAGGACAGGTTGTCTCGAATGCGGAATGTACAATTTCTCAAATATTTCTTAACTTAGAATAATGTGCCACCATTAGACAATTAATGATTCTAGTAACCATTTTACTAAAACAATTCCTTGAAGTCCTATTCCTTATTGACTAATGATATATAATACGAAGGTTTTTTTTATTTTTTTAAAAATTGATTTTTTTGTAGATGCGACAATGAATTTTTAGTAATTTTGTTTTTATTTTTTAAAGCTAAACTCTAAGTAGATTTTGTGTTACTTTAAAATTTAAAAATTTAACTAATATTCGTGAAGTTTCGTAAGAAAACTTTTGTGATATTTATCTTTATTCTTCCTCGTTCGAGAGCAATCAACGCTCTTTATATGATACGGAGAAAGGAGACTGAAGGCTTTGATTAGCAAATTGAAATTTGTTTACACATCACCCATGCCTCTCTCCCTACTTAATGCGTTATACATATAGCAAGCAAAATTTGAAATATGTCACAAAGTAATTTCAACTTCTTTCCTTATCCAATTTAGTTATCAGCGGCTTTAATTAACTCCTCCTAATGTTGCCATGTGTTCATGGAAATTGCAGTAACCACTTCTCTTTTCCGCGTATCACAATACAAATAATAATATAACAACCTTTAATAAATAAGTACGAATTCATAAATCTTTTGATAGCAATGTAAAATATGAATTCGGCTTTGCATGAATAATATCATGGATACTAAAACATACCTTAATCTATTTAAATATTATAAAAAAAAATCTCAAGCGCCACGGATTCAGCAGCGAATTCTTTCAACTTTCTAGTAAGAACAAAAATTTTTCCTTAAGATTGTTGGTACCAAAAATGGCTATGCTGGAAATTAAATGGGTTGCTTAAAATCGTGTAACAATATCACTTTCTTTAGGGTAAAATTTGTCCTCATAATGGTAGCGTATATATAGAAGTCAAGGACAACTTAGTCAAGGGAGATGTCTTTTAGACTTGATAGACACAACTCTTTTAATATGTCTATTTATCCATTTATTAAAAGTTATCTTGGTATAACTATCAAGTAGATTAGAGGACCTGACTTTACAGTTTAAAAGTTCCCAACAATACATTCAATCTTTTTTCCCAAAGGAAAGTTAGGACTCTTGATTATCTAGGACTTTTAGTCGTAAGGGGCGTGAATTACTTTCTGTTTTTTTTTTATTACTATGTTATTTGTGTGTGTGTGTGTGTCTTGGGTAATACAAGGACACATGGGCAAGCGAGAAAATTAGAAGGGCAAAAAACCCATGGCTAATGAGAGACGAGGGTAGTGAGAGGATGCAAAACTAGCAAAGAGCCTAGGCTAGTAAACTAAGCTATGATAGATGATGCTACTCTCACCAAGTATCGGCATCACATGGAGAGAAAGAGCTAACAAGCACCAAAGTAAACACAAACTGCAAGGTAAAAATATTTACAATGCTTGCGCACACATGAAAATCACGATCTTCCAAGAATTTTGGCAGCAGAGTCTTACTTATGACATTTTTTTAGGAGATTGGTTCGCAATTAAAAAAGATTGCCTTTTTTACTTTCCTTATCATTGTAATTATTGTTTTTTATTTGATTGTATGCACATACGTTTTTTTTTTTTTTTTTTTTTGCACATACATACGTGATAACTAATTGTTTTATTTTAGTCAAATTAGTAGATTGATTATTCAATTTAGAATGTCTATTAATTTTAGACAAGTTTTCATTCAATTGAATATGGTTTTTAAATTTATTTTAAATTTGGAAGAAATTTGCAGGAGGTAAGGTTTCTGCTTTAACTTATACCCGAGAGAAGATGATACATGGATTTCATTTATATGTGCATAATATGTATGTACGTACAATATATATGTCTATTAATGTTCAAAAAGAAAACAAGTTTTGCGCCAAAAATGAAGTCCTTATTACTATTAGACCAAATCGTCCTGGTCTGCGAGGAAGATTAAATGGAAAAATAATTCTTAAAAAAAATAAGAAGATAATTTTTTTTTAACGCAAAATAAGAAGATAATTTCGTTGTTACACGAATTCCCTAGTCTATTGGATGTGTCCGAGGAGTTTGGATCTATTATAAAAGTGGTTTGTTGAGTCAGTCTTTGAATCCTCAGGGATTGTTTGTTTTGTAAGGAAAAAGGGAGGAAGGAAAGAAAATTTTAATCATTATTATTTATTTTTCTTCTCTATATTTTTTACTCCTAACTTTCTACATCACTCTAAACAATTTTATTTTTTTCACCACTTTTTCTCTCACAAATTACTATTCACTTTTTCTTTAATCATACTTCCTTTCTTTTAACTTTTTATATCACTCTAAATAATTTTATTTTCTTTACCACTTTTTCTCTCACAAATTACTATTTACTTTTTCTTTCACTATATTTCTTTTCTCTCAATTTTTTTTTACCTTTCTAAATAATTTTATTTTCTCTCTAACTTTTTTTTCTCTTTACACTTTTTTTCCTACCCTTTTTTTCACTCCAAAGACACCGTAAAAGTTGGACACCGATTATAATTAACACAATTCTCTTTATTACCTCTTCCTTCTTAAATTCACTATAGCTGCTAAACCTTGTTTCAACTTTTTCGTTTATAAAAAGGCAGAAACTGGGCCGGTGTTATAACCTTTTCAGAAAAACTGTTTTTCTTCCATTGTAATAATGCCCCCAAATTGTCAGTCTTCCTCGATTAGGACAGAACGACATAGAATCATTTCCACTGCATTCGGTGTTGTTTTTCTCTGGTCATCAATTGTTTTTTTTAAATTTTCAGAACTAGGAGAAAATTTCTTGCCTCATTTTAGATTTCCGAATATATGGCTGATTGCTGGTATTCTGTTCACCCTCATACTGGGCATTATTCACAAATTGGGCTTAAAGAAATTGAGAGCTCGACCGTTCTGGGAATCCGTCACCGTAAGATCTTTCTTTGAGCTACTTATTTGTTTATGCGTATCTTCCCTCATTCACCTACTTAAAAGTCCTGCGGTTTCCAGACCCTCACTCCTTTCTCCTCCATCCAATCCGGTTTGTCATTCATCAAATTGGGTTGATTGGCAAACAATCATATGTTTCTACAGTCTTGCTGGTGTTTCGGTGTGTATAGGTCAACTTGTCAACGCATCATTGAAAACTTTTCTACCGACCATGGTTTTCGTTCACCTAGGGATTCATTTTGTTTATGAGAGTGACTTCACAAATATCTCTTTTATCATTTTGGGTGCTATGGTGGTTATTGTCTGTCGTAATTATTTGGATCTTCTGGATGAGAAATTAGTGACGAACAATTCTGTTGTTGATGAGGCAGCTCCTTATGGAAGATTGCAATCACCAGAAGGTCCAAATGGTTCAGCATCGACGTAGGAATTATGTGATCTGTTGTTTTTCTTATTTTTTCATTAATTATTTTTTCTTTTCTAGCTATCAATATTAGCCAGAGTAGCTTAGGTGAAAATCGGATCGGATAGTATTCTAAAATTTTGCTTTGAGAATAATATTTGCATCTTGTACCCCTTTCTAAAGAAGTTTTAAGTCTTTTCAATTTCGAATTCTATTGTGGAGGAGTAAGCTGTCTGGTTTTGGAGAAGCTACAAACTTTGGTGCCAAAATTCGCTCATTAGACCGATGCTTTCCTTTTATCGCCACTGTTCTCATTCTGTCGCTTTTCTCCTCTCTGCCTTTCCCCAGATACGACGCGGGTCCTTTTCTAGTTGTAAATAGAATGATAATGAAAACGTGCACCAGCTAGGTGTACACGTTGGCTCTAAAAATTGGATCGCAGTTTTCGTTCCACAGAAATTTTTCGGTACTTATTAATTGGGTAATTGGGACGCCAAACTGAAAATTCAATCGCTTTCAAACCCTTCTGTTAGTAAACTAAGATTTAAGAAAAATTAAACAAGATGGAACCAAATTTAAAAAAAAAAAAAGACACATTTTACTTTTTTTTCGAATAAAAGAAAAATTAGTGGTCTCTCTCACACATATGTTCTCCCAAGCATATTCTCTCTTTTTTATTTTCTATTTTTTCCCCATCATAAGCCCGTTGGTCACAAATACATAACATACGTAATTCTCTTTTTGTTTTTTAATTAAATTTGACACTTTTTAAAAAAAAAGAGAAAAGGTTAATGGGTATACAAAATTAGCATACAATTTAATTATATTCTAATTATTTATATTTTTTATAACTATAATTATATTTTTTACAATAAAAATTTATATTTTATTTTTTTATTATAAAAAATAAGTGTGTTGTTACAAAAAAATATGGCCGTAGTTTCAATATAATCAAATTATATAATAAATATTGTACACCCATATAACCGTATTTTTCAAAAATAAATATGTTAAAATGCCGCGTCATCGTTTGGTGATGACGTGGTATTCTTAAGAATAGAGAGGGAATTTATTTGAAAAAAAATAAAAATTCATAAAATTTATAATATTGAAAAAAAAAAAAAAGGCCAGTTTCCTCGGTCTTCGAGCCTCTAATGGCTCACATCTCTCGCCGTCATTTAACGCCAGGCTCACTTCACCGTCGTCGATCATAGATTCACTCAAGTCCTGATTCAAATGCTCGGCAAGCTCCGAACGAATGGCCACTGCCGTTTCATCATTCTGCGGGACCTGCCCTCAGGTAATATCCCTGGCCTTTGCTATAAGAAATCCAGTGGCCTACTGTCTCGGTCTGCCGAGTCCAACCAATCGGAACGGTCGATTTTCGAATCGACCAGGCTTTTCTGGTCCAGAGAAGATTGAGGAGTACTCTTGTTCGCTCAAATTTCTGGATTCAATGACCATTTGCGAAGATTTTGTAGAGAGTTTGGACAAATTCGTCGAAACGATGGATGAGGTGTCTAATGGAGCGTTTTTTGAGGGAGAAGAGAGCGAGTTGGGATCGGACTAGGTGGAATTGGAGTGAGTCAAGGCTAGAGGGTATTACAGCATAGAGGCTTTTCCGGCGAATTGGAGACCTATTGGAAGAATAAAAAAAAAATAAAGAGAAGAGAATAAAAAAAAAAAAAAAAAGGAAACTAGTTTTTAAAAAATGAAATTGTAATGTTTAAATTTTTTTTTTTTAAATGCTCTTCATTTTTTATAAATGTCACACCATCACTTAGTGATGACGTGATGACATAACATGAAGATTGAATACATCACTCATAACGTGATATTTTGTCTGACATTACGTCAGCAGAGTTCACCGCTAAATTAACCAACTGATGGAAGTCTAACGTACTTGACTTTTTAAACCAATTTTAAGAGAGAAAAACAGGCTGTAGACACGAATTAATATATGAAAAAAAAAAATTGTGGATAAAATTGACTTTTAATTTTTTTTTTCAAATACAGTTTTTTTGGCGTCAACTTCCGTTCTTTACACGTCGAAGTATTTGATATGATACGAATTGTACCAAAATTATTTTCGAATCAATTTTTAACTAATAGCCAATTTATTACAGTTTTATTTTCTGGTCATCACTAAGTTAGCTTTCTGGTTTGTACATAGATTAATGCTAAAAAAATGATAGGACTGTTTATGAATTTCCTTTTCAAAAAATTGCTTTTCTGGGCCCTTCAATTGAACTATAGCCACATGTTTGCACTCCACAAACAACTTTGAAAGACTGAGGTCCAAACAGATTAAAGTTGGATTCATCTGTTCTGAAATTCTTAGTTTTTTTTTTTTTTTTTGATAAGTATGTGGAGTTAGAGTAAAGTATGTTCAGAATGCCTTTTTACCTGTTTCTAGAATTATCCTACAGTGTTTTGAAAAATTAGAATGACCACAATAAGCAATGGCCAAAATTTTTGTATTGAAAGTTTGTTACAAACTATTATATTTAAGTCTAAACAATAATAAATTATAAGGATTGTATTAATAAGTATAATATGATGGTGCTGATAAGGGTGATCGAATTTCCATTATAGATTTAAGGGGAACCGAGAGAAAGGAATGGCTTATGATTCTTGGAAGTTGATGGAAAATGGAAATGGGCTTTGAGTTCAAGTATGATATGAAGAAAATTGACCTATGTGTAGGGCACATGCAACCACTTTAAGTTCGGATGTTTTTTTTTTTGTCTCTGTAAACAATTATAAATTTTGAAAATAAGGAGAGTTACTTCATTGTTCATTGCACAACTCATGATCTAATGAACTTGTTAATGAAAAAAAAAAAAGGAAAAAACAATTACCCACTTTATTTTGGGAACATTGAGGAGATTTTCATCACAACCAGCTTTCAATGAAAGAGCTAACCCATCAAAAAGTTGTACATACGCTGTACATACCAATTGAATCAAAACCGGAATACCACTTTCAGCCCCCTAAAAAGACACCTATTGCTAACCAAGAAAAGGAAAACTGTCATAGCCATGCCATAAGGCCCTCTCTTCTCCCTATTCCCAGCCAAAGAGTCAGCAAAACAGTTAGACTCTCTAGATTGGAACGTAAACCGTACAGCTCCACGGTACAATCTATCAATCTGATTAAGCAAAGAAAGATGCATCCAAGGTCTCCCTTCCACATTCTTCAGCCACTCTACAACACACCTGGCATCAGATTCATTGATGAATGCAAAAACGATTACAAATTTCGCTTTGCGCTACCACTGGGAAAACGAAAAGCTTGTGATTGTGAACTAAAATCCTTCACCTTTTTTTGCATTTGATCCCACATGCCGTAATAGAGATTGAGTCAATATAATTCAATTGGAGGAATCTTTTCAAAAAAATCCATAAATACGCATGCACATAATTGAAGAGAATTTGTTGACATGTACTATAGGTGCGATGCACGGTGGCATCCCTAGTCAAAGTCTGTTCTAACATCAAGTCAAGCATTTTATGTTTTGTTTTCTCTGCCAAAAAAAAAAAATTGCACAAAAATTACACACTTGTGAACATGTATCTCTACAATGTCATTAAGACACCCTAATAGTTAAAAACTTAAATATTTATTTTTGTGTAGAGAGATGTTTGTTAGTTATGAGAGTATATTGGTTAATGTTATGTATAGCAATATGGATAATATTCGGTGAATGCTTTTATGAAGGTTTGTTTTTATACCCACGGTAGGCATTTTTTGTTTTGGGAACAAATTTAATTGCAAACCAATTAGCTATGAGCCGTTGAACTAGAGACAAGGAAACGATTTCTTTTAGTTAACTCTATAGCCGTTGCCCTTAGTACATGACAACGGTTATAGGATATCACAAGCACGGTTGGGAATCGTAAGCTTTGGCTGCTAAGGGCAACGGCTTTTAGGTATTGAAGGAAACAAGAAGTCATTTGATTAGCAGAAGAGAGTCACTAGAATTCAAAGAGACTTAGGACAAAATATTTTAATCAGTTATGTTAGAAGCATAGAACTAAAATTTCATCTTTATACAGAACAAGGATTTTTGTTGACTGTTGTTTTCCCTTTCGTCCAATAGGAACAAAAAACAAAAAGCTTTCCTAGAAAACATTTTTCCAGAAATTAAAAAAAAAAAACCTAAAGAATCAATGACTCTTTTAGAAATACCCAGAAATATGATGTACCTACAAATAAATTTTACGTCAGAATCGTAATTTTTATCATTGTGTATTATCAGCGATGACTTCACTAATTTTTTTTTTTTTTTGGTACATACAACTTCACTAAACATGATGTGATTGGTTGGAAAAATTTGTATAATTTTTTTATAATATTTATTAGTTGGAAATTCCATTATTTCGTAGATCGAGGAGAAAATAAAATTTTCAGATTTCAATCCATGGCCAATTTAAACAATTTGGAGAGAGGTCATCAATATCCTTTTGCAAAATTCGGACCTGACAGGCTTTTTTTTTTTTTTTTTTGGTTTACATGGAAGGTGAAAGACACCTGCTTAAGGAGTTGCAAGAACTCTAGACCACCTAAGCCAAGAAATGCCTCTTAGATCGTGTTGTAGAAGCTGCTTGACTTCCTCAGGAGGTTGGGCTAAATCATGCAACCCTGGTGCTAAGGATCTGGCGAAATTGGCTAACCAATCAGTCACTTTGTTACCTTCACGATAGCTATGTGACATAACTACCTTCCAATCCCTGTTAATGAGGTCCCTGACAGGCTTTTTACATGTGAAGTCCCAAACAAAGAAGGAGCCACTGATATCGAATCCCAGCCTACCAAGTTTCCCTATATTCGAGGCCCAATGGGTCAAAATTAGGACTCAGACACCGAAAATCAGGCCCGCATTATGAGTCAGATCCTTCCCAAATGGCTGTCAGAGGGATCGCCTGTTGTGAACCAAAGAGAAATCGCACATTTGAAAAATGCCTTGGTGAGAGTGTTTCTTTTAGTTTTTCTTCTTCCGTATTGGGTTTATCTCACAACGTATTTTTATGGTTTTAATTATTTAGCCATCAATTGCATGATGCCCAACTGTAAGGTTCAAATCTTTATGTTTATGAACCAAAACAACTCTAACCTCGGAGGTCCCCTCTGGCGGATGGCAAGGCCCAAAGCTGAGCCCAATCAACACCTTGGTTACCACTCATCTTTTTTTTTATTGGGATTATTTATTGGAAGACTTAACAAGAAAGACGGTTCGTGTTTGTCAAGTATACTGAGGATTACGATAGCCAATGATGTTCCTGTTTGTCAAGTACACAATTTGAAGACTGATAAGTTGCGTACAGATTCTATGTGATGCAGCTGATTTTGGCTCCAGATAATGATTCGAGATCATAATACACCTAAGTTGGCTCCAATATGGCCAGTAATTAAAAGTTTTGTGGGTTACAGTTGGATTTTGGTGGACCAGGACGTCTTTAGATGTAGATGAGGACTAACTTAACGCCGTGACTTGTCTTTCTGGACAATTAACCACGGTGAAGTTGCAGGGCCACCTGGCCACTCTAAAAATAGGGATTTATATTATAAAAATTTTTTATTTTAATGTATATTTTTTAATATAATTTACTTATAATTTTAATAAAACTGTATTATGTACAGATTTAAAATTTTTTCATATAATTTTAATTTAATTTGTTGAGTATTTAAGATTTTTTTTTTTTTTTACTTTTTAAAGCAAATGTTTATATTGTCACTTTTTAATTTGTAATTTTAATTTTTTTTATGAATGCTGTACTTTTATGATACCAACAAATCAAATTTTGTTAGTTTTATATTGAAAATAATGAGCTCAGGTTACATAACTTTAAAAAAATATACCTCTTCTTCAAAGAATAACATGTAACCGTTGATTAAATTGTTCTTATTTTTTTGTTATCAGATTTTTAAAAGTGAACGATGCGAGCTTTGATATTTATACTTCTCACGTTAATTTTGAGATTTTTAATTAGTTGATATTCCAAGCTTAACGTAGGAAAAAAAAAGGTGAGCTCTTTAATCTTCATTATCGTATTGAATAAACATGAAAAATAATTAAAAAAAATCTTACCTTAACTTTTATTATGTCTCGGAGGATTTAGCTTGGGTCCCTATTAGAGGAAGAGTTTCGTTGTATCCAGTCATCATCTATTTAACTGAAAGAACTTAACTTTTACTTCTAGTTTGATTAGCATAAAGTGTCAGCTAGGCCAGCCATTAGTTCCCCACTGCTTTCAAGGAGTAAGTATCTTAGCACAGAGATAGGCAACGATACTTATTCCTTTTATACCTTGAAAAATAATCGTAAACGAAACCCTCTTTTCTGCAAACAACATATTTAGCGCATTTAGGATTAAGACTAAAGGCTGTTCCATTATTCAATTTTGATATATAAAAAAATGCTTTATAAGAAAATCACGGATACTAAACTCTTTTTCAGCTTGTATAGGAGCATAGCAAAATAAATATCTTTGTTTCTGCACCTGAGAGTACTCGCAGAACTAAAAAGTACTTGTTAAGGGACCGTTTGGAGTGGTTTAAGTTTTCTGTTTTCTGTTTATTTTTCACAAAAAAAAAAACAGGAAACATGTTTGTTATTGATTCTATTTTCTGTTTTTTGTTGAAAAGTTAAAAGTGTTTTTCAAAGAAAAAAAACAAATTGGGAAAACAATAAAAATAACTTTCCGATTTTAATTTTCACTTTTTTTTCTATAATTTCTCTCACAACTTTTTCTCTCTCTATCCACCATCTTTATCATATCTCTCTTTACTCATCCTCTCTCTATCCCTCTATATTTTTTCTCTCACTACTCTTTCTCTCTCTACCCATTCTCTCTCTATCCTCTATCTCCTTTTCTATCTCTACCATTCTCTCTCTACCCTCTCTCCCCTTTTTCTATCTCTATCATTCTCTCTCTACCCTCTCTCCCCTTTTTCTATCTCTACCATTCTCTCTCTACCCTCTCTCTCTCTCTCTTTTTTCTCTCTCTACTCATTCTTTCTCTACCCTTTTTCTCTTTTTTCTCTGTCTACCATTATCTCTACCAATTCTCCCTCTACCCACTCTCTCTCTCTCCTTTTTCTTCCTTAACCATTCTCTCTACTCATTCTCTTTGTGCTCCCTCTCTCTCTCTCATTTTTCTCTCTCTACCATTCTTTCTTCTTTTTCTTACTCTATCATTCTCTCTACTCGTTCTCTCTCTGCCCTCTCTTTCTCTCTTTTTTTTCTCTCTACCATTCTCTCTACGCTCTCTCTCTCCTTTTTCTCCCTTTATCATTCTCTGTACTCGTTCTTTCTATACTCTCTCTCCCTTTTCTCTCTCTTTCATTTTCTCTACTCATTCTCTCTCTACCCTCTCTCTCTCTCATTTTTCTCTCTATACTATTCTATTTACTCATTCTTTCTCTACCCTTTCTCTTTCTGTCATTCTCTCTACTCATTCTCTTTCTTTTCTCATTCTCTCTCCTTTTTCTCTCTCTACCATTCTCTTTACTCATTCTCTCTCTACCCTCTTTCTTTCTCTCTCTCTTTCTCTCGCTCCCATTTTTCTCTTCATATTTATACTTTTTTTTACCATTTCTCTCACTATCCTTTTTCTATCTATTTTTTTATTCTTATAAAAAAACAAAAATTGACAGCAATAAATACAAAAATTCAACAAACAGCAAAAACAAAAAATAGAAAATAAAAACAGAAACAAAAAACTGACAGCGTCTCCAAACGGACCCTAAACTATTCTTGTTATTATTATTTGTTAACAATAGTAATAGCTGATCTGAATTTCAATAGATTTTTAGTTTTATTTTCATATCCTACGTTACTAATTACATGGGATGCAAAACGCAAACCTTTTCTGATATGATGTATAAGCAAAACTATGCTCAAAGCATTTATATTTGTATCGACCATGTTCTTGCTGAGTATAGATAAATCAATATAGATCAGTGAAAAAAAAAAATAAGGGAAAATTTTCTTGTGCATAAGAAAATTCTTTGACCCAAGTGCAGAAACAAAGCAAAAACATTAATTGGAAAATGAAGAGCATACGATTGCAAAATTTTACCCAACGTAGTTTAACATACAATCTTACAATCTTATCTAGTGTAGTTTTCTCATATAATCCAATTACATTTTTTTTTTTTGTTTTGGTAGTGTTCCTTTCTCGGTGCAAACTTGTTCAACATTATTATTTTTTTAGTTGTGCGTGTTTTAGATAGCTCATTAAAGATAAAGTTTTACAATTTGCATCACAAAATTCTCATTCAGTTGCTTATAAAGAGCCAAAATTAAATTTTTTTACTATTTTTACTTACAAATAAATAATTCAAAATTAATTACTTATTGGGGAATTGATAAGTTAATTAAATATTTATTTTGACCTTAGCATTTAGAAAAATACACAACCTTACAAAACTAAACAATATATATATATAAGATTAATTTAAATAATCCAAATCTTTATTATTTGGATGTCATCATGTGAGAAATATTATGATAATATCATATTGGTGACTAAATACACAAAAAATTTTGAAGGTATTAAAAAAAAGTAAAGATATAAAAGAAACTATAGTCACTAAAGTGATGAGTTCAACTTGTTGAAGCACTTCTACAACCATAAAAGTTATGTCTTTGTATATACAATACATACACAATTGCTTGTATTACTATATTCATCGATCCACATTTTTCAATCACAAAACTTTCGCTAAATTGATCATCAATCTCTACTGTATCCTCAGATAGGCGAACTGTATTCAACTTGTGTTTTAGAACTTACTATTACACTAAACACCAACTGCAAGGCTTTAATTGGACTTGTAGATTGAACAGTGATTATAAAACTCTCGTCCTTAGCATGGATCTCCGCAAGTCCTGGCTTACCCATTGCTTCTACATTTTTTATGGCTTCATTGTCCTAGGTATAAAGCCCAGGTTCAACCACAATGTAAAGAGAAATAACCCTTTATAGACAGACTAGGTAAAATGATCCTTTTGAGTTTCAACACAAGTGAGCATGGTATAATTTGCAAATATATATAGTGTGTGACAATCTCTTTGATTGTTAAAACAGAGCCTTTCAAATTAATGTTAATAATATTTTATGGTAATAATTGTCAAAGAAAGGTTACAAAATTAATGCTAATAAATTTGTATTTAATAATTTATGGCAAAAAGAAATTCGGGATGATTAGAGACGGTTACAAATCATTCATGGTCGGTTACAATTTAAAGACGAAGATTTAAGGGGAAAAATTGGACTATTGTAGGAAGAAATTCAGTTATGCTTTCATTTGGTCTAGACCTTTTTTTTTTTTTTTTGATAAGAATTGAAGGGAAAAATTAAAAGGAAAAATTGTAAAAATATCAAGTAGAAATTAGAATTAAGGAGAAACTTTTTCTAAATTTCTATTTTGTATTAATTAAATAGATAGATATTTATAATAAATGAAGTTTATTTTAAATAAAAATATGATAAATAAATTTTTGTTGTATAAATTACAAGTAAATTAACTCACACAAAAAAGTAAATGAAAATAAGAAATAATTTTGTTACAATAGCATGACTGTTTCACGAGAGAGCAGTCTCTACTAATATAATATATTTGTTTTCCTATAACCCTACAGTGAAGAGCTTTTGAAATTGCAATATGAGAAAATGTTGGTGGTCACACTGTAGCGTCATATATTTCAGTTATATGCAACAACATCTATAATTTCTACAACAATAACTATATTTTGTGTAACAAAAATTTACAATTTATTTTTTTTTGTTACACAAAATAATGCATGTGTTTACAAAAAATCTGTATATTATTATAAAATGACGAAATGTATTATTAAAATATATGGTAACCCATATGCTCATCTAATGAAATTCTTGCAATATTTACCGTATATAAGATGATTTCCTGACGTGTCTCCACATAGATTTCATAAATCCCTAAAGTTGCTGTTCGATTTAGACATGAAACCGTTGGTGTGACCCAGCGCACAATTGAAGATATTTCAACTAGGGTGCGAAATTCCATAATAACTGGGGAAGATTTTTTTTTTTTTTTTTTTTTTTTGGGTACATATAATAAGTGGGGAAGATGCGACCTCAAATCTTGGAATATTGCCTTTTTCAGAATCGGGAATATCATCATACCTCTAATCAGGCAAACAAGAGAGGGACGAAAGAAATCATTCATATAATTTCTTAGTTTTATACAATAATATTTATAATTTTTATAATAATAATTATATTTTATGTAATAAAAATTTATATTTTTTTTTTTTTGTTGTACAAAATAATACATATACTTGTAAAAAATTTATATATTATTGTAAAATGACGAAATGTATGATTGAAATATATGATAACCCATATGGCCATCTAATGGAATTCTTGCAATATTTACCATTTATAAGATGATTTCCTGACGTGTCTCCACGTAGATTTCATAAATCCCTAAAGTTGCTGCTCGATTTAGACATGAAACCGTTGGTGTGAGCCAGCGCACATTTGAAGATATTTCAACTAGGTTGCGAAATTCCATAATAACTGGGGAAGATTTGTTTTTTTTTTTTTTTTTTTTGGGTACATATAATAAGTGGGAAAGATGCGACCTCAAATCTTGGAATATTGCCTTTTTCAGAATCGGGAATATCATCATACCTCTAATCAGGCAAACAAGAGAGGGACGAAAGAAATCATTCGTATAATTTTTCCGCATAATACCTACTAGAACAGTTTGAACTCCCTTTTGGTTCCTTTTGGTATGTCAGTTTCACTATTAGTTTGAGATTATGCAGAAACATAGGTTTGCCCATATGTTTGTAATCTTTCTCATATTTTTTTGTTGATCAATGAATAGTTTCTCATTTCTTATAAATTTCAGGTGTCTTATTTTTTAAACATAAAATTTTTAAGACAAATATGTCTAAAATCTTTACTGTCTGGACATTTTTTCTCCTTGGGACAATTTTTCTGTTAGTTAGGCACTTGGGTTGACATTTAGTTGGATTTAAAGGAACAAACATTATTATTCAGTTTAGTTTTATTAAGATCTTCCTAATGGGTTTAATCAACATTCAAGACCAGTTATGAGTGGGAATTTGTACCTCTGAAGTTCAAGAAATGTATTACATTAATTCCAGTTGGGCACTTTAGCTTCTTTTTTTTTTTGTTTTGGTTGGAACTAATCTTTAGCTTTTGTTGAAAGTTGAAACAGACACTCTCTTCTCTGTCAGTGTGCATTTGTTCCCGAATCCCCATATGTAGTTCCAACGCAAGTATCTCGGAAGAAAAGTCTTTTGCAATGTTAATTGCCACCATTACGAACAAGGACTCTCTTGTTTCTCCTTCTGTAATTTTCTTTGAAAACTGTCAAGCTACACTATATAATTATACATTAAATAGTATTAAAATAATTATATAATTTATTTAATAATTTTTATTAATTTATATTTTTAAAAAAATTAATTATTAAATAATTTATATTAATTTAATCTCACTAAATTCTTCCCTTAACTGTTTAATAATTAATGATGGACTTCAATAATTGCAGGATTTAATTTAATTGCTATTTAATCTGCGTTGGTCACAGGGTGTCGCGTAGGATTTCAAGGGAGAGGTCGGGGGTGTTGTCTTGGGGGATCCCACGGTCCAAAACATCCTTTCAGTCTCATCTTCGCACGTGGCTTCCCAGTTTTTATTATGTCGTTCAAGGTGGCCAACGGAGTGTGGGACCCACGAAAATAGGAATAGTGGGGCCGGCTGGTTCTACTGTAGTAGAAGTAAGTAACGGAGATACGGCACCGCACCGTACAAATGGAGCTAGCGGTTCATTCTTCGCGTTCTTATCCTCTAGGAATTAGTATGGAAAGCCATTTCTACGGTTCAAAGTCGCTTTATCTTATAAAAAATCGTAAGTTGTGAAAATAGCTTGGAATAATATTTTCTTTTATCATATTCATATTATACAAAATAAAAATAAAAATTCAAAAAGATCTAATAATGTGATTCATCACAATAATGTTTTAATTTTGTAATATTAATGTAATAAAAAAAAACTGCATGGACTCCCATATTTTAAACAAAATTAGTTTAGACACTTTCTTAAATATTTTCGATTGTGTGTTAAAAAACTAAGGACTCTTTTCTATTTCTATGGCATTTCGACCTCCTTTAATATCCAAAAAAAAAAAAGTTCATGGATAAAAGGAAAGGTAATCAACCAGGTAAATATGTGGCCAGCCTGTATTATAGATCGGAAGAGGGAGAAAGAAGCATACAAGCTGAAGGATTCATTCAGGTACCACTAAATCTTGAGGAGTTAGAGAAAACATTAGAGGTGGGGGAACCAACAGTAGAATTTAACGAGGCCATCATTGACTTGTTAAGAATAATTATGTGATTAATTGCAATAACCTTAAATGAACTTTTTTTTTTTTTTTTGTCTTTAGAAAGAGACTAAGCCTGTACAAAGAGGAGGAGGAGGGTGAGAATTAAGGAGCAAAGAGGGTCAAATTCTCGATGTTAAGCATAAAACTAAAATCTCTTACCAACTCCACTGTGTCAAGATCTTCATATTAATGTAACTTAAAGAACTCGCATAATATGAGTAATGAATTCTTATAGTTTAGATTGTATACAGCCATCGTTCCTTTAACCCTCTTTTCGAAAAAATCTGAGAGCGAATTGGATTTTATTGCGTGACCATAAATCCAACAAATAAAACAACACCCTAATTCGCAATGGATCAGTTTTACTATCTTTCATTTTCATCTGTATCAACGAACAGTTTTACCATTCCCTTGTAGTTTGCTAAGTAACCATTGTTTGGACTTTTTTTTAGCCCTCTAACACGAAAAGCGATCGCGTCCCACACGCGCGCTGGGTTTTGTATTCAGTGGGAGAATGAAATTATTTACACGAGTAGTTTGGTGATTCTTATTCAATTTTAAAAAAAAAATTGTAATGATTATTATTTATTATGTACAGTGAAAATAATATAATTTTCTCTAATGAGTTTATAAGATGATATACTGAATTTAAAAAATGAAAACTATATTATTATATTTACAACTATTTTTAAACAGTTAATTTTAGTAAACAAAGTTTCGTGCTCTAAACCACGCCACCAAACTTTTTTTTTTTTGACCCAATGCCACCAAAATTCATTCTTTAGAAACGACCAAGAGATATAATATCCTCACTCTTTAAAAAATTTTCACACTAAAACGAAAATTAATTGGGTACATAACACTTTTTTACTGATTTCTTTGGACCCACGTTCTCTTCGTCGCCGCTAATGATATTTCTTTAAAACACTCCACTAATCCTTTTTAAGTAATAACACATATACATACATATACACACACACACACTTATTCTTCACTCTTATATAATACATTAATTAAGAGAGTGATGAGAGCATTAAATTTTGTAGGAGTATTGAAATGGACAGGTGGCAATTGTTGCCACCTTCTGCCGCTGCCACCGCCGGCTTCATTAAAAGTGAATCTCTTGCGCAGCGCTACCGTACTTGGAGAATTTCTAGCGATCTTTTTAGTGGCCGAAAATCATTGATATCAATGGATTGATGGATCGGAGGTGATCAATGGCGGCTGCACCAAAAGTAAAGGGTTACCCTCTACCCATTGACACGTTGTTCGTTCCCGCTTCCAACTCGTACCAGTTGAACTTGAGAAATCCACTGTTTCTACTGTGTTTTTCTTTTTTTCTTGTGCCATAGAAAATGGGTGTATTTTTATCTTTCTTTGCTAGGTCCATAAACAACTAACGTTACTTTATTTTCTTATGAAAAAGGTCAAAAAAAACAAAAAAGATTTCTTGAAGTAAAAGAAGAGGTAGCCTATAAACACTCCTAATGTATATTTTTTTCCTTTTCTGTTTTACTTTCTCAAGTCCTTAACTGCAGATTTCTTAGAAATTGTATGGACGACCATCTGAATTACAAGAAGAAATTTTGTATTCTATGGAGTTTGCCGCCGCTCCTATATCTCTAAGGAAAATATAAACTTTTTAATCCATCTAACTTAAGTTATAAAAAGAATAATAAGTAAAAACCAATTTTACATGTTCATTTGACTCTTAATCAATGGAAAATTTTCATTGAATTATGATAGTTGATTTGTGATGAAAATCATTAAATCATTTGCAAATTATAATCATGAAAAAAGATGAACTATTAGTTAATCACAGGTATTGAACATGATATACTTAATGGTGTTGATATTGAATTGACTTTCTAATGCTCTTAATTATAGAGATTAGTCGAGGGTTTTTTTTTCCTTCGTTGTTTTGTCTAGCATCTTGTGTCTAGTGGTTGTTGCAATTGATTTTCTTCTTGTTCTTCTTTTTCTCCTTTTAATTATTTTCCTTTTTTTTCAAATACATTTTATTGTCTATAGTAAAAATAATAGTTCATCATTGAAAGAAGAGTCGGTGAGTGAAAGAACTAAAGTTTAAATCTTAATTCTCCTAATAAAAAAGTATACCTTTTATCACTTTAACTAAATTGAATCCTCCGAATATAGTTCTTCAAGCGTCAACTTGCGATCTTCATTCTCAACAAGTCTAACTATCTGATATGATACGAATTGTACTAAAATTATTTTCGAATCCATTTTTTTAACTGAAAGCCAATTTTCTTCTAGTATTGAATTGGCTGCTAATTACTATTTGCTCTTTATTAATTAGCTATTTGGCGGTTTTAATTCCTTTACCCAATGCCCCGTCTTGTTAGCTATTAGAAATTTTCTCCAACTAGTGAATCCAATGGACAACGTATCGATGTCACTGGATGCGAATGAAAAGGAATTCTATCATCGTGTTAACGACGAAGTTGTAGCAATGATCGTATATTGGGAAATTCTGGTTGGAACGGGAAGAAAGTATGCCTGCATCATCAAAAAGTCATAACATACACAAGAAAAAAAGGTAGGGTAAAAGTTTGACCGTTTGACAATTTTTTGGGTAAGTGGTCCATCACCATACCCAATCGATCGAACGATTAATATCTGTAAGGTTAACTTATCATTTGTAGCCATCGATCCACATTAATTTGCGACCAGGATTGAGACCTCTTAGCTAGAAATTTATGGAATTATGTACAAATTTCATTCTTTTGCTTATATAATTGCTTTATGCCAATCGAGAATTTGAAAGTGACAACTACATAACCAAACTTGTAACCCAAAAAATTAAATTGTTAGGTGAGATTTTAGAATAAATTATATATCAAACTCTAACATGTCTCCTTCATTACCCGACTGTCCGTTTCATCACCCGACTGTCCGTTGGATTGAAAACATAATGAAACACACATGCTCGTCATGCTTCTAAAATTTCACAATTAAACGTGAAGGTAAGGTAGTTTGAATACAATACTACTTAGTTATAAAATTCTAATACTATCTTAAGAAACCAGTAAATCAAAAAACTTAATTAGCCTTTGGGTGAAGCTCATAAATGGACCACATATTAAATTTTAACATCCTAAAACATCAGATTAATGCATCATTGATATATAGTTGATTATTTTATAGGTTTATAAAATAATGTGAGATCCATTGAACCAATGAAATTAAACGGGTATCTTGAGACTAATAAATAAAAAAAAAAGAAGAAATTAGACAAGTGCAAGAATGATACTCTCCATTCAAGAGCATGGTATATTAAGGGAATATTCTTTCTTACATATACTCAAAATACCCAGTCAAATGCCGAACCGATACTTAACGGCCGATTGTCAGCTTAGGCCCCCATGGCCGATCAGATATAATTGGTTCTTGGGGCCTTTATGCCTACAACCGTCTGGGTACAAGTAATCATCATTAGACACCTTAATGCCCTTCACTGATTACGTGTGGTAAATTTGAGAAATAACAATTAGTAAAACATTTTTCTAATATACAAACATGTTCATGAAATTTAAGCAAACATAATTAAGCCGATATTTTAGTTTTTCATATTCTTCAAAGTGGACACAGTTCCTTGATATTCCACGATATATGTTCAGAATGGGCCTCTTTGCGATCATTGAATCAAAGTGGCGACAATCTAATTAGCAGCAGTCAAAAGGTTGGGTACGTAGAAGTAAACGTGCATCGTTTCACCTCTTGGCGGATGAATTTGCAATAGATGACATTATAACGATGCTGATAAGGACGAAAATGAAATGAAAGCAAAGGCTTAAAACGTCGTATGTATATGTTCCATTTTTCACGCATGAACTTGCAAGTTATGGTCAACAGGTCAAAGAACTTCATTAAAACGTTGAGTCACTGCTTCATGATTTGTTATGCCCTGCAATGTGGCTAGGAAAACGTTGCGTGTGCGAAGTGCTAACCCCTCCAAGCGAGAAAGCCCGTATGTATAAGTTTTTTTTAGGTGGTATGATATCTTATAATTTTATCAAAAATTATTATAATTTTGTAATAAGAAGGATAAAATATGATTAGATGGTTGTGATATTTTTTTGTTAGAGGTGATAAGTCATACATTTAGTTACACAACTTAATCTTGACATATTTAAACATATAATATTTCATAGAGATTCTTTTTTTTTGTTTTTTTTTTTTGTTAAGTTGAACCACCTTGTAATGGTTGTAAACATATAATTTTAAAGATTGATCTAGTTGACAAAATAACAGTGGTCTCTATCTTATTGACCAAGTTTTAATTATTAAGATCAAACTTAAAAAAAAAAGTAAATTTTTATGAACCTTCTCGCCTTGACGTGGATGGTCGACTTTCGACTCTCACAGGAGATAAATGAAATTAGCGCAACGATATATATATATCATGTAATTTGTATAATAAAATATCCTCAATTTTATAATTATAAAAAAATTATCAATTTTTTTAACGATTTTTAAAAAATTAGTGATTAATTTTATAATTATAAATTTTAAGATATTTCAGAATATAGTTATTGAAAACATGTCATTATTCATGAAGTTATTGTAGAGTGAGGCTGCGGCACCGAATGGGGCAACCGGACAAACTTATCTGGACTTCCCACAAAATGCAACCAGTCACTTTCGAAATGTAACTGTGTTGCATTTTTTTAAAAAAATATTTTTTAAAGAAATTATTGAATTAAAATTTAAAATTAAGTTTGTATTATTTTAAAAATTAAAGTGTAGATACTATATAATATATGTTAAAAAATTAATTTTTAAAATTTTTTTTAAAAAAAATTGATTCTACTAAAAATGAAACCAATTGTATTTTGTAATAAGAATTCATTCTAATTTCCGGTTCCTCCATCTCTCGCACGACCTTTAGTGATTATTATAATACTATATATTTATCTGCAATCTCAAAAAGAAAAGGAAAGAAAAGGAGAGATATATGTGTTTCCTTGCTTAAGTCAAGATTATAGAGTTTATGGCTCCCAATTTCAGTGTATAGGTGTGATGATTTTGATATTGGCGATGCATTTTTTTCACGTTTAAAAAACTTATGGAATTTATACTTCAAGAAAAAATACCACTCGGCCATTAAGAACATCATTAAAGTGAAGTGATGACAGAACGTGGGTAGAATTAAAGCAACATTTTTAGGATCTAGAAAATATATGAACGATTGGAAAATTTAAAATTTCAACAAATTTAAAAACTCATAAATAAAAACCAAAAACTAAAAAAATTAAAGTAAGTATTCCAAAAATCTTAAAATTTAGAAATTGAAATATTTTTCTAATTTCTTTAATTTTTTGAATTTTCAATTTTCTAAAAATTTCAAAATTTTCAAAATATTTTCAGATTTCTTTATTTTTTGGATTTTTTTAAAATTTTCTGAATCTTTTTTGAATTTGTAAATTTCTTATCTTTCAGATTTTTTTTTTCAAATTTTCAAAAATTTTGTAAAAATGCTCCAAGGCATGAAATTTATGCATCTGACGTGATGCTCTGACATGGCGCATTTAACAACAAATTAACAAAAAAAAAAAACTAAAATCATTGAGAAGTAATAAATTGTTCTTTTTTTTTTTTGCCCATTATACCTAGCTATATAAGGAGTCATAGAACTAGTTCATTGCCTCTAATCCATTGATATAAGTCCCATAATTTTTACTTCATTTTATTAATTGTCTCTGTTTGGCACTTGGGTTTTGCAGGATGTTAGGAAGCAACTAGCACCCAGGGAAAATATACCCATAGGCTTACATTACATGAAAGCACAACATAATTCATTCCAATTTGACTACAAATTATATTATCTAACAAATCAAAACAATGTCCTCATTAAAAAAAAGATAAAGAAAAAGAAAAAGAAAGAAAGAAGCTAAGCCGCGTTGATGACTCGCCTGAAAATACGATTTCGGGAGAAATAAATATAGTCCGAGGCATGAAATTGAGAAATGCAGTTGGGTGGTAAAATCTGCGGAGTTTTTTATTAATATTTTTTGCAAAAATTTATAATATGTATAAAATTAAGTGTAAAGTATAAATAACATTATTGAAAACTATGCATATATTTTAATTTAATTGTATGCATATTCTTTTATAATTATATTCACTTTCAGACAAACAAAAACATTTAAAAATGAGTGAGAACGCTCCCATTTCCTGACACGTCACTCTCATACACTTTTATAGTTTTTGTTTCCCAATTACAAAATGGAAAAATATAGGTGGACGGGATTTGGGGGACGGAGAATAGACACGGGAATTTTTTTGTGCAACTAGTTCCCATTTTTGTGCAACGAGAAACTAAATTATTGCAACAAATTTTGATATTTTTTTTCATATATTTTTTCGTTGTAAAAATTAAGCGCTTGGTTGCACAAATAAATCACTTAGTTGCACAAAAAAAATTTTCGGTCCATTTTCCGTCCACCTAATCCCGTCCACCTAACGGGACTCTTACAAAATAAACATTCAAAGGTCAAAAGCATAATCTATCAACTACTTATGATAATTGGTTAATAGTAATTTAATGTATTACTCTCACTATTTGACCCAAATTTGAGCCTTATAAGTAATGTTTAATTTTTATATTTATCTAATTTAATCATAACTTACACGTACTGAATTTTAAATTCGTTAATACTATTTAATCAGCTTAAAAGAAGTCTATACAAATTTAATAATATTCAGATGATAAATTTTTTTTATAAATTAAATTAAAAAAATTAAAACACGTGAAAATTACTTTAATTCCGACTAATAGGTTCAATTATTAATATATATGCACGATCGCTTAAAAAAAAAAAAAAAAAACACAATGCATGGGGAAGGTGCTTGGTCCGAGCGCAGAGCTGCAATAAAAGGTCTCCCCCCTCCCTCCCTCTCTCTGTCAAAGTGACTGTTTTTCCAACGTACAATATTTTCGCGTACCTACATCAAAGAATAAGTGAAAAACTTTATAGATACGTACAAGTAAGAAAGTAACAGAAATATTATATAATTAAATCATAAAAATTATATTATATTTAAAAAATAAAAAAGAAATAAATTATTTAATATTATTAAATTAATTATATATATTTTATATATCTTATTAAAAAACAAAACCCTATACGTACAATGAACAGAGAAGAAAACAGAACAAAAAACAAAAAGAAAAGGTAAAAGGGAAGAGAGAAAAGAAAGGTGAAAAAAAACGAAAATGGGAAACTCAAAATGGATACGTGGCAGTCAACAGGCACTAGAAGCCAAATCGCTAGCTACGCTAATCGTCCTTGCTCCTGACCTCCACGGCTGTGATGGACCCACCAATCCTCTCTCTCTCTTTGTATCTATCTATTTATCTTCTCTATTTATTTTCCGAGTCCTTGAAATTCAATCAACCAAACAAAACAAAGTCTCCTTTTTCACCGCTAAGCCTAACACCGCCAAAGCAGAAGCCAAGTCTCCCTGAGAGACATGTAATTTATTAAACTAAAGAGGAGTTGGTATTATAATCATAATGAGAGATGGTTGGATTAAGTGTAGTCTTGGAGGCCCAAAACCAAAAGGGTGGTGGTGGTGTTAGCAAGGAAACCCCACAAGTAATCAGCAAAATCTCTATGATGATCAACAAGCCTTCTTCTTTCTTAGCATCTTCTTCAAGCAGTTCTTCTTTTCCTGTCCCTTCTTTTCTTGAGCACTGCTTTCTCTGTGGTCAGAAACTCTTGCCTGGCAAAGATATCTACATGTACAAGTAAGCCAAGCACTCAAAGACCATACTTTATCTATGTCGTGCTTTTCTGTCATAATTCAATGGTCAGATCTTAGCTTTTCTTTTGAGTTTTTTTTTTCCGATAATATGCCTCATTTGACTATAATCTTTGATGGGGTTTATTTTTTGGTTACAAAAATTGATTTGGGTGGTGGTTATATTTCTTGTGTGTGCAGAGGAGACAGAGCATTTTGTAGCGTGGATTGCAGGTGCAGGCAGATATTTATGGACGAAGAAGAAGCTGTAAGGAAAGAGAACTTTTCATTGGCTGCCACCAAATTACCAACTTCTGCTTCTTCTTCTCCTTCCTCTTCTGCTTCTCGCCACAGCAAAAGCTCCAGAAACCGAGCGGGTGGTGGTTTTGTGTACTGAGGGAGAGGGAGAGCGCTGAGAAGAAGCTTAAAAAAAAAAAAAAAAACTGGTGTAATTTCCTTTTTTTGCTGGGTACATCGAAACATTTTGCTTTTGTGGTGCTCTAGTTGTTTCTATCCAGTTTTACCCTTGTTAGTGTTTTGAAATGACATTAACATCCTGCGTCTTTTTGGCAACCTGAGACGAAGCCAAAATGGTACATGTATCTTTCAGGTTATCTTCAAAAAAAGTGTCAAAAAAAAAACCCAAAATTCTTGGGCTACTATTCAGGGTTTGAGTTGTCTTCTAGTTTTTAAAAAAAATGAAGGTTGAAGGGCATTTATGGTGATCCACCCCACCCTGTGTAAGTTGGTTTTTACAGATTATTATAAAAGTTTAAGTTGTTGATTTAATGAATGAACTCAATTTTGTTAGTTAAAAGAACGGTATTTATGGTTACCCGGATTAGTTAATTGATTCCTCAAGCCTCGTATTATTAGGTGGCTAACGTAAGTTCGCGAGAGAAGTTGTTTTGTTGGGACAAAATAACGGTGCCCTTTTTTACTTTGCTTAATATCTGGTGAAATTTTTTAAGTAAAATATTAACAGGTGACTAAATTTAAAATAAATAAATAAATTTTTAAATATTATTAAATAAATTATATAATTATTTTAATATTACGAGATGTACAATAGCGTAATCCGTTTACTTTTGGTTTCTCTCGCAAGATGGCAGTTAACAGGATAAAAAAATGCAGGATTCTTCTCATGCGCACCTTACCGCTCCTGGAGAGAATACCTTAGATTGCGCATCCAGTGGATGGTGTGCACTTTAAAGGGAACAATTTTTGCACATGAACGTGGAATAAGGAATTAATAATGGGCACTTGAGAACAATTTTATGGTCCCCATAACTTATTTATTAAAAAATAATATTAGGTAATTTTAAATAAATAATAATAAATAATTATACAGTTTTTTTTAATAATTTTAATAATTTATCAATTTTTTATTTTTTTTAAATTTAATTATTTAATAGTTCATATAATTTTATAATTATCTCAAAGTTATTTAAATAAAATTGTTAAATATTTTTATTAAATTATGAATTTCTGTGAAGGAATCAGACAAAAAAGGTTGATGTGCCTTTTTTTATTTTCAAATTCCTTTTTGTATTCCTTAGAATTTCCTTTGTATTAATTTCTTACTTAATAGAGTTATGGGTGCACGGCTGCATGTACTAGGCCTAGTTTCATTGTTTGCAGCAAATAGCAGTACTGCCGCAAATTAGTAAATTTTGGTCTTAAAACCACCATGAAATTCATTGCTTCCCATTGTTTCAAAAGCAAGTCTAATTGGGTGTCAAAAAAAAAAAAAAAAGCAAGTCTAATGGAGGAAGGTAGATGTCTTAAATGAGACTACCAACCATGTACACCTACAAATTAATTAATGAAAATTATGGTCTAACTTGCTCAGAAGTGGAAAGTTATGATTGGATGAGGACTTACAAAATTATTTTTTAAAAAACAGAAGGATCATTCATGAAAATATGGTGATAATTGATTTTCCCTTTGTTGGTGGTCCATTGATCAAAAACAATGTTACAGTGTATAAAGAATAGAAGGATTCAATATAGCGAATGAACTTTCTTCTTCCTACGTACCACTACTGCACTACTTAGAGAGTGGTCTCTCTAACAAGCAAACAGACCCAATTACTCTCTTGTTTGAAAGATGTTAGGCAATGTTGGTTAGTAGGATCAAGAAATGCATGCTAAAATGTGGCACCACAAGGGATGATTAAAAATTACTGGAGGGGTTAAATTCTCAAATATTTTCAGGTAAAAGTCGCCCTTTTATGCTATAAGATTGGACAAAAAAGTAACTGATTGTTTGTAGAAGCATAAGAAAAAGGTTCAGGATTTAGGAACATAGAATCTTATACTCTACCACGTGCCTATGCAGTTTTAAAAGTCGAAAAGCTGGCAAGTAGCTAGAATAGAAATGCCAAAGGCTTCAATTAAGAAGGTTAAAGCTTGAAAGATGGACCATGGACTCCTAATTTTTTGAATAATCAGGATTGCCACTTGTCTGATTCGATGTTAAAAAGGACAGTTTACCCATTACAGGTTCTTGCCAAACTTTTTGTTTATTAAAAAAAAATTATTGTTTTCTTTAATGGTTTTGATGGGTTGATCTTGCTTTTCTTGGTCATCTGCCATTATTCTGAAGGACCCAATTAGCCTATAGATAACTCGTACCAAGAGGTGCACTGTGAAAATATTTTATTATTATTATTTTTTTTTAGAAAGCTAAAACTTAAATTTTTATAAATATTATCTTAAAATTTGAAATATAGATTCTAGATATAATGAGTTGAAAAAAAAAATTAAGGAAAGATATTTTTTTTAAACCAAACAAATATATTATTTTATTTCTCTCGGTTTATTCGGTACACCTCTTTTAGCAAACCAAAATATGAATGCATGGCAAAGCTGTCAGTTAGGTAACCCTTCCAGAGTCCTGCGCCTCAATTGTTTTCCCGCCAGCGGAACAAATTTTTTTTAAAATAAAAATAAAAATTTTATGCTAACTCGAATATTCGTACGTGGAAATCGATCAGTCGCTTAAAATATTTTATCATGGGAATCAGAATAATATTGTCAAATTCAGAGGATTAATTTTAGAGAGATGTACAATTGCTGTTAAAACCAAGGAAAGAATGGGCTGAAAATTGTATAATACATACGGGTTAATCATAAAAGACTTAATATTTAATGCGAGTCCGATGTTCAAAACCATTTCAAGAGAAACCAAATATACAAGTTAGGCACAGGCAGTCTGGCCCAAAGTTTTGCGTGATGCCAATGGATTACAATTGATACATACAGACATTTTAACTAACAGAATGGTCATCATGAACTACTTGCCACCACCTCCTCTGCCATCACCATGCATCAACCAGACTTGAATAGCAAAACTGCTTTCTGGTCCAAATAGAAGTAAACAAAGTGGTTTGTCTCGTGTGTCACATAAGAACCTGTATTTGGAGTAAAAAAAAAAAAAAAACAAAGAAAAAGAAAGAAAGAAAAGACATGAGAGAGGTAGCATGCCACTGAATCTTTTAACTTTTCTCACAAAAAAGAATAGTTTCGTATGTCAAGCTAGGAAAACTGTAACCAAAGAGTTCGTTTTCTTGAAGCGTGAAAAATGGCAAGACACGCAGACATGTCTAGTATAGTCTGCCTATCAAGATGAATGTCGAGTCCAGTAAACACCCATTTTATAAAACCTGGAATACGTAGGCTCCCCTTCAAGCCAGAAAGTCGAATTGCAGAGACTCCTCTTACAAGGATCAAACTGGTCTTTAGCCATCTGGCAGCTTGGATTATCCTCAACACCTTACCAACTGCTCTCATAAATAGTATGCTAATCCCAAATAAAAGTCCATTGTGAATTGCAGACGCACACGACATATTAATAATCAATGGTGTGAGATATTTTAGAAGGCAACACATTGGGGCAACAACCTGCCTGAAACTAAAACTAATTTCTTTCGATTTGCTTAATACGCACCCCTAATTCCCCATTCCCCACCCTCACATTTCCACTACTACCTCCAGAGGCATAGAAATCAATATTGTCCCTATCAAAGTCCATAGATAGCGTGACAGTGGATCCACAAAGCTCAAACTTCATAATCCTTGTCTTAAATTAATGCACTCCCCCAGATCATATAATTTCATACTATTAAAACATCTGCAATGAACTACTTTGCAGTTAGATTTTCCGTACTTCAATTAGAAATCCAAAACTTCTGTTTATGAATTGGAGTTGCCAGATTTGGCCAACGATCAAGTTGAAAATCAAATTAGCCCTATATTCAGCTACACTAGACAATGTGGCAACTTGGCTTTTGGGACAAGGAAGTAGCACATACATGCAGAAGCCAGTCTGGGTAATATCATGCAAACTACTCCTGAAGCATAGAAAGCAAGCCCATTTCTACATAAAATTGGCTCTTTCTCATATGGTCCAGACTCCAGAGCATGTAATGGATATCCATCATACGTAAACGTCGTTCTATAAAGTTGTTATTTCTCAACTTATCTGATAAATGAATCACAAAAGAGATATGCTGAATGCCAAAATGTGGGCTTTACAGGATACAGTGCCCTAGTGAAACAATATATATTGCCAACACCAATAAAAACTGCAAAATCTTTGTGACTTATACAGTTGCGCCCCTCAGCAACAGGCACTATCGGAATGGAACTGAGGATTACAGCTTCCATTCAAAATTCTCAGAATTTAGAAATCTATATATTCAGAAGACTGCAATAAACCCCATTTGTTAATGAAGCAAAAAAGCTTTGTTGTATATTGTTAATATTGTACTTTATCAATTGCTAACATATTCCAAAAGCTTTTATCCATTATCCAGTTCTGCTCACAATTGAAATCAAATGGTGTCCTAATACTTGGCCAAAGGTCACCTGGCACAAGTTACAAAACCAATAACACTTAATAAACATTCTTGATGCAATTGAGACATAGTTTGGTATCTCCCATGGAGTTGATTCCCTAGTGTTCAGCACTTCATCTAATGATTTTGGACCTGCAATTGGCATTCAAGAATGATGGCATTTGACTGTCAAACAGGAATTAAGCTTAGCTCAGGATAACAAGCAGGGGTTGGGCCAAGGTATGGTCAATCTATCGGGGTTTTTCAACGATCAACACACCAGCTTCTGACATGTTAAGACAACCAATAGCAAATGATACGCATGCAAACTGCCGTTTTTCTTTTTCACAGAGAGGAAAAAAACATACAAGGACAAAGAAATGAGAACAAGGCTGAACTGAATGACTACAGTCCAATCTAATCTAAAGCTTAGATCCCAATTTTCCAAATTTTTAACAAATACACAAGCACAAATCATTCAGCAATGAACAAACCAACAAGCCTACAACACTAGGAAACTCTTAAAATAAATTACTGTAACCCAGTCACCAAATTGGACCATAAAACAGAAAGAAAAGGGACCGGGAAAGCAAGGCAGCGAGAGTGAAAAACGGAATTACCGAAATTGCGGCCCACAATGCAATGCCAAGTGGGTCCATGCTTCTTGTCGAACTCCTTCTTTATATGCTCTGCGACATCTTTCTCTACATTGTTCTTCTCAAACGCCTGAATTAATAATCACCCAAATCCCTAAAAGTTAACGAGCAATTAAAAAGAAAACTAACCCAGAAAGATATCTTAATCAAAACACTGAAATGGAATCAAAAGGAAAACAATCAGAGAGAGAGAGAAAAAGAGCTAACAGCTATGGCTACATCCACAGCCTCTTTCTGCATTTCTTCTTTCATATCAGCATTCTTTATGATGATTTTCTTGGCGGTGGGGGCCGCCGACGAGAGCTTCCGGTCATCGGAGTTGGGCTTGACCGCCAGACCCCCTCCACTGATGCTTCTCTTTACTCCTTCGGCACTCATCTTCTCTCTCTCTCTCTCTCTCTCTCTCTCTCTTGCTTTCCTTTGCTTTGGGGTTTGGTATTTTGGGGTTCTTGTTTCGGTTGAGGACAGCCTTTTTTGTTTTTTTTTTTTTTTTTAATAACCAACAGGACAGCTTTTTTATAGTGAGCTGTAGACTTCAGTTCTCTGTACTACAGTAACTAGATCTGTCCTGCAAAAGTCCGTCTATCATTTTGACGAGTTTCATTTTGTACACATGTTTAACGAGTTCCGTAAAATCAGTTTATTTAAAAGTGTTTATTAATTTATTTATTTTTTAAAATTTAATATATTTATCACAATTTAATATTCTGTAAATTCAATTTTAAAAAAACTTTTCTTATATTTGAATATATAATTTTTAAGTTTTTTTTTATTAAGTCATTTATATATTACTATAATAATATTTTTTATACTTTATTAATTTTGTTTGTTATTTTAATTATTTATCTAACTCTCTTTTGTTAATTATGCTTGATTATTAACGAATTTTAAAGCCTTTTCCAACCTGGAAAACATAAAAAATCAAAAGAAAAGGAATTACCCAAGAGAATGTGCAGTAATAATTGAATCTGGTCGATATGAATATTAATTTGTCGAAATTGCATACTGTTCTAGAGACAATGATCAAAACTTCCTTCCAATTCATTTGGTCTCTAGTGTACGCAGGGCTTTCTATGAGAACAATATTATATAATTTTACTTAAATAATATTAAAAAATTTTATCTAATAATATTTAATAAATTTTTTTATATTTTTAAATTTAATTATGTAATGACTCGTATTATTTTAAAATTTTTTAACACTTCCTTTTAAAGCTCCTAAGATTTTTTTTGTTTCTTTTATTAATTTATTATTATGCTAATAAATAGTCGTAACTTAATGAAATTTGTACAAAGTGGATTATATGGAAGGTCAACAGGTTTTTTTTAATTTTGTTAATCGTTGCTATTGCAGCTACTAGCCCTCAAGACAATGCATTGCCTTCAACTGCTGATATTGCCGATATTGTTAGTCGTTGCTAATCGTTGCTGTTGCTGATAGTGTTGTTTTTGATTTGATCTGCTGACCTTTGCAAGCAAGATCAATGCATTGCCTTCAAGAGAATAGGAGGCTGATGGTGGAATTTATAGCGCGCATTTTCGTAAAAGAGAACTAGAAGAGGACCAAACGAAGATTTTCATTTTTTAAATTTGTTTTTTCTGAGATTTTTAGTATCTGAAAGCCGCATTGCCCCCCATTAATTCACAATCAAGCTAGAGAGGACTTACAATGAGTAAAACTCACTCAGTACCTATTTTTTCTATACACAACTGTCGAACTCAAAACTGTATTTGAGGAAAACTGAACTCCAACCACGTAGACCAACAAACGTTAGTTTTTTTTTTTAATTTGTATGTAGCTCTCCTGCTTTCTGGAAAACATGGGCTTCTCTGGACCTCGAGATGGATCGTTGGACCTAGAAAAACATGGATTCAAAGTTTCGACAATGTTGACTGCGGGTTGGGGAAATTTTGGTGAACAGATCCGAGCCCATAACCAAAATGAATGTGGGCCTAATTGCGAACAATACAGTCCATCATATTATGTTAATCTTGACAATTCAATTAAAAAAAAATGAATTTTTATTTTTAAGACCAAGAAAAAAATTGAAATTTTTCACGAGCTTCCTCCTCAAATTTGCCGAGTTCTTTGGCAAGATTCGGTTGGGGCTCACTAACCACCATATGGAGTATTCTAAAGTAGTTTTTTTTATTCCGCTTACAACATTTCGCATTGACTAAAAAAAAAGTTATTAACTTATGTCACTAACAAAAGGAAAATCTTAAACTAGTTCAAATTCAAAAAGGTTAATATTTAAAAAAGATACAACTTTTACGTAAATTAACAAATAGAACATCACTTTAAAAATTTATAATTTAAGTTCAGTTGGGCTCACTAACAACCGTATGGACTATTCTAAAGTAGTTTTTTTATTCCGCTCACAACATTTTGCATTGACTAAAAAAAAGTTAATTTTTTTTAATTAAACAAACTGAAAAAGTAACTTATGTCACTAACAAAAGGAAAATCTTAAACTAGTTCAAATTCAAAAGGGTTAATATTTAAAAAAGATATAACTTTTACGTAAATTAACAAATAAAATATCACTTTAAAAATTCATAATTTAAGTTTTGTAAGAATTTTTCAAAAGTAGTAACTTATCGCAATAATGTAAACTAAATATTGACATGTAATATAAAAATATGATAATTAAAATTCACATCAAATACTAAATATGATAATTAAACTCGATGACACAATATATTTATTATGAAAAATTTTTATAGAGTCTAAATTATAAATATTTAAAAATAATATTATATTTATTAATTTATCGTAAATGTCATGATTCTTTTAGATATTAACCCAATTCAAAAGTAATGTGCTACATGGCTTCAATTGTCAATCTATGTAGTCTTCTAATACGAGAAGCCAACTCCAAGCTGACAAGCACATGGATAAATTCAAACTAACAAGAACGTTTTGGTAATCAATTGTCGTTGTTTTTCCTTATGAAAAAAAAAAAAAAAAAAAAGAATTGACCTGAATTGTTTTCTGCATTAATGTTGTCAGTGTCACATTCGTGTTTTTATTCCAATCAAGAAAATGAAAAACGATAAAAGCTAGATTTAGTATTTTAAAAAAGATTTCTTCTTTTATTTGTTACTTATAAACTCATGTTTAGAGATTAAAATTGTTCTCATTTTTACATACGAAGGAATAAGAATGCAAATGATTATAAAGGTTGGTTTAATTAGTGAATAGTCGCCTAACGTACATAATATTATTTTTATCACAGTGATAGAGACGAAATAATATGTAAATGAATTTTTACTAATCCAAAAAAAGAGTTTGCTAAACACGATACCATGCCTTGGTCTTGAACCGGTCTGCTGCAAGCAATGTTATTAGAGTCGAACTAAATCGGTCAGTGGCTTAATTCGGTTCATGATTAGAAACCGAATTATTTGAAAATCAACTAAGAATCAGTGAACCGGATTGATTCAACCGAAAATCGGTGAACCGATCCTGGTTCATTCGGTCGGTTAGTTAGTCATTAATTACTGAAAAAATTGATAGAAATGTAAACTGAGATGATCGAATCTTAAACTTCAAAGTTAACTAAAGAGTTTGTCAACCATTACTCCATCAATTGTTCTTAGTGCATATTAGTTCTTAGTGCATATTAGATAAACTATATATATATATATATATATATATATATATATATATATATATATATATATTTTTATTTTTTTTTTCTCAAAAGAAAAAATATATATTTCGAAATCGTTTTCTTTTTTTTTTCAAAAATTATGTTCAAGAAAATAAATAACATTTTGACTTAAAAAAATGAAAATAATTTTTTTTATTCTAAACACTTTCTTAAAATAAATTTTTTTTTCTCCTTTCACACAAAAGATACTTTAAAATAAAAATATATGATTGTAATATACTTTATAATTAAATTTTTAATATTATTATATATTAAATTATAAATTACATGTAATTAAATATCTCTCCTTGATCAAAAAAAATCTCTCAAATATAGTGTTATAGTATGTATAATACTTATATTTTATATATTATTACATTTTATATTAAATTTTTTTATATTTAATATTAAATATCAATTTTACTGATTTATACACGATTAAATCGATTGAATCAATTAAATTTTAAATCTCTTAATATTTTGATTTAGTGACCAATTCAATTTTTAAAATTTTGACTACAAGACAACTAGCTTAGTACAATGAAATGCAAATTACAAAACATAAATGGGACTGTCTGTAGTTCATGTTTCCCCGTTAGTAAACAATAACTCCCAGACGTCAAAAAAAAAACAGAAAAACAAAACAAAACAATAATAACTCCCGGACGGACCGCAGGAACGTTTGACGATATCCATTCTCCAAATGTTTGATGCGACTGCGTAAGACAACAAAGTACAAATACAGAGAACTTGACAATAATTAAAGTAATTAAGAATATTAATTTTTAATTTAAAAAATTTAGATTTAAATTTTAGATTCTCTTTTATTCTCTCTCATTTTTCTTTGGATGAATTATATAAGGGTGTGATTGGATAGTGAAAAATTAAATAAAAAATAAATAAAAAAATAAATGAATAGAAAATAATATAATAATGATGATATTACGATTGATAAAAAGTAATAATTAGAAAATTGTGAAAAAATAAATAAATAATAATTTATAAGAAAAAATAAAAATTAATTATTTAAATTGATAAAAAAAATAATAAAAAATAAATAAAAAAATCTAAAATTTCCTTCTTTTTTTTTTTTCCTTTTCTTTAAAAGGTAGGCAAACCTGGTGTAAAAAAGACAGGAAAAAAAAGTACAAACATAAGAATAAGAAGGGAGCGGCTTCTGCGCCAGACTGCAGAACCATATGGTAACTCCGGACTAGAGGTGTCAAAAAGTTGGGTTGGGTTGGGTTTGAGTTGGGTCGTTTAGGGTTTAGGTCGTTTCGGGTTCGGGTCATTTTCGATTAGATTACTTTCAGGTCACGTTACATTCGATTCGGGTTCAGATTGAGTCGTTTCAGATTCGGGTTGGATTCAAATCGAATTCGGGTCGAATTCGCACTAAACCATTATTTTTTTAAGTCATTTTTCACTAAAATAAAATATTTCAATTAAATTTAAAACTCATTTCTATAATGAACTACACGTTTAAATTTAGTTTTTACGTCATATATATCTATAATTTTACGAAAATAATAGTAATTAGTGTTTAAAAAAGATAAGTCAAAGGTAAAAGTCAAAAAAAATTTCACTATTTTGTCTTTTTCTTAACTCAACGGGTGACCCCGATCCAACTCAAAATTTTTGGGTCATTTTCGGGTTGGGTCACTTTTGGATTCGAGTTAAAAAATAGGGTTCCTGACCTATTTTTTTTTGGATGAATTCAAACGGGTTATCGAGTCGAGTCATTTTTTGACACCTCTATCTCGGACTATGACGTGGGGCCCGCACCTATTTTGGCTTTCAAAAAAATGAAATAAAAAGAGAATAAAGTGCGATTTGTTTCTACACCACTTTTAAAATATAGTCAATTATATTTAAAATGTAATTATAATAATTTTTTTAAAAAAAAATTATAAATTTAAAATTAAATAAATATTATTTTAAAATTTAAAGTATAAATCTCACATAATATATGCTAAAAAAATCATAATAATCATATTAAAAAAATGTGAAATAAAAAATTATAAAATTAAAATTTAAAATTAGATGAGTGTTATTGTAAAATATAAAGTATAAAATTCACATATTATACACTAAAATAAAAAAAATTTTCTTCTAAAAAAATCAATCTGATTCTACTAAAAACTTAACCATATGCACTTTTATGGAGTCATGAAACAAAATTTTTTCGTTTTGGATAATATTAAAAAAATTACTATTTTTACGTTTTTTAATAAATTTATTACAATTTTTAAAAGATAATAAATTTAATATAATTTTTTTATTTTATAATAAATTTAATCCGTTATAAAATTCTGTTAACTAAAATTATTTACTTGTTAATGCGGCGTAACGACGAAGAAAAGATGCTGACGTGGATATAAGTTAAATGATTGATGTAGTGCCACGTTAATAATGGATTTATTGGGCTTGTAATCTCAAACCCATGTACTGAATAATTAAATTTCATTAGTAGCCTAAATAATTAATAAATTAATTTTTTTAAATAATTAAAAATTATTTCCATTAACTTAAGAAATCCAAGTTTTATTTGAAAAAGACCAAAATCCCAAAATTCACATTATGCTGCCGTTGAAAGAATTGGTACTAATCTCCTTTGCCAGCAGGACCACCACTCTCGTCTTCACCTCCTCCTCCTCCGCTGTCTCGGTGGCGGCGGCTTGATTATTGTGTGAAAGGAATTGTAAAGTTCGAGACTTAATAGTTGAATTTTGATAATATAAATATAAATTATAGGTAAAAATTTAAATTTTATGTGAAGTTCACTTTTTATATTAATACTTTTTTTTTAAGTCGTAAATAGTTGTGTAGAGTTGATCTTGATAGAAAGAAATAAATTTTTATAACATAATCTTGAATTATAAGAAATAAAATTCATTGAATGCCAAAACTTAATTTCAAAGGGATGTCCTAATTCTGATAATGGTCGTAAAAATTTGATCTTGTTAGATGGTCGTAAAAACTTGATTTTGTTGGATTTGTTTAACTCTGGTGAAAGCGGTATAGGCTTAATCTCAGACTGACAGATTTGACTCTATTAAAAGTTGAAATTTGATATGATTTAACTCCACTGAAAATTATAGAAACTTAATTTCAAACATATTTTTAATATTTTAGATTTTTATTTTTGTATATTTTAAATTGAGGCGACCAAAAATTATATATATAAAATATAAATAAAAATAAGTATATTTAATATTTTAGGTATTTAATTTAAAATATTTTAAAATGTATACATCTAAAATACGAGAACGTATAAAAAAGAAAAATTACAAAGGAATTACAATAATTTCTGTTTGCAACTCTCTCCTACTTCTCTCGACTGCGATGTTGTGATTGTTTGCTTTTGCTGGGTGTTTAATGCTTTGGCTCTACCTATTTATAGCCTTCGATTTTAATTTTTTGTCTTCTTCTTGGCCCGTCACCGGCCACTTGACTTTTTAATTCTCTTCTTCTTTTTCTTTTTGGCCAGCACCGGCCACTTGACTTTTTAATTTTTCTTTTTTTTTTTTTTTTGTATTTACATATTGTATTCGATCACCACCGCCTGGGCATATTAATTCTGGTAATAAATTTAATGAGAAGGCATTGATACTGATGCCTCCGCTCTAGCTCCTCCACAAACGGCGCAACACAAAGGTCCTTGGAGTTGAGCAAGAGAACCTCCTGAGACGTGACAATGGCGTCGATGTTCTCCCAGTTAATGACGATGGCTCTTTCGTGGCCCAGCACCGCGGACGGGTACCACAGGAGTGGGTCAAGGATCCGGATGTCACGGGCGGGCAAGCCGATGCGACACATGATTGTGTGCTTTCCGGCTTCCACCACCTGAGACTGGCCAGTGGAGTCCATCAGAAACCACGCCCAGACCCCGACTCATTTCTTGCGGGCCGCTGCGGCGGCGGGCGACCAGGCCACGTTGTCTGGGTCGTCTTGGCGTTGCGTGCTGGTGGCCTTGGAGGAAATAGTTTTTAATTATTTAGTAAAAAAAAAGTTTAATTTATTAATTGTTTAGGCTAATGATTTTTTTTGGGTTAAAATAGACTAATGAAATATAATTATCAACTATATTCGGATTTGGGCTTGTAAATCTACTATGCCTATTGTTGATGTGGTGCATTTTTTCTTTGCCATTACATCACATTAACAAGTTAACGGCTCTAATTAACAAAATTTCATAACACATTAAATTTGTTAAAAAATAATTAAATTATAATAAATTTATTATTTTATAAAAATTATATTAAATTTATAAAAAAAGACAAAAATAATACTTTTTTTTAATATTAACCCTTTCGTTTTTACTTTATTTTCCCACCTCTATTTTGTCACTTGCAGACAGCTTGACACGTCGCTCTGGAGGCGACGTCCGGCGGCTGGATCCGGGTGCTAACCATTTCTCGAATAAGAATAAGAACAAAGAGGTCAAAGTAATTTTTTATTTATTCATTTGTGACTGATAAATGTTTCTTATTATTTTTTTGAGCTTCAATACTGGGTGGTTAAATAATATTTTTTTTATTTATAATATGCTCTAGTTCGACCTACGATATCGATTTTTAATTCTAGTCATGACAAGTGCTTTATGTTTTTTGGCATCAATTTTTTAACCGAAGGTATTAAACTATATTATTACAATGAAAAAAATAAAAAATTTAAAAGAGATATCAAACTTAAAAAATTTAGTAAGATTTATAGTTTTCAGACTGAACAAAAATTCAAAAATAGATTAAGATTGGGTCGGGAGTCATGATTTATATCACTTAATATAGTAATTTATTTGATAATTTGATATATTTTTTTTACCGTAGCTCGATTTCGAGATTTTAATGTATTAAAAAATTTTACTTAAAATTAATAATATTTTAGTGATAAATTTTATTCGTAGAGATTGATTAAAAAAAAGAAAAACAACGAGGACCGTCGACTCGGCCGTAGATGCAATAATTGTCATATGTGCCATATACCTTTTTCCGATGACAAAAAAAAAAAAAAGGAAAGAAAGTCATGACTTGCGTAGCGGGAAGCGCGTGCGTACACGTTGACGATTTCTGGAAGTAGGATGACCGAGGAATTCTTCTTGACCTCTTGTGAGTTCGATTTTCTCCGGCCGGCGATTCGAACGCCGTTTGTAACCTTTGGCCAACCTCGTAGTTTGGTGCTGCCGTGAAGCGCCAACCCTCTCGACGTCCATCCCTCATGAACCCAACTTCAAATTATTTTTCCCGGGAAAAAAAAAAAAGACAAAACACAGAAGTTTTTTTTTTTATTTTTAGGAGGACGAAACTAAGGTTGTCAGAATCAGACTGGTTATTGAATCAGAAATATTACTAGATCAATATTCAATCGGTTCAACCGGTCAAACCGGTGGTTGAACCGGTATTTAATAATATATATATTTATAAATATAATTAAAAGAATAATATTTATAAATAATGATTAAATATTCATTTTTTTAGTTTTAAGGATTAAATTAAAAATTTTGATTAAGTTTTGGACTAAATTGAAATTTTAAGTATAGTTAAAGGTCAAATTATAATTTAAGTAAACAATGGGGTCAAATTATAATTTATAAATTTTTAGTTCAATTTTAAATTAGTTCGACCGGTGCGATTTTTGACCAGTTTTTACCGGTTTTGACCGGTCCGGTCAGCCTTCCTTTTTTATGCATAAATCAGACCGGACTTAAGACCAGTTACCAATTTAACCGGTTAAACCGACCGGTCCGATCCGATTTTGATTACACTGGACGAAATACAGAAATCAAAAAGAATATTGATGTATTCTGGTGACCAAATTGTCCAGCCGTTTCTAATTTTTATAAAATTAGAAAATAAATTCAACCAACAACCTTCTAAACAACCGAAAAACGTTGAAAAAATCCACTGGCAAATGTTTATTTCAGAACCTGCCGCTTTTTAGACCACTTTTAGTCAAAGAAAAGAAAAACTTGATTTTACTTTTTTTTCTTCTATTTTTTCTTAAAAAAATATTTTTATATTTTAAATAAAAATTAATTAAAAACAGAAAGTATATGTTGAATGAGTTCAATTACATAACCACGAAAAAAAAGTAAGATATAGAACTCACACATTACAATTAATTATTTTTTCTATATCAAAAAAACATTTTTTTTATTTTTTATTACCAAAAAAAATTTCTAGTTGAAAAAAAAGTTGTCAATTGTAATGTATTGTGACTATGTATCTTTTTCAATGTTAAATAGAATACACTTGGGAGAAATTTTAATTTAACTTACTTTTTTTTAATAAATATAATGTATTTATAAATTTTTATTATACAATAAATACAGTTTATTAAAAATAAAAAATAAATATATATAATATAAAAATTATGAATTAATTATATTTATTAATAAAATAAAAAATAGTGAGCAATCATAAGAGCTTCGCGCTGACTGGAACACAACAAAAGGACATAGACAGGACCTCAACATACGGCATTGGGGGTTAAGCCCCCATTGCAATGAATGTCGTAGACATTTCAAGTAAAGACAGTTGGTGGAAAAGAAAAAAGAAAACGGACAAAAATCCACAAAGTAGATTTTATAATTTATTTGAATTAATAAAAAGTGCGAGAAAGAAAAGAAATAAAAAATAATATAATAATAATAATATTATAATTAATAGAAAGTTATAAAAAAAAAATTAGAAATTGATAAGACAGAAAATGAATAATAATTTATAAAAAAATAAAAATTAATTATGTAGATCGAAATAAAATAAGAAAATTATAAAAAATAATACAATAATAATAATATTTATTAATTTTTATTTTTTTAATTTTAATTTTTTTTATCGTCGTCAACCATAATGTTAATGGTCACCAAAGTCCAAAATGTTGGACTTCGGTGCCCTGTGGTGACCATCATAATTAATGGCCCTTTGAAATTTGCCAACAACCTTTGTTGGCATTTTGCAAAATTTATCTCTTTGATAAGAGATCAGTGAGGAGAGAAATTGAGGCACCGGTGGGAGGCAGCAGGCAGAGAGAAGAGAGAGATGCTGAGAGGAAGAGGAGAGATGGAGGGAGAGAGTCAGTGAGTTCTCGTGCTATATCTCCAATATAATATCTCTTGTATGATAGTGTGTTTGTCCTAGTTGTATTTCTGGGATTATTTATTAGGTATGAGATGAGTGTATATGAAATTTAATTTAGATATAATTAGAAGATTCTCGGTTAATGTACATTGTATACATTGTATTCTTCACATAATAATAAATAATACTCTCTCTGTGGACGTAGATAAATTACCGAATCACGTATATTTCTATATGCAAGTATGATATTTTTATTTTTATTAATTGTCTATGTGCGTATATAATTGGATCGTACTTTCGCAACGCGTGTGGGATGGATGAAAATTCCAACACCATATCTATATGTCCTTTGCAGAACCAACGTAGATCAAGAATTTTGAAGTAAACAATAGACTCCGATAAATTTGCACAGATATAGAGTTTAAAGATTATTTAGTGGGGATGGAGAGGAACATGAAGGGAAAAATAACCATGGAAGTAGGAGCTGATGGGGTGGCTCTAATCACCATCGTCAATCCTCCAGACAATAAACTCTCTTTTGATGGTACCCTCTTCTCTCTCATTCTTTGATCTCAATGAGCTAGATGTTACATCTCGAATCTCTTTTCAGTGGACCCTTTTCATATTAAATCAAAATTCTGCATTTTTTGGTGGGTAGTCTTCTTAATCATGTTTTGTTTTAATTATCAAAGTTTTTTTTTTTTAATGTATTGTGAATTCACCCTAAGTGAAAGCTATTTGGACTTGAAAGTGTTAAATGGTGGCTGGCTGTTTCTGATGTACAAAATGCGGGAATTGAACAGAAGACGGTCTTGGAGTATGAGTTTTTGGCTCCTGGAATTGATACCAGGATGTCTTGAACTGGTCGGCTGCCAGTGCAAGACAGCTTAGTGCAATGAAATGCAAATTATAAAACATATATGGCGATATGGGGCTGTCTGTAGTTCACACTTGGTGGCTAGTAGACAATAACTGTCGGACGAACGGTGGGAACGTTAACGATATCCATTCTCCAAATATATGATGGTTTATGGTACAACAACAAAAGTACAAAGATAAAAACAAGAATAAGTACTTCTCAAAAGCAAAAAAAAAGATTAAGAATAAGCACATAAAAATAGTCAATTTTTAATTTTAATTTTATTTATTTGTGATAGTAACAGTGATGTGATTGATAAATTTTTCTTTAAACGTCTTATGTGCTTGATTAATTAATATTTTTCATTTTTATTTACAATACGCTCTAGTTCAACTATAAAATAACGATTTCTAATTTTGACAATACCATGTGTTTTATATTTTTCTAATTACATTAATTATTAGTTATTGTCAAAAAATAGAGTTATAGACACTCTAATAATTAAATTTTTAAATTTTTATTATCATTCTTTTTAAGTTTCAATTCTGCATATGTGAGAAAGACATGTAATTTATAAAAAAAAAAAATTGAGGAAAATTATTCTTCGGTAACTTATTTTCTAATTATTGTGTTAATAAACAACACAAAAAGGTCATAAGAAACGCAAGGCTGAAAAGCGCTTGCGTTGACGATCACTTCGTGGGAGTCAGACAATAAAACGTATTGTGTGCGTTACCACCGTATCTAACCCTTTGGGCAACCTCGTACGTAGTATGGTGCTGCCGCCAAGCACTGACCCTCTCAGCGTCCTAAAACAAGCCAAAGAAATGAAAAAGAACATAGGAGCGATAAGGTAAACATTTAATATATAGTATGTAAGAAATATATAATTTATTTAATAATTTATTTAATTTTTAAAATTTATTATATTTTTTATAATTTAATGATTTAAATTTTAAATGTTAATTTTGTGTCTATTATTAAATACTTGCATAACTTTCAAAAAAAAATATTTACATATTCTGGCGGTGAAAGGAATAATGAAGAAGTCCACCAAAGGAATTTTAGACCATTCACATCTTCGATTGTTCATCTATTATTATATGGTCCGTTATAGTTGCTTTGTTTTTATATTTTATTCAGTTTTTAATTTTTTAGTCATAAAAAAAGAATATTTGTATATTGTCGTCTCAACATTAGTCTTTTTTATTATCTACTAACTTAATTATTAATAGCGATAATATTTGTCGCATTTGTCGGTGATTTTGAAGAAAAATTTAAATTTTAAAATTTTAATCATTTAATATGTGAGACGAATAACGTAGTTGTCTTTGCGTATTCCAACCCTTTTGGTTTCGCTTTTGTATATTTGTTTTTTTTTTTTTTTGTAATATATGACAGTGAGACGAATATCCTAGTAGTCTTTGTCTTTTTGTTTTTTCTTTTAAAAAATTTTTATTAAAAAGAACAACTAGGACAGGCCAAAATGTCATCATCTTCTTAAATTGGATTACTTTGCAGTTGCAGAACACGTGCGCAAGTGGTTGGAGGTAGTATTTATGAGGGTTCTATTACATGAACACATAAAAAGTGTGTTATATAATGTTTATATTATAATAATTAATATATTTTGTATAATTATAATAAAAAATATAAGCAAAAATAAGTTTTAATATTTTTTATTTCATATTTTATTATTACAAGTGCATAAAGTATAATTACTATAATATAAATATTATATGACAATTTTTTTGTGTTTATAAATATTTTTTTATTTTTTAATTAAAGATTAAAGTTTGAATTTCACTTTCTTCCTCCCTCTTTATACGCAGAATATGATGGTCTTGCCATGAGACAAAAAAATATACAGACAAAAAATAGTACACTAAGCCTTTCTTACTTTGGGGGCTCAACCCTAAATGCCATATTTATATGTCCTTACCTAGCTCAAGAATTTTGAACGAAACAATAGACTGTAACAAATTGCACAAATATAGAGTTTAGAGAGAGAAAGAGAGAGAGAGGGAATAGAGAGCAACATGAAGGAAAGAATAACCATAGAAGTAGGAGCCGATGGGGTGGCTCTAATCACCATCTCCAATCCTCCAGACAAAAAACTTTCTTTTGATGGTACCCTATTCCCTCATTCATTCTTTGATCTCAATGAGCTAGATATTACATCTCGAATCTGTTTTTAGTGGACCCTTTTCACAATAAATCTAAATTCTGTGTTTTGCGGCTGCTGGGCTTCTTAATCATGTTTTGTTTTAATTATCAAAGTTTGTTTTTTGAATTGTGAATTGTGCGCCAAAGTGAAAGCTATTTGGACTTCAGACTGTTAAAATGGTGGCTGGCTCTATAAAACGTATAAAATGCGGGAATTGAACAGAACACAGGCTTGGACTTTGAGTTTTTGGGTTTCATTTTGATTGATGGGGTCATGTTTCTTGAAGACAAATTCGGTTGTCCATGTCCAGAGAATGTTCGAATTTTGGAGGAAAAATTAGATCGTTTGTTTGAGCACTTGACAGAAAACACCATGTAAACATTTCCTGGTGGAGCCTGCTAAAAGTCCATTAGCTTGGTCAGGGTCTTCAAATTGCAGTGTCTATGTTAATAACTGGAGACACTTAGCATAACTTCATATAGTTGAACAAACTTTTTCCTGAAAAAAACATAAGCATCATTTTATCAAAAAAATGTGGGCAGATATCAACCCGTTATAAGGCTACTTATAACTGAAATATGGATGCTTGCTTGTCCTTAAGAACGTTTTTTATTTCGAATTCCAATGATGGAACTGTGGGACTTACCTCTCTTCCCGCCCCACCCCCACTCGCCCTCCCCCAAAAACCCCCAAGCGATGAACAGCTTCAGAGAGAATTATGAGCTAGCCTTGAGACGGGATGATGTGAAGGCAGTTGTTGTTACTGGTAAGTGTTCGGGGATTAAAATTTTTGATCATTAATGCTTCTCAAATATAGGAGTTGAGTGGAACTGCAATAAGTAAATGAACATATCATGTGGATGGGACAGGTGCGGATGGTAAATTCTCTGGTGGCTTTGATGTTGCTCAAATTATTGGAGTTCATGCAGGGGAAGGTTTGTTTCGTGTTTTACGATATATTACTGCACTGCTGCTACTTAAATTACATTCTTAGTTATGATTTCTCAGTGAAAGAAGAAAAGCCTGGTCACATGGCAGTGGATATTCTGACCGATGCCTTTGAAGGTATCCTATTGGTTATCTCTTTATTCCCTTTGCAGCCTGAAATTTATCCGTGGAAGCTGCATTGGTATAAATTGATTGTCTAACTTGTTTCTTTGCAATTCAGCTGGTGGAAAACCTACAGTTGCCGCAATCGATGGCCTTGCCCACGGTGGAGGATTAGAGATTGCAATGGTACGCTGTGCTATAATTTTGAACTTACAATCTTTTCTGATTGCTCAGTGGACATGTTCTTAAAAATAAGAGTTTTGCCTTTCTAGGCATGCCATGCACGTATCTCAACTTCTACTGCAGAATTAAGCCTCCCCGAGCTTACAATTGGAATAATTCCTGGTTTAGGAGGTATGTTGGTGGGATCATTATGTTCCTTGTGTTCGAAGGTTTTTGAGAATTGCACCTTCCTTTCTTAGGGCCTGCACTCTGGATTTCCACCCCCACAGTTGTTTAAAGTTCAAAATTTCAAACAAGTCTGGAGGGAAAACAGTCGAATAACAATTGTTTTTTATTTTAAGGAGTTATGTTTTCTACGTGCCTCAAGCACAATGAAATGGTCAATTGAATTTGTCTGGCAATTGTGACTGGTGTATAAAACACGACGATCACAAATTTTGGTACATATGACCTGATGATGCAGTGGGACGAGGAGAGGGGGTGCTCTGTCTCCATTTTATTAAGGCAGGTGGTCAGAGATGGTTTTCACGTTTAAATATAAGAGACTTCAATAAAGTTTGGAAAACAAAATCAAAAAACCTGTGCCAGTTGCTTCATGTGAATTGTTTACATCAACGACATTATGAGACGTTTATAGACCTCAAAAATTGACACTTAGAAAAATAATTAATTTTGCTTTTGCCTGATTCTGCAACTGTAAGATGTCACAAGTAAATATTCAATGTTAAACTAAGTATGTCGTGAAGTAGTCATTGCTATTAGTTTCATTTTCAAGTAAGATTATTTTTTACCTTATCGATGTAAGCATGCGTCTGAATTGGCTCAGGGACACAAAGACTTCCACGCCTTGTCGGTATCTCAAAGGCTCTCGAAATGATGCTGGTATGTTATAGTTAGATCTTGCTTCTATTTGGCTCTTGTGGTTTTTGGAGTTTACAAGGCAACCATCTTTGTTAATGTTACTCACCTCGCCCCCCAAAAAAATGTAGATGTCAAAGACAATTAACGGGGAGGAAGCTCAAACTTTAGGCCTTGTTGATGCCATTGCTCCACCTGATGAACTTGTGAGCACTGAACGTAGATGGGCTCTGGATATCTATGAACACAGGAGACCATGGGTTCTCAGTTTATACAGAACTGACAAGTTGGCTCCACTCGAGGAGGCAAGGGAGATGTTCAAATTTGCAAGAGCACAAGCCAGAAACAGTCTCCCAAGTTTAAGCATCCTTTATTTTGCATTGATGTTGTTGAGGAGGGCATAGTATGTGGTCCCCGAGCCGGACTGCACAAGGTCCTTGTTGGTTTCTGTTGTTTTTGTTGTTGTTTTATATTGGACTATCGTAAGACTCTGTGACAAGGTCTCTTATGTTGGCAGGAAGCTGAAGCATTCCAACAACTTTTATATTCTGACATCTGCAGGAGCTTGGTCCATGTGTTCTTCGCTATTTGTGGAACTATTAAGGTTGTAACTCAAGGAATTGTTATTTATTCATCTCAGTCACGACTGGTAGATCAGTTTTGGCACTTACTAGATGGAATAATCTGCGCTCTATATTTTTGAAACTCTAGCAAGTATGGTCTCTGAACTTTGCTTTGAGTATTCATTCAAAGGGTTGCAAATTTGGGTCATGCATGTTCGTGATTTTTGTTTGTTGCTTCTGTTTGTGTTTCCGTGCCTTTGGGTCAAACAAACTAACCCGTCAAAGATATGGAATTCAGAGAATCAGCTGAGACCTCGTTTAATAATAGTTTTTAAGAAGTGAACTGAAATTTTAATCAAGTGGAACTCCAGGGCTCTGCAGTTATCGTCTAATGGCTCAGCATCTAAATGTTTTAGAGATATTGTTCCTTCAGAATTTTTAACATCGTCCTTATAGTCGTGTCTTCCACAATTTTCTTGTTTTTTCAGTTGATATGGCATTTAACTTGAAAGTTGTGCCCTTGTGGCTGAAATGGAAGTGATTATTATTCACTCACATGACTTCTATCTGTGGAAATCAGACTTTGAATTTCAGTCTCAAGTAAAACATTTACACTCGGTTCACATGTAGACACATGTTGTCAGATTGCAATGTAACTAAAGAATGAGATTAATTTTTTCATTGGTGTGATCTCGAAGACTTATTTTTTCCATGTTATTTGTTAACAGTTAATGCCTTTTATAAGGTTGTAATCTCAAGGACTTATCTTCTCCAACAGGTTCCCGGAGTTACTGATCTCGGCCTGTTGCCTAGACGGGTGAATAAGGTTGCTGTGCTTGGTGGAGGACTAATGGGTTCTGGAATCGCAACTGCGTTGATTCTTAGTAATTATCCAGTGGTTCTGAAAGAAGTGGATGAAAAATTCTTGCAGTCTGGGATTGATAGAGTTCGAGGTGGCCTAAGTCCTGACTTCAGAGTTCTTGTTTGTTTTTACCTTTGGAGTTTTATGATTGTGAGAAAATTTTATTCTCTCTTCCAGCCAATCTGCAGAGCCAAGTGAAGGAAGGAAAAATGACTCAGGAAAAGTTTGAAGAGACCCTCTCTTTTCTTAAGGGTGTCCTTGACTATGAGAGCTTTCGAGACGTGGACTTGGTCATAGAGTTGGTTGAGAATTATCCTGCGTTGTCATTTTGTTTGTCATCTTGGAAAATCATTAACCTTTATCCCTTGATGCTGCGACAGGCTGCCACTGAAAACGTTTCTCTGAAGCAACAAATTTTTGCTGATCTCGAAAAATATTGCCCACCGCACTGCTTACTTGCCAGTAACACTTCCACAATTGATTAGAACTTGATTGGTGAGAAGACTAAGTCCCAGGATCGGATCATTGGAGCCCATTTCTTTAGGTAGTGTGGTGCAAAATTTCTCTTCATGCGGTCGTTATATTTAAGTTTTACCTTCTATATCTTTTTCTCTTCTGTAGCACCATTTTCTGTGCTTGTGGTGCAGTCCTGCTCATGTTACGCCCCTCTTGGAGATTGTTCGTACTAAGCAAACATCTTTGCAAGTGATTGTGGATTTGCTTGACATTGGACAAAAGATAAATAAGACCCCCGTTGTGGTCAGAAATTGCACAGGCTTTGCTGTTAACAGAATGTTCTTCCCTTACACTCAAGCTGCTATGTTGCTCCTTGAACGTGGGACAGATCCATATCAACTCGACGAGGCAATCACCAAATTTGGAATGCCAATGGGCCCATTCCGGTACATTATAGTTTATCAAAAAGCTTTTCCTTTTTGTTCCAGTTGGAGAAGAATATGTATGTTAGTTGAGCTTGGTATTGCTACCTAAAGTGGTCCGATTTCTCTGCCTTGTCCTAGTTTAAATGGGCTCAACATTCATTCTTGCAGGTTGGCTGACCTAGTTGGTTTTGGTGTGGTAGTTGCGACTTCCATGCAATATTTTGAGCATTTCCCTGAGAGGACTTATAAATCAATGATTATCCCACTAATGCACGAAGACAAAAGAGCAGGTATTTTCTTCCTTGGTTCATTTGAGAACTGTTCTCACCAAGTTTAAATTTGGGTCGCTCAACTTAATTTGCTGGAATTCTTCAATGGCACCTGTACACTTACTGTCACCATTCAACTATCTCAGGGGAAACCACTCACAAAGGATTCTATATGTATGATGATAATCGCAATGCTAGCCCCGACCCTGACATAAGGAAATACATTGAGAAAGCAAGAAGTATTTCTGATGTTGGCATTGACCCTAAGGTCATTTCTTAGCACTTCAAGCTTATGAGACTTCTAATGTGTTATTTTCACTTGTTTAATGAATGGTTATATATTGTTCAGCTTACGGAGTTATCAGATAAGGACATTGTGGAGATGACATTATTGCCGGTAGTGAATGAGGCCTGTCGAGTCCTTGATGAAGGAGTTGCTGTCAAAGCTGCAGACCTTGATGCTGCGTCGATTATGGGCATGGGCTTTCCGCCGTACAGGTATGTTATTATTTACTTGTTGCATGGAAGCGGTTTTTTATTTCAGAACTTCAGATTATTTAAGCAGCTGAGGTCCTTCTTTGGATCAGGGGAGGTATTATGTTCTGGGCTAATTCTCTTGGGTCAAAATACATACATTCAAGATTGGTGGAGTGGTCAAAGTCATATGGAGAGTTCTTCAATCCTTGTGCCTTCCTTGCTGGAAGAGCCGCCATGGGTGCTCCGCTTGTAAGTTATTCCGATATGCATTTGCTTACGCTGTAACTAGAATGACTGAGTAAATGCACCATGGCATGATGGTCCATTGGAAGACTTATTTATCAACTGGCAGTGTATGGTTAATTTTAACGCAAAATGTGCTCTATGAAGGATCAACATCTTATGTTCACATATCTTTGCGATATTGGCTTTCTTTAAATAGCCAAGCTGACGAGTTTTTGCTACTTTGTTGACCTGCTGATGTCGTTACGCTTGCCTGAACATTCTTAAATTATTTTCCACCATGAAAAAACGACGACCTGGAACAAATCAAACGACAATACATCTACTGAAAGCAGTCCTGTGCACCGTAGGATTAAACTACAAGTAGAGTGGTATATGGATTAAAGTACAAGTTGAGTTTAATACAAGGATTTCTTCAAATTCATTGCTGGGCATGATAACCTTCTGCTGTCTCAGAATGTCCCTCATATTCTGATGGGATAAAAATTCATGAACTTAAGGTAAAGCAAAAACTGCTCATAGTATCATTATGAATATACAGACCAAAACTGTGAAAGCCTAAATATATATATACCTAATTGAGACGTGATATGATTGCATCGTGATGCCTAAAGGACGCGATTTAATAGATGGTTGTGTCGAGTAGTTGGATTGTAATCTCTTACCATGTGCGGCAACGCCAACTATGAGCGGAGTGCAAAAATTAGTTTTGGACGTAACTTCTAAAACATTTGTTTCCGAAAAAGATTAACGTTTTTGTTTAGCCATTTTGCAAGTGTCAATGGTACAAATATCCTGCATGTAGATACGAGATTTCTACAGGAAAATGACACTTCATCGATAAATTCTTAAGATCTAATCTTTTGAATTTGATCTGTTCTTGTGGGTAGTTCTTGTGGGTAGGGGTGTTTAAAAAAATCAAAAATTTCAGTTAACTGAGAAAATCGAACAGAACCAAACTAAATTTTCAATTAACCGAACTGACTTTTTAATCAGTTAATTGAACTGAATAAAAACTAAAATTTTCAGTTTAGTTTTAGTTTTTAATATTAAAAAACTATAATTAACCGAACCGAACCGAAATGCTATTATATATATATATATATATATATATATATATATATAGACACACACACACATATATATAATTTTTTAAATAATAAGAAAAAATATTATTAATACAATAATTATTAATAAATAAATAAATGTTAATAAAATATTATTACATCACAAATAATCTTTTATTTATTTTTATATATAATGATAGTTATACTTTTTTAAAAATATATATAACAAAAATATTTGTTTATATTTAGATTATAATTTAAAATTTTTTGATTATTAAATTCAGTTAACCGAACAGTTAACCAAAATCGAACCGAAATTTTCAGTTAACCGAACTTCAGTTAACCGAAGTTTCATTTCGAGAATAATTTTCAATTTTGTGTAACCGAAAATTTCAGTTCAAGAACAGTTATAATAATTCAGGTCAGTTAACCGAACCGTAAACACTCTTACTTATGGATGCCTCTAATAGAAATAAGTGACAAGTGGTGCCTAAACAAACATGAAATATTAATATAAGGAGCAGTGTCACATGGTCATACTTTATGGCCAGATTTTCCCAACTTTCTTTAAATAAAAATAAATAAATAAATATATTTAGTATTACTTTAATTATATTTAGTGTATTCCAAAACTTTGAATTTTTAAAAAGAAAATTTTTTTTTTTTTCAGAAAAGTATCGACAGTATATGGGCAGAGGGTATGGCCATCCACTTTTTCACCAGTGTAAGTCCTTTGAGGACTACTGAAACAAGTGATTCACCACCAATACCATGAACTGTCATGGTAATCACCCATCAAATTCGAGGGCCCCCTGTAAAACAATTGATCGAATGTAGCAGTCTAAATTTACCTAGCACATATTGTCCGGATCTTGTCTATGGGAAGTGGAAAAAAGCCAATCATACAATAAAAATTCCCATTTATCTTCATTTTGTATTCTTTTGTTTTGGTCTCAGGAGGGAGGCATAAACTCGTTACAAAATTGGGTGAAGGAATAAGAAAACTACATCTCTGTAATTCTTGGCAGTCAACTGATGATTTACTGCGATATTTAGACCGTAATTTGTTTCTCAATAATCGAATTTTTTCAATTTATTTTTAATTGATTTTCTACTTTATTTTGCATCTTACAATTTGTATATATATAACGATATCTGGTTGTTAAACTCACTCAATAATAACATATTCTCTCCTATTGTCCAAATTTTTCCATTATGTATGACGGTGGGGACACTCGTTAATCCCTGCCCCAGCCAGCCATAATGGCCAACAATCCCAACCAGTTTCTTTTTTCTGTTCTTTTTTTTGTTATGTTCTTTTTTCTTTTTTTTTAATTTTATTTGAGACCGCCCAGTATCTAATTTAATGAACTGATTAATATAAACCGACCCAGATAAGATTTCAAAAGATTGTAAAGATCTCTAAACATATATTTAATGCGGTTGTTGCATCTCTAAAAATTTAAACTCAAAACATCTAATTAAGCTATAAGAGATAGTGCCATCTGCACCGACGCGTATTTATTTCTGTTCTTTTTTCTGTCCCAACTGTTTGCTCATCCTTCCAAGTTCACATTTGGACATAAATGTGCACGGTAAACGGGTCCGAGGGCCACAAGAAGAAGGCCCACTGGCCCTTACAATAACCTGCAGATCTCTCAAAGCTCTGCCCTGTTTTGTTTCTTTTATGGGCCACATGGTGAAATCAATCACTTGTTGATTGTCAATCTCCACAAAATAAATTAGCATTGTCAATTTGATCCAGCTCACCAGGACTATTTATGTGCTTATTTGAACTTGCTGACAACCAATAATATAAGTGATTAATAGCTTTAGTTGGCAATTGATGATGATTGCTGGCTCTGAGATCAATAGTTGACGAATAAAAATAGTTAATATTTCATCAGAATACAAACAAAAATTGGTGGTCCCTGGAAAAGCAATGGAACCGTTGTCCTGTTTTCTCTACTATATATATCTTGGGCATTTAGGAGTTGATCCAAGATTAAAAATTTAATAAACTAAAATTATTTAATTATATTTAAGTAATAATAAATAATAATATAATTTATCTAATAATTTATATTATATTATTTTTATTTTAAAATAACGTTTATGAAGTAAAAATATATATATATATATTGGTAATTCACTTCGTGTACTGACAATGGGTTGTCATGGCCCTATAGATTCAACTAACCTGTTCATGCAATGAAACAAATCATTGTCAAAAAGGTAATGATGAATAGTGCATGACCTTGCGTTGCGTTTGTGCCTGAGAAATGGGTAAGGTTCCCCTGCACGTCTTAAATAATAACATGAACGAAAAAGTTTCGAACTCATACAAAATATTTATAATATGTGTTAAAGTGTAACGAATCATTAATTTAGTATAATTATTTTAAAATTTTATGTGAAAATAAAATAAAAAAGTAAAATATATTTATTTTTATTATTTTACATTTTATCAATTTGGTTACATTAAATTGACAATTAATTAAATAAAATAAAAAATATATATATTTATTTTTGTTATTTCACATTTTATCAATTTAATTGAACTAAATTGATAATTAGTCATATTTTTATATTCATATAAACATTTTATCTGTATATTTTATCTATCTTTAAAACCGCACTCTAACATAAAAATCTCGTCTTTTGCTGCTAAGCACAGTCTCACATTGAATCCAAACTGGCACAAAGAACTCAAAAAGACAATATTTGTAACCAAACAGATCCATGAAACAGTTATAATATTGTTTTGATTCAACATTAAACAGTTCGTTGATCATGTCTCCTCCGTGCCCCGTTGCATAATTAGAAGGATTTTCTTCTATATAGAGTGGCTTATGCGTTGACCCGCAAGCATAATAATTTGATGTGAAAAATTACTAACAATCACATAATTAAATCGTCGAAACAAGTTAATAACGTCATTTGAACAATTCATGCAAGCTCGAGAAATCTTTGGGGACTTGCGTATCATCAATTTCTTACTGACTAATAATCACATTTTAGTAGCCAACTTCTTAGGGAAAAAAAAAAATAAATGAGAAAGTAGAGTAGTGACAAATATTTTCATTAGAGAATATTATTTTGTGTTGTCATAATAATACTATAATTTTAAAAAATTACAAGAAATATAAACACTAAAATTAATTAAATTTAGTCTTATTGTACGCCACGATAAAACTCGATCTTATAGCCTCACAATCAACACTTATCTCTAAATTAAAGCGTGCAGTTGCGTTGAGTGGTCGTATCTGATGGAAGGGGAAGCAGAAGGGAAACTGAGAAGGGGACCACATAGAAAAGTCCATGGATGCGGACTCTTCGCTAAAATGAAGGCATGGCATCCTATCGATAATCATGGGGGCATCAGAAAGTTCAAGCGATGAAAACAACCGTGAAAAGACCGTACCCGAGCCCACGTTCTACATAGCTTTTCTCTTGTTGAAGTGGAATACAAGAAGTGCTGGTGGAAATTTTTTTAAGAAAAATAAGCCCAATGAAATTGCTGCTTTTTATTTATATTTTTATTTATTTATTTATTTATTTATTTATTTTTGGCTTTAGCGTCCCGGGATCAGATAGTGAGACAAAATCAGTGAAGATGTCCATGTGCATTTCCAAAATCTAATGGTTAATATGACAAGTTCGTGCATGAACCCACATTATGAGACTTCATTGATAATTACATTTGGTTAGAACCAATGTATGTTGAGCACATGAAGCATTATTGAGAGATTACTTTTATTTAGAAACCATTCTAAAACTAACCATCTTAGATCATCTCACCTTAGCCAGGATGACCAACCATCCTTGAGAAAGAGATAGAGTCGGGAGTTCTGACTTTTGGCTATTCTGAAAAAAAAAAAAAAAAAAATCCACTAATGTGGGTTTCGAGACTTTATCCTTTGGGGTGTACAACATTCTGTGTAATGTTCTTTGGCCTGCTACTCCTCTGTGTCATAATACTTAAAAATCTAATTAATAATTATTTTTGTGTTAAAACAAAAAACAAAGAAGGAATTTTTAAAACTTAATCATTTCGAGAAACAATCATTTTGTAGCATTAGTGACTTTGAGTTTTGTAACATCTTTTAAGAGGTTGGTGCAATTTCTTTCATAGAAATGGCAGTAATATTAGTGTCATCAAGAACATAAAATATGTTCCCACCCATGTTCGATTTAGAGAGCTGAATATAATCATCCCAAATATGCGTAGGACCTATAATTAATTAGGCAATCAAAAGCTTGAAGACAGCAACCATTTTGGAGAAGATCGCACATAAAACATATAATACATGACAATAAAAGCCTATTCTTTCTTCTTTTTTTTTTGATTTTTTTTAACTATTTTTAAAAAAGTCCATTAAATTATGAATTAAGCAATAGTAAAAATCAGTAAAATGCATTATAAGTTGTAAAATCTCATTTTAATTGTAACTATGCAGTAGTAAGTTACTAACACGTATGATTGAACAGCGCTGTAAATTGATCGACTGTTTTACCTTTTTAGTTGCCCCTTCCCACAATTTTTCAGATAAAGGGCCTGAAGGCAATTGATAGTAATAAAATAAAGGAAAAAGTTTCTCATATCCACTCTAAAGCCAGAATATAATTGTTTATTAATAAAATATAATTATATTATTACTTTTAATAAAAAATTTATTTTTTTAAAAAAATATTTAAAAAAATTAACACATATTATATAATATCTATATTTTAAATTTTAAAATAAAATATATCTAATTTTAAATTTAAATTTTATTATTTAATATTTTATCAATTTAGTTATATTTTATAAAATTTTGTTGTTTCAATAAAATTGCACATTCAGATTGCAATTTCGAGATCTGAAACCGTGCTCTAAAATGAAAAGACTCTGCAAGTTGAGAATCAACGTGTGCCGCCAAGGAAGGCTAGGTTGACACCTAGCATCGAGCCATAATACACAAATCTTGGCAGGATTGCGTGAAAGGAATCTAAAGCAGTCTACGAGAAGCTTTATCTTCTTCGGATTGGAGGAGAGATGGACGATGGAAGGGTTCATAAATAGCATTTGTTTAACTACATACGGAGCTTTGGTAGATTCTTGTGTTGGGTTGTTACTTTTTTCGTATTCCAATACTGTGTAAAAACTCATAGGTGAGTCAGAATTCCACGTGCTCCTGGAGACTGTCCCCCCCCAGCCCCTCTTTCTTCAATGCCATGTTTTTTTTGTTTTTTTTTTACTCAACAGCGCCTCTCCAACCATAAATTCCCTTCCTTCAAAAAAAAAAAAAAAAAAAAGTAATTAGTAATAACCAAAAAATTTTATAGCATTGCAAACCGTCGGTGCGTGTGGACAGGCATGATATATACTGTTTCATCATAAAAATATATTAAATTTAAAAAAATTATTATTATATTAATTATATATTTTTTATGTATTTTATTAGACATATAATCTTATTCAAACAATAATAAATAATAAAATTATTTTATTAAATATTATTTAATAATTTATTTATTTTTTAAATGAATTGAACTATTTAAACAACTCCATCATTTTATTGTTGTAGAAGCCAACCTGTGAAATCAAAAAACAATTTTGCATTGCATCTCCTCTCTCTAGCCCAGTCTCTATCCCTGAAAAGGGCGAATACTGTTAAAAGAGCCATATTCAATTCGAAGTATCGAAAAAGACCAACATCAAAGTGAAAAGATTGCTAGCTTGGCTTGAAATCAAACAGATATTTTTAAGTCGTTATTATCGACAAGATGGATGGAATCAAAGCGGGTGGTGGTGGTGGGAGAGTGGGCGCTGGTGAAGAAGATATGGGTGATGGAATGCAATGCAGTGACCATCCTTACAGAACTAATCCAGGTGGTATTTGTGCTTTCTGCCTTCAAGAAAAGCTTGGCAAGTTGGTGTCTTCCTCTTTCCCTCTGCCTATTCGTGGCTCTTCTTCGTCTTCATCTTCTACTCCTTATAAATCTGATGCTGGTAGCGTTGGCGTTCGTGGTGGCGGTAGCAACAACGGAGCCACTTCACTATCACTGGTGGTCCATCCCACAGCAGCAAAATTTAGGGATGAAAACATTCAGTTTCAAAATAACTACACAAAGAGGGCCAACATCCCTTTTCTTTTGGCCAATAAGAAGAAAATCGTTATGGCATCATCAGCAGAAGATCGTGATATAGTTTATAAGAGAAGCAAATCTACTACTACTCCCGGGAGAAGACATTCCTGGACTGCTGATTACAGTGAAAAAGCTTTTTGCCCCAGAAAGAGAGGTGGGTTTTGGTCATTATTCCTTTATCTTTCTTCCTCCAAGAATATCACTTGCAAAAAAACAGAAAAGGCACCATCTTTGACCACAACAGCAACCAATAGTACCACTGTGAGGCCAGAGGAGAAGTGCAACCTGGGATCTTTCTTGTCAAATAAAGGACATGTTAATGTGGTGGTGGTGGAGGACGATGATGATAGTCCAAACAGCCAAGCCACCGCTTCTGCCTCATCCTTTGAGAGAAAGGTTTCAAGATCCAGATCTGTTGGGTGTGGGAGCAGAAGCTTTTCTGGCGATTTTTTCGAGAGAATCTCAACTGGGTTTGGAGATTGCACTCTTAGGAGAGTTGAGTCACAAAGAGAATGCAAACCAAAGGTAGCAGCAGCCGCCTCTAACATGAAAGAAAGGGTCAAGTGTGGAGGTATCTTTGGTGGGTTTAACATAACTTCTTCATCTTCATCCTCCTCATCATCATCTTACAAGATTTCATCGTCTGCCGAAGAAATGAATGGGAAAGCAACAGCTGGGCCACTTTCTCGTGGCAGGAGTACTAAGAGTTGGGGTTGGGCTCTTGCTAGCCCCATCAGAGCTTTTACTAAGCCTTCTTCAAAGGATGGGAAGAGAGACATTGTTAGAGAAGCTTCCAGTAAAAATGGTCCTCCAAACTTGGCTGCCATCCCTCCTTTGTTAGCTGTGAGAGGCTAGAGCACAGCTTGGGGCTGTTGGGCTATAGTAAACAGAGTAAAATGGTCATTACTTTGTTGATTTCTCTGTTTTATCGTTCTTGGACTAAGTCTCAACAATCATCAGTAATGTTAGAGTTCTTTTTTTTCTTCATTTCTTTTGGATTTTATGGTCATATCTGCAAAATATTATCTTCTGAACATCGTTTCTAATGTGGCATTGAAAATTGAGGGCCAAGGCGAGCCTTGGTGTTAAGTGTCCTAAAAAATCGAATAGTAAGTGAGTGATGAAATATCATTAGGCTTCCAGTGAGTCTGGTTAGTCATGAATTGCTTGTTTGCTTGTAGACGAAGAAGAAGAAATCATGCCAATTGTTTTCTTCTTATCTCTCTCTCTCTCTCTTTGTTTTTTTTTTTTATTTTGTTTCTCATTAATGGAAAAAATGTTCTATTATTTATGTATCAGTATTAGGAAGATCTTTTAGCTTGGATCCTATCATGGGCATACATGTTTTGGACTATCGGTCACATTGGGTCAGCAACGTACCATATGAATTATGATTTTACACCCTGATATCATTTCACTGCTTTTGCCTTCTTTTGACAAAGCCATCTTCATTATTTGAAGGTGTTAGAGTTAGATTCAGATTTAGATTGTTTTGCATTTTGATTGATTACATGCCACTGTATCAAAAAGAACAGACAAATTAAAAATTTTGGCAGATCCTATTTGCCAGCTACTTGAACTGCTGTAGAGAAACAGTTTGGGGTATTCAATTTTTCACCTACCCGGAAGGACAGCTTTGTGCACGGCTGCGGTCCTTGCGGTTTAGGATCTTCTGGTGTTGTTGATGGACATATTCATTCATTAAATTGTTTTGAGTTTTCAGTACTAATCTTATGTAATGCACGTCTCCTGTCCCTTGGAATCTTGACATTCATGAGAAAGCAATAAACTGACCGAAAGTTTGTTGCTTCCAAATGATGCTAATTAGTAATTGCTCCCAGTCTCCCACCATCCTTTTTTAACCCTCTTTGTTAGTGTTCTACGCCAACAAGGCAGCTTTCTTTTTTTTTCCCTACCTGTCTATTGCAATGTTGTTAAAATCAGCTCGGACCGACCTGTCCGATTAATTGAATCGATGACCGACCTGAGGTCCGAACTGATTCAAGGTATTTTTTTTTATATAAAAATTGGATTGGTCAAAATCGGACCGGTTGGATAGGTTCAAAATAAATCAAAAATTTATAGATTATGATTTGACCCTTAATATTTATTTAAACTGTAATTTGAGTTATAAATTTATTTAAAAATTTTAATTTAATTTTAAATTCAATCAAAACTTTTAATTTAGTCTTTAAAATTTAAAAAATTAATATTTAATTATTATTTAAAAAAATTATTCTTTTAATTACTTATATATATACCGGTTTAACCGGTTGAATTTTGACTTACTAATATTTCTGATTCGATGATCGGTCCGGTTCTGACAACTTTAGTTTATTGCAATTGTTTGATGTCTTTTTTTTTGTTTTAGTTGAAAGAAAATGTTGTATTAATAGTCAATATCGTATATAAATTCAACATGAAAGTATCAGAAAAATCTGCTTGAGACAGGAGTACAAGTCGGTAAATGCCTACTAGTGACAGTCCCAAGGACCATTACATAACTGAGTACGAGACCCAATTTGACACATCTCACATACAGAAGCAGAAACCGAAATAAGATTAAACCTGGCCAAAATCGAGGTAGTAGACAAATTTGTGTTATTCTGACAAAAGTGCTTATACCAGTATGTACCGCACTTCGACGGACTTTATATGCTTGCCCCAACTTCCAACGGATTGGGTTCCTACCAAAAAATAATAATAATCGATATATGCCTAAAGTCATCACCTCTGCCGCCAAATCCTCCGTTGTCATGCCGATCCGGGAGCCTTTGCATTGTTCAAAGCTCGCTGATGGAGAGTGGTTGTCGTCGGCGAGAGTCGCCGGGGCCGTGCTATTCGACTTCAACACGGCGATTGGGCACTGATGCTGTCGATGATGTCGTTCACTGGTGGGGTGTTCCTGGCTGTCGTCGCCAGGCTAGCAATTGTTGGTTCATAAAACCTAATGTCTGCCTCAAATTGGTTTTCAAAGGAAATGTCGATGATGTTGTTCAACGGAGACGAAATTTGTTGGCGACGGCAGAGCTTCGGGCCGGGTTGTACTACAATCTTTTTTTGTTTTGGGTGTCAACACTAAAAATCCTAATTTTCTTAAACTGAAATATAGGGGAAAAAAAAAAAACAAACAAACAAACAAAAAGTTTGGTCGGACAAACTTCAAACCATTAATGGATCAAACTGAGATAGATGAAAGTATAGCATAAATTTTCAATAACTTTGCTTTTTTTTTTTTCTACATGCATCAAATACAGAAATATTTTGTTTTACAGATTTAACACCACAGCTAAACAGTAAAAAATATTTTATTTTTTTAAAAAAATTTGTCTCCAAAAATATTTAATAAAAATAACTTATAGTGTTCAATGTTACGCCTCACTAATAATCGAACAGTTTCCTTCACCCTATTGGGGCCTTACTAATTGGGCTTCATTGGCCTCCTTGCATTGATGATGGGTCAATCTGGGCTCCTAACTAAACAACAAAGGCCAACTTTGCACCTTTTTCTTATTTTCGATTTAATCAGGGAGGGGAGAAATTTTTGAGAGTGAGAATGATTTGATCTCTCATATTAATCAGTTTGGGTAGTTGGAGTTTAAATTTAATTAATTTTGATATGTATAGCCTTCAGCTTTCCTTACTTACCAAAAAAAAAAAAAAAAGAAATTTTTAAGAGTGAGGTGGTAGTCACAACGGCAACAATCGACCAAAGAAATTTTTACAAGTGAGGTTTAAAATCTCAACTCTTTTAATCCCATCCAAGTCTTATATTTAATAAATAGCCACTAGGGTATATGGTTGAGACTTATTTTTTTGGCCGTGTAACTTGCACTGGAGGAGTTTAATTTATAGTTACTGTAACGACAAGTCCAAAACAGTTCTATGAAAAGCATAGCTAGTGCTTTTCGCTCTCGCATAACCATACTAATAAATGACTCGATAGTTCCTACATTGCTTTAGAGAAATCTTGAACAACCACAACAACTAGAGTTAGGTGACATAATCTTAAAGGGTACATATATAGAGTTCATATAAATACACAATCAACTTAATAACATTTTATTTTTTTTTTTTCTTATTTTCTTGAATCCCACTTAAAAGTTCACAAGTTACAATCATTATTGGCACTTTGATCAACACTTGACCACCAACAACATAGAAAGTCTCGTAAATCTAGTTTCTAGTGTGGCTTAACCCTACGGTTTAATAGCACTTTCCGCAGCTCCACTGGATCAATCTCAGCCGTGCAATTAGCTGGCCTGTAGTATCCAGTGATGGGATCTGGGGCCCAAGCATTAGAGTTCCCGAGGTCTTCTTTAATCATAACCTTCTCTTCCACTTTACCCACCATAGCTCTCCTAGGCCCTCCCGTGCCAAAGCCTACCGACGTAGCCCCTTGTGGGGCTGCCGCGTAGCCTCTCCTGCGTGCACGCCAGCCAAAGTTTGTTTTTACTCACATTTCAAACAAAAGTTACAGAACAAATTTCCGATGTGGTAGAGCATGTTTTGCGGTCACTAATGCATGCTTTTAAAGCAAACAATTTTTTTTGAACCAATTCTTTAAAAAGCAAACAATTTTAGGTCACCCAATTCTTTTGTTAATTAATTAATCTTTAGCTTAAAGTAAGAAAATTAATTAGAACCCTTTGATCAATTATTTTATACATAATTAAATTATTTCAGATTTGATTGACGGACTAGGTTGTATGAATACCTTAACAATTAATGTGGACAAAACTAATTTAACAAAATAAAAATAATAAAAGGAAGTTTTTTTTTATTCCAACCCTCCCTTCTTTGAAAATTTAATTGGAGAGCCAAATTGGAAAGAACAAAGTTTAACAAAAAAAAAAAAATGATTACTTCATTTAAATAATTTTAAAATAGTTAAAAAATAAAAAAAAATTAAAAAATTAAAAAATAATATCACGCTACTATATTTTTAATAATATTGGGCTACCATATTTTATTAAAGAGTACACCATCTACTTCTCATATTATTAAACAACTTCTTAATATGGTGCAATATTATTAAAAATATAATGTTATGATATTTTCTTTTATTTTTTTTTCAAAACTAAGGAAAAATGAAAAAATTAAGAAAAAAATATTGCACTATCATATTTTTGATAATATAACATCATATTAAGAAGTGACTTGATGACACGCTGTATAGATAATATACTTATTAATAAATAAATAGTCTAATAATATAAAAATATTAAATTATTCTATAATAAAAACGTTGAAACTAATTTTATAAAAAGAAAAAGTTGTATTTATAATTAAATATTAATCTAAATATTAAGTACTAATTTGAAATTTTAGTCTTTTCAACATATACAAAGGGCCAGAAATTGTTTTCTCTAGCCTTTAATTAAAAATTTAATATTAAAAAGAAACCGACAAATACAAATATTTGCGTTGGTCCGTGCATACGCTATTTTGATCTAAAATGCAAATTGGGGTCTATTTAGCACTTGCAAACGTTAAAATTAACGAAGAATTTTCTAATGTCTATCGCCATCTTAATTGATAATCATAAACACGCGGAAAACAAGTAATTTTAATAATAATAAGCCATTATGAATAACAGACAGACATTTACAGTAAGACACAAAAAAAAAAACTGTCAAGTACTTCTAACACAAGTGTTTTGGAACATATTTGTTTGAAACTCTGCGAACTATATTCGGTTCACCAATATCTCATCATGGGTTTGTTCATTCAAAAGCTAAACATGAAAAGCTAAGAAATTAATAGAAGGATTCGTTCAGAAAAAAGAAATTGATAGAAGGAAGAAAAGGTTTATAAAACTGACCGGAAAACAGAGAGAAAAAGATGACCACGTTCAGCAATAGAAGATGCAAGAAAGCTGGCGTTGGTGAGAGAGCGAGACATTTTTTTATTTTCAGTTTCACAGGATATATTAATATCTCTGTGAGTGTGTGTGTGTGTATATATATATATATATATATATATATATATATATATATAGCTGATCGTGCAGAAGCCAAGCTTCCGAGATTATACTCTCTCAGGAAGAACAGCCCCGCCGCAGCAGCTAGCTTGCGGCCGCCGCCTCCCTCTCTCTTCTCTATATAAATAAACTGTTTGTAAAGTAGTGGTGGGTGGTGGTGAAGAAGCGCAAGGTTAGCGCCGCTGTTTTATATGGCAATGCAAATAAACAACAGTGAAGGCTTCGATGTCACCCATTCATAAAAAGGTCAATATGGGCACTCGACACGTGGCTTCACGGACGCAACGACCAACACATACTTGATGTGATTTTCGATCACCGAACATGTTGAAGCCCAAAAAAACAAATTTTAACGCCAACGCCTGTTGTTGTTCGAATGGCAAGAGTGTTCGATTTACCACAAGTAAAATTTTGAATTAAAATTTTATGTATAAAAATATAAGTATCAGAAGTTGAATATTTACTCAATTAATTGAATAAAGTACTTCTCAACTAGTAGATTAAAGTTTAAATTTTATTTACTTTCATTTCCACTTTTTCGATGTTCCATAAGATTTATTATAGACAAATAAAAAATAAAAAAACAAGTGTTAAGAAAATTTTATTTCTGTTTTTTTTAGTCAACTTTAAATTAATGAAATTTAATGTAATTTTTAGATATCAAAAATCTAATAAAAAAAGCACTTTAATATAAGAATGTGGTCTTAAATTGTTTGAAACGTCACCAATTAACTATTTAGATATACAATATCCTATTTACTGGTACTTCTTATTTTTATTTATATTTTTATAATATAATTTATTTATAATTTAATAATAAAAAATTTTTTTTTAATTTTTTATTATAAATAAATATTATTTATTATTTAATATAAAATTGTACATAAATTATATTCAATAAAAATAATCAAATTAAAAATTCTCGTTATTTTATACATTTTTTTTATTGGGAGCCCCGTTATTGGGCGAAGAGGAGGAACTTAGGATTCATTAACAATATAGTCTTACTCATAGTATAATGCAAATACATGAAAAGACGCATTAAATAACTGTGTTACTTTAATTGTCTCTGATTGTACCTTCGAAGGCTTCCTCGCTTTATTAGATTCTTGACCTAACATTATTTAGGTATCCAACAACGCCATCCACAAGGACAACAGTGTAATAAATATGTTTTAGTAGACTTTAATTACATAGTTTTAATTCTCTTATTTAAAAATTTTAATAATTTATTATTTTTTTTTTTATTTGTTAGTTTAATTGACGGTGACGAAGTTAGGTAGATATATAACGTACCTTTTTTGCTTTTTTTGAGAAAAGGTGGATAACGTACTTGAATGCCGGTAACAGTTTCTTCATTAATGTTCGTCATATTTTATTCAACGGTGGCATCATTACAATTTCCTGGGCAGCCGGCACCATTAGTGTGAACTGCGTTCATATAACACTGAAAAAGGTGTCTTCGGATTAGGAGTGATGTGAGAAGAAAGTAACAACAAAGAAAATATAAAAAATAAAAAAAAAAAATTTATAGTTATTCGAGAATACGCTAGAATTAAACAAGAAAAAAATAATTAAAAAATAAATTTTTAATTTAGACATGATAAGAAAATTAAGAGAAAAAAATTTATACGTATGAAATGACATTTTGACTTATATAAAAAAGTATTATAATTGTTAAGAGTAAAGATAATTAAGTAATTTTGATAGTCAAAGTCATTAACTAGTCCCTCAGATTCTATTTTTCTCACCAAAAAGATGAGAAAGTGAACAGTATCTTGTAGGGAAAAATTTTTTGAGTAGAGTGTCCTAAATCGTGCTATCATGCACTATAGCTTTGCTATCGCGCGCCGAGAGTGGGTGTTGGGCTTGTGCTCCGTTTATGGAGCTTTGTCCAACCACCGTGGTTGTTTAGTTCTTGTTTTGGTTTCGTTTTCAGCTTTGTGATAGGTGGTGGGAGTCCCTGCCTCTCTTAGTTCTCGATCTGATCTCCTGTGATTGGGCAGCGTGTGTGTGGGTGTCGTTTTCTCCCCAGCCTTCCTGGACTGTGTCTTTGGTTGGTGTAGTGGTAGGGGAGGGTCGTGTTTTTCTCGTTTCTGTTTTCGTTTTTCTTCGATCAGGCCTTGTGTAGTCGGTGTACAGTGGTTTTTTTGGTGGTCTGGCAGCAATGGCGGTCTTGCGGTTCCTATGGGTGAGCTTGGACGCAACGACGGTTCCTTTTTCCTGCGCGATTCTGAGTGCTTCATGTGTGATCGGCGTCAGCTTCGAGTAGGGCTTCGTCTTCTATTGTAACCTTATGATGATAATGGCTGGTTGGCAGCCGAGCTCACACCGGCGTGTTGCCAATGCCAATTTCCTCTGTTCTGCAGGCGACCATGGAGTTGGAGATGGTGCCCTATGGCCTTTGGGTCGTTGCTAATTGGGCTTTATGTCTGGGTTTGTCATAATCTATTGTATCCATGTCATGTGTGCTCCCCATTGGGCCTATTAGGATGCTTCATGGTGATTGGGCCTCTGGTGTGTTGTACTGGCTTTGGGTCTAGCTATGTAATGTGCATGTTTTCTTAAATGAAATAATATTTCTACTGTTAAAAAAAAAGAAAAAGAAATTTTTTTTAGTTTTACGAGGTACATTCTTTTCTCATAGACAATCCAAACAAGAGAAATTGCAATTTCCAATGAGTTTTTTTTTTTTTCTCTCTCTTTCATTCTCCTTTTTCTCACCTAAACAAACAAGTTGTAAGGCTGTGTTTGGTTTGCTGAAGAAAGTTAGGGAGAGTAAAAAAAAATATAATCATTATACCATCATTTTCTTACAATTTTTTCTGTCTCTCAACTTTTTTTTTTCATCCAAATAACTTATTTTTTTCACAATTTTTTCTCTTACAAATTACTATTTATTTTTCTTTTTCATCATTTTCTTTCTCATAATTTTCTCGATTTATCCAAACAACTTTATTTTCTCTTAATTTTCTTTCTCATTCCATTCTTTTCTTCATTTTTCTCTCAATCCAAACACACTATAAAAGTTGTGTTATTATTATTGTATCTCTTATGAATTAAAATTTGAATTTTTCTACGCGAAATTGTTTTTGAACAAAGAGAAAAGTCGTTAAATTAAAATATAAGTATATTTATAAACACAAAAAACCAATCCACATAGAGCCCACATCTATCACAATACAGTCTATATACACAAGAGGCAAAAGAAGCCACTAGAACCAAACACAATCTAGCCCACCACCAACAAGCCATAACACCAGTCCACCACAGACACCATGCAAACCAAGAAGAGAAGCCTAGCCCGAGCCCATAGCCTAAGAAAGAGAAGCTCGCACAAAAAGGAGGGGCCAAGCTCCACAAGGCAAAAAGTCAGAATCCAGAAGGTTCCACACTCCCCATCGGACAAAAACGGCCAGACAAGCCACACGCAGGCCAACAGTAGTGCGATTATGGCGAACTGCCAAGTGCAAGCCAACATCGCTAAAGCGCATCTTAAAGATGCAAACACCACACAGTAGAGGATTGAGAATCCTAGGAGAAAAAAGGCAACCAAAGCTGGAAGAATAAGCTAGTGACCAAATAGAGGGCTAAATGGTGGCGAGAGTCTCCCAAGGACATATCCGCCTATATGGTGCTCAAAGACCACTGGGAAGGCCAATAGCCAACAAAAACGGAGCGTCCTCCACCTTCACATTGAGAAACCAGCAGCGTCATAGAAGTGGGGGACTCAGCTTGACACCGACAGTTGCTCAGTATAATAAAACCAAAGTAACCAACACAACACACAACAAAACGGGAAACAAAGGAAAAGGAAAGCTCACAAAAGAGCACCAAGCGCACGAGAACAACCACGAAGGTTGACAAAATCGACTAAAAACCCAAACAAAGCGTCGAATGACACCTTCGAGCTCTCGGCATACGTTAGCAAAAGCTATCGTACGATAGAGAGCTGCGCACCTATGTAATTTTTTTACGTGAAATCTCTAATGCAAATTATACTTTTTCATTTTTTAGGGAATAAACTAATCTATAATAAACTTAAAAATCTACTAAAATGGATATACACTAACCGATTCCAAAAGGTAACAGAAAAAAAACCAAAGAAAAATAAGGATGTAGGTTCTTTGTTTGCCACATGCACTCGTTTATGCAAAATTATTAAGAAAAATACTTGATAGAATTCTTTAAATAAGATCAAAATAATATATATTGTTAGATGATTAAAAATTAATAAGAAAAAGATAAATTATTTGATATTTGTTGGATAAACTGTATAATTATGTTGATACTATTTAAAATTAAACTGTTAAATCAATTATTAATTTTAATAAAAAAATTCAACTAAGTCAATTTCCTCCATTAATTTTGAGAGAAATTCTTGGTGGTAGTAGGTTGAGTGAGATAAAAATAAAATCTAAGTAAGATAATCGATTAGATAATTGAATTTAAAAAATAATAAAATAATTATTAAATGTCATTGGATAGATAACTCTACGTCTTTTTAATCTATGTTTACTTAGTCACCCTCTAATTTTGATTAATGTTAATTAGTAGACGATGTGACACTTGGTATGACACTAGGTATACATTTGTGTACTATTAAGTTGATATCTGAACGCAAACCTTTGTCTTTTTTAATGTAATTGTGAACTGTTTAAAGTAGTAGTTTATTAATAAGTCGGTGTATTTCACATTTATGATACTAGTTTAAGTCCCTGCATCTTCGCTCTCCCTTGACAAAAGACTGGGAGGTAGTTGAGGTGGTTAACGATTGTAGCGCAATGATAGGTTCCTAACTCGGTAATTACTGTGGTCTTCTGCAACAGAGCTACACTCGGCCCCATTAGTACTCGAGTTAAGGGTTTGCCTTTTTGGGGGCGGTTGAATGAGACAGTTTCAAATAGGGATTAGTCTGATCTCAACTTATAAATTCAATGACCGACATACTTACAATAGGTTTTTTTAGTTGTTAAAAAAAAAAGGAATGAAGTTGTGAATTTTTTAAAAAAATTTCGATTTAAGTTGCAAAATTTTTAAAAATTTCACCACAAAATTTAATTTTAAGTAATATTAAAATATTCACATAGTTCATTCGACGTATTTAATAATTTATCGAGTTAATGTATAAGAATATAATTAACTTTGTCTAAAATAATAAATCTAACGCCAACTTTAAAAAATAACAATTTACCTCTCTTTGAATTTTTTTATAACAAATCTAACACGTTATGAAAATTGTTGAACAAAATTTATCTATTTTGATGATGTGACACTAATGTATATAATTATCATATCATCGAAACAATCATATTCTTATAAATCTGTCATTGAAATAGACATATTTTATTCATATGAAATTATTGTGTGTTAGATTTGTTATAAAAAAAAATCAAAGAGAAGTAAACTGTTATTTTTTTGAAATTTGATACTAGACTTGTTACTTTAGTCAAAATTATTGATATATTTGTGTATGCTAATTCATGTTTTTCAATAAAAATTTCAATTATTTAACGACACGTATTATTTTAATTCTACTTTGATCATATTTAAAAATTCTTAGTAAGTATTTTTCAACTTGTAAATCTAGTCAATTTAGATCATAATAAAAAAAATTAACTAATTTTATCTTCAAAATGTAATAGATTACAAAAATATTGAAAATTTCGAGCCTTGCTCCAAAAATTTTCTTGTTCCTAGTTTTGTCAATTTTATTGCTGCTGCTGCTAGCTCTCAAACTCCTGACCTCAAACATAATCAATGCCAACACGGCAATAGAGTGGTGGTTGCCCTAAAAGTTTTCTAATGCTGGACTCATCACACACATATATTTTTTTTTTAATTATCAGTGAGTTCATTCAAATAATTTCCAATTGAGTAACCATATAAAAGTGCCACGCCCACTCCAATAGAAAACTCATGCCAGCCGAAAATTTGTCCCAAATATACGATCAACACCACACATTATTGCCACTACTTGGCCATGGTACTGGAACGCATTCTTGAACTCCTGGAGCCCTTTCCCATAACAGCCAGCCATCCTCGAAATCCCAGTGGTAGTTTTAGCAGCCTTAACCGTAGCGTTGTGTGCAGAAGAGTCACCGTTTATTTACTAGACTTCGCCTGCTATCGCCTCCAAACTGCTATCGAGTACCAATGTCTATGCACCTAAAGTTTCCTGATGGTGTTGCCTGCCGGATCAGGATCTTGGAAAAAAACGGGGATTCGTGATTAGATTGCATCCCTCACTTCTATGCTCAAAGAGAACTCTCCTTTTAGCATAGAAGAAGCATGCCCTCTTTCGTTCATTTGAAGATCTACCAGAGAGAAATAAAACATTCACCCACAAGTTATAGTCATCCTGATGTGCGATAATAGTGGGTTTGTCCCAGCATTATCACTCGGTTCTACGGTAATTAACACAAGTCCAGGATGAAAGGCAACGTCATTAGTTTTAACCCAATCTGTCATGCGGCACATTGCTCGAATCATATCCGACTGGCTGGAGACCTGCTGAGGGTTGACGGAAACTCGCTGGCTTTAATTGTGGTATGAAATTCTAAATCTCAAAGACATAACACAACCATGCTGCCGCCCATCCCGTCTTTCCGGACAGGCGGAGCAGCCACATTGACGTCTAGCCCAAATCAGGAGAAGAAAGTGGCAAGATACATGCAACAGAACCTTGTTCGAACACACAAGGCAAATAATGACTGCTCTTATTCCATTGTTGTTCAGGACGTGGGCGAGGGAAAGATATTTGGGGTAAAAATATCAAATAGTATACTTCATGTGGCTGCAGATGCATTAAAGACTAATACTGCTGTACTGGGACCAATGATTTTGCGATTTTCAAAACAATTCTTGTACGTGTTTCCAGTGGCTAGCCCAGAGATGTGGATTACAAGAATGAGGAGCTTTTATATACTGAACTTAAAGAGAGCTTTTGATCACTTCTGTGTGCACGATGGAAGAAATTCTGTCATTCAGGAATCAAGCTATTCAGAAATCCTAGTTAAGGGGAAATAAGAGAGGGTGATGGGATCCGCCAAATTGCATTTGGCAGTGGGTTCCAAGTGCACCAGTGCAATATGAAAGTGCATTTCCATTAAGGATGCTGAGACACCAAACAAAGGAGAGACAACATAAGCATATATCCAGTAGAAATGCCTGACACAGTGAAAAGCAATTGAAATAGGTGCAACTACTAATCAGATGATTCTATTGCTAGGAGCCCAGGAAGTTCTACCCAGAATTGAAGGTAACGAATTTCAAAAATCAGAAAACCACATTACATTGTCTTGCAAACCAATCATTCATTGATATACGCAGAAGAACAGAAGCATAAGATAGCCTACCGAACAAGTAAATCAACATGCAGGCATAATATTCATTATAGCAACTATATGACTCATGCCGACGATACTAGCTTAAAAAAGACTGACATAATGAAGGCAAACATTCTTAGTGAAACTTCAACACTAGTCCAAATCTCAATGAAGCTGAGGCAGCAAATTATGGTCTTCACAAAATTTCGTATCCTCAAATTCGAAAACAATATGAAACAAACTCCAAAAAAGAAATACATCCAGAGAAGATTCTACCAAGAAGAGAAAAGGTGGAAACATGGGGAGAGCTTAGTCTTCTTCCTCGCCTTCATTCTCAGCGATGTTAAAGTATCTCAGTTCATAAACATTTCGGTCCTTGTTGGCAGCAATCACCCGAAGCCAGTCTCGCACATTGTGCTTCTTCAAGTACTTCTTTGTCAAGTACTTCAGGTATCTGTGAGACCAAATAATTGATCGTGCTCAGCCAATTAACACTCTTACTAACTATTCCATAACGGAAAACCATACCCTCTAATTTCCAATCCACATTACATTGTTGAAAAAAAAATCAACAAGTGATCATAAATTCAAAACTTCACAGCTCATGATTGCAAAACAGTTCAATGAACTCAAAAACTTTCCCATCATAGGATTGCAAAACATGTCAACAAAAGTACCCAATCAAAAGTACAACAGCACAAAAATCACACATCATGAAACTGTGAAAGCAGAAAACAAACAAAAAGATAAACAAATATCTATATAGCCAAGCATTTCTGTTTTTTTTTTTTTTGGTTTTTTTATTTAATTTTAGTGGTTGCTACTTACCGCTTGGAGAAGGCGGAATCGGAGGTGACGATGATCTTCGATTTCTCGCGGACGACGGTGACGGAATCGCCGAGAGCGCCGGCTTTGCCGCCGACCTTGATGCGTTCCTGGAGGAACTTCTCGAGCGAGGCGATGTCCATGATCTTGTCCTCCACCGGCTTGGAGCAGTCGATCGTGAAGGTCGCTCCCTTCTTCTTGGCCTTGGCCCCACCGGCTGCTGCTCCTTTGCTCATTTTCTGAATAAGATTTGCTTAATTATCTGCGCCGCACAGAGGATAGAAGTAAACAAATTACACGGACAAAAACAAACCTAAATATTATGAGAGACTCGGAGATGGATAGAGATACCTCCGCAGGTTGAAGGGTTTTACTTTTGGAGCAACCGCCGCCGCTGAAATAGAAGGAGAATTGAGCATGCTCGTTAGGGTTAGGGTTTTTATCGGCCCTTGTTGTGTGGTTGGGCCAGGTTTGGCCCACTTGCTCAGCCGTTTGGGCCTTCTTCCTACAATGACATATGGAGGACGAAAATAGTTTCAATTGCACAGTAGCTTGTACATCTGTGTTCCGTTCAATATTTTAACTCTCAGCTATTAAAAATTATAGAGTTAAATTTAGTGACTTATTATTTAATACGAACAATATTATTACTATACATTATTTAATACAAAAAATACCCTCGTCATTTAGTATTTTGCACTTTTTTTAAATATAAAATCACAATAATTCTTAATAAGATTGAAGAACATCATTCCTCCTCTTTTTGTTCAAATAAAATATTTGAACTCCGAAAAATTTTAATTGCATCTGTGAGGAAAAAAATTAAAAAAAAAAAAAACACATTTCTCTTTTGTTACTTTTCGATTTCCGTTCAAAAAAACAAACCAAAAAGGACCCTTGTCAGCAAATATCCCACGATGAAAGCTTTACCAGTCACCAAGTTCAAATCCATTTTTCCTGGTGCCAACATACGGAAGAGAACACAAAAGACGTGCTGTGACAACGTAAAAAGTTATCTCCGAATAATTTCACAAATTACACATTTTCCCTCTTTGTTCATTCGGTAACCGCAACATTTTAGTTGCAATGACAGAGTCTTCCAAAATTCGGCTTGTAAAAAGGAAAAACAAAACAAAAGCAACAAAGTGGTCAAGTCAAGCACTGTTTTCTTCTCCACCGGGCAAAAATTGTTCCAAGCAATTGTCTACCTTCCCACATCTTAGTGAAGCCTCTCTTATGCCTTCTTTTCTCTTAGCTGTCTACTTGTTTTACATCACTCAAAAGGGAGCAGGTGGAACATCAAGGGTTGTTCCAGCTTGAATCATGCCCCAACCGATTAGACGCCAGTGCTTCTCAACTCGCCGACTAAGTGCAATCTTCTCCCCCTTACTAGTGCACACTGGAGCTGTCAGTTGCAGCTTCGCCAAATCGTTCTTCACAGCGATAACTCGGGCACCGGTGGACATTGACCCTATGTTTAGCATAAGAATCTCTCCTTTTGTCAGCTTTGACACTTTTCCCTGCTTCTCTGAACCCTTTGTCCTGACACCAATGAGTCGTCGTAGAAGGAAGAAATTAACCTGCATCACATGATAAACAAATTTAAGAAGTAATGTCACCAGCACTGCATTCTACACTTCTGCTGCACAAAATGAATAAACAACTCTTCATCCAGCCACAGTTTTAGCAAAATTGTTTCAGTAGGAACTGAGGAAAAAGAATAAAAAAGAAACAAGGAAAAAAGAAAACAGAGAGAGAGTGAAAGGCAAAGAGAGCAACTGATCAGAAAAATATCGTCTGCAAGCAATTTCCTTCCAATGCTTAACTAACAACAGGTAGCATCACCTGTCATGCAATAGAAAACAAACCGGAATTCTTACTGTTTCATACTTAATTAAAACAAAACTTCACCCAAACATACAAGTTCAATCCAATCGGTGAAGAAATAGAAAGAGATAAAGGCTTGCCCATAAATCCAGACACCATATTTTTTTCCACTCATGAACCTTAAAGGAAAAGAACATATTGCTGATTTAGCTCCTTACCTCAAGCTCAACAAATACTTCAGGAAGGGACCCAACATCACCAAGCACTTGACCAACCAACCTATCAGCTCGAGTCAACGTGGGATCCATAGTTGTCCCAACGCCAATGAGACCTCCTGGTACAGCAAATTGTAGCTCGTTCTGCTCCGCATACAATGAAACTATTCTAGTATATATTGGAGTGCATTTAATGTTCCCAGCCTCATCTTTTACAACAATGCCAGGGCGAACCTCAATAAACTGATTGACCTTTAAAACACCCTGCATGCAGAAGGTCATTGACATAAATATGTGTACATGTCCAGTGAGTTTAATTCACAAGTTATCTCCAAGCCTGCAGCATCTTCAACTGAAACAGTAAAGTTCAAGAACAAATTAATAGAAGGTTTCAAGGGCCTGCTACAATCCATTGTTCTTGTCCACCAGTTTTCAACAAGTCAAAACAAAACCTCAGAGTAAAAGCCCTCAAGTCCTGTTATTTTTGCAATTCCATGATAATCAGGGCATTACTAATATGAAAGTAAAAGAGAGATAAACACATACCCTGAGGATGCTGCCACCTGCCACACCACCTCTTATCTCATCAACCTCAAACCCAGGTTTGTTTACATCAAAAGAGCGAATTACAATCATATTAGGTGGCGAGATAAAATTCCTTTCTGGAATGGGAATCTTTTTCACAATGTACTCGCACACAACATCAATATTATACTTCAGTTGTGCAGAAATTGGCACCACTGGTGCACCATCAGCTACAGTTCCCTACAACAGGAATGGCATATAGAATCAGCATTGTCCATGCACTTTGTTTCCTTGTTTGATAGTAATGAAGAATTACAACCATACAGTTAATCTAAACAGCAAAAGAAAAGTGTACAACAAAAGGCCCATAGGTACCAAACCTGAACAAATTTCTGAATAGCTTCGTGCTGGTTGATGGCCACATTTTCCTGAATGAGATCAACTTTGTTTTGAAGAATTATGATATGTTGGAGGCGCATAATTTCCACTGCAGCAAGATGTTCAGATGTTTGTGGTTGTGGGCAGCTCTCATTTGCAGCAATGAGAAGTAATGCTCCATCCATGATTGCTGCTCCATTAAGCATTGTAGCCATGAGAATATCGTGGCCCTAAAAGAAGAAAACAGACAACATAAATGACAACAGACAGCGTTCACACAAAAACAACACAATACCAATTTATAATTAATGAAAGGATAGAGGATCAACCAATTTTTTCTTTCTACATTCCGAACAGGAAAAAAAAATTACACATCGACCAAACAGAAGTGTTAATCATTCAATAGACTAGACAGGAAGAATTCAAGTTGCATCAATTGCAGAAATAAAAACCATACAAGGAAAGATAGTGTGTTGTTCCTATATCATCCAACAAACAAGTACAGTTTTAGCACCTTACCGGGCAATCAACGAAAGATACATGCCTCAGCAACTTCATCCTGCAGTTTTCAAACCCAGGCACATCGCACAGAGGACTGTCTTCCTTTCCACTTCCATATGCCCTATGAGAACACCTCTTAAAATAAGAATCAAATGCCAGAATGTTACTGATTATATAATCCTCATTACATATAACTCACTTGTAGCACATAGGTCGGGGGCACCGCTCATCTTCACACTGATATATCTTAGCATTTGCATATCCAAGCTTAATTGTAATATTCCTCTCCAGCTCATTTTTAAAACGAACAGTCTACAGTGAAAGGAAAAATAATGATGAGCCATCATGATTACAATTACTATATTTACTGGAAACTGTGGAAGGATCTCTTTTTCGGTGTAGTAAAAAGCACCCTTTATCTAGAAAAAGTTTCCATTAATAAAGCTATCCAATTCAACACCACCGAAAAATTAAAATTGCTGTAGAGAAAGCACAAAGGATGCTTCAAATCCCAAATAACATTACTTTCATGTTCAATTCACACATACAAACTGTCTGCTAGCGAATTCAGCAACCGAAGAAGAACATAAACCGATGACCGGCCAACAACAGAGTTTTAAGTAATAACTATGCAACCAACAGAGGAAACTAAAATTAACAACACAACTTTCTAAGAAAAGTTGACAAATCACCTGAACACCAGATATTGCTTTAACAACAGTTGACTTGCCGTGCGCCACATGACCTATAGTGCCTGGAAAAAGAGGTCCAAATAACCAGTTTACAGAAACTAAAAATCAACCCCACAAACCAAAATTGAAGCATGATATAACTAACCAACCAACAATTAAAGGGGCAGGAAATTACCTATATTTATGGTGGCCTGGCGAGATATAACCTCAGGAGAGAGTGGATGCAACTTCGCTACATCCAATTTACTTAAGTCTTGCTCCATCAAACCTTTCCGCGACATTTTCAACTGTGTTTTCTATATCTACAAGCACAATTTTATTAGCCTGGCGAGAGTTTCAACAAAAAAAAGAAAAAAAAAAAGGAAAATTTCTCCACATAAGAATATAGAAGCAGGGGGCGACAGCAGTGAGCTTGAAGATGAAATTCAAGATTTTGCTTCTTAGCAAACATATTATTAAATGAAAGATTAATAAGAAAATAAAATAAAATAAAAGCAATGTTAAGATCACCTTCAAGAGTATGGTGAGCAATCAATCAGTGCTTATAGTGCGGAACGGAGCTGCTGGAGAGACTGTAATGTGTGGATTGCAAAGGACGGTCACGTTTTCGCCGGCGACCAGATAGATGACGCGGTGGCCGGCACCGATTGACAGCTGTTAAGAGACAGAGAGAAGAAGGCAAGCGAGGAGTGTAGGGTTTATTGGTCCTTGAAGCTTAGATTTTTATTGACCCAAAAAAAAAAGGTTTTTCAGGCTTTTGGAAATGTAAAAATGATAAAACAACAATAATCAACATCGAAATGAATGTTTTGAGAGCACACGGTTACGTTTTATTCTCGTTAACATAATAATAAAGTTCACTTAAATTTACTAATATTTTGGTAATAAATTTTTCTTTAATGAAATAATTAATAAGGTGTAAAAATAAAATAATCTAATTTTTATTTAATAATTTAATAATTAATATATTTATAATATATTGTTTTTCTATTAAAAAAAAAGAAATGAATGTTTAGAGACCCATTAATGAATCCTAGGAGTAAGGGACCAAAAATGAAAAAATTACACGCAGTTCCTATTTTGGACGTTGAACGCATGAATTTATTCATCCTATTGATTGCACATTTTTAATTTTAAAAGAGATAATCGTAATTACTAGGGATAAGAGCAAATATACATCCAACAATTACAAAAATGCAAGTAAAATTAGTTTTATATTGCGTCTATATAATAAAATTTTAATAGGAATTGTGTAATATATATATATATATATGAATTTCATACGATATTTACCGTTACTACAATTTTTTGACTAACATAAACATTAAGCATTTTAAATTTAAAATTAAATACATGACCAAATTTAAACCAAGATGTTTTAAGAAAAATAACAATGTAATATGTTTGTAATTAAACAATAAATGAAAAATAGATGACAGTAATATAAATACATATATTTTTTTGAAAATTTGATAAAAGAAAATAAATAATTTAGTTTAAAAATAAACTGTATTGTGAAAAAATCTTGATATTGATGACGAAAAGTTCAAAAACAATTGAAATGTTTGTAAATTATTTTTCTGTCTAATAAAAAGTTTTTATTTTTAATTTATAAATTCCTTTAGAGCAAAGGTCATTTTTCAATGAGAGTAAGCAAAATTTTTTTTTTTTGCAAAAAAAGTGCATAGATATTATATTACGTAGAAAAGCTGTGGCGTAAAGGCTGCATTAATACAGCGGGTGGGTTGCAAACCCAGTTCTGGGATATTGATCTTCTCTTGACTGTTTTACCAATCAGAAGAAAAATTAGTTATTCGACTAATATAAGTTATTTCACACAAACAAAGATCAGACAAAAGTTTCTTAATAATATAGGGGCAATCTCCTAAGGCTATTGAGTCCCTTCCTGTTGTAGAGTTAAGAAAATCGTTTTCGAATCCGTCTCAAGGATAGTAGGGACAGCACCCCGTTTAGTAATGAGGTGTAGAGCCATCAATACTGCTGCCGCTTTCACGTGAAGAGTTAAATTTATTTTTCTCGTTCCTGCTAGTCCATCAATCAAAGCTCCCTCTGAATTCCTACAAATTGAAGCAATTCCAGTCTTGCAAGTCACTCGATCAAAAGAAGCATCACAATTGACTTTGAGTTGACTAGGGGATGGAGGAACCCATCGAGCATCGCGACTTGTAGATGGTATGAGTGGTTCAGACTGTAGAAACATAGACTCTTGTATCATAACTTGAATTCTATTCAAAGTTCTAATCGGCTATGCATGTTGTTGGCTGAACATAAATTCATTTTTTACTTTCCATATTTGTCAGCAGTATATTGCCACTTTTGGAATAGTCTCGTCGTGTCCACTTGAAGATAAAAACTCCTAAATTTCCTGCCACCATGACGCGAAAGAGGGGAAGCCCTGTTGACAAAGGTACTTTCCCCACATATTTACGCATAGATCCGTCCTTCAAATTTTACTTTTGGTTCCTGAAGTTTTCTACAGTTTGACAAAGGTACTTTCCTCACATATTTACGCATAGATCCGTCCTATATATATTTAATTGTTTTGTGAATTCAAATATGCAATTATTTTTTTTTAATCCTTATAAGTTATAACTGATTGGGGATTGGATGTGGTTTCCTATTGCTTGTTCTTCTTTCTTCTTACTAGGTTTAATTTAATTTGATATGCTTTAGTGCAATTTTGTCTTTACAGTCAAAGGACTACTAAGTTCTGCGTAATAGCATGCAAATTTTTTCACTGTTTCTTTGAATTGGAATACATTCAATTAATAGTAATCTTTTGATTTCGTATATCATTCTAAACTCAAGGTATTCGTATGCAGATTTTATATTAAAATTTGTTGTTAATCATTTAATATTGACTTATGCATATTCATTCATAATATCATACATATATACAATTGAAACAACACTAATAATAATACTTTTAATAATAGTAAATAAGGGACGAAAAATGCACGAATAAAGAAAATAAAATGATTAAAAACAAGCGCAAAAAATTCCCAATTTTTATTGTCACGAAGATTTTCAGGCAAACAAACAATGATAAAAAAACAAATACTAGAAAAAATTTATTCTCTTATTCTACAAGAATCCCTCTTTTTTTTCCTCAATGATCAATGAGACCTCTGTGAATTGGCAATCTCAAGCAGTGGAAATGGAGGTAGCACCAGTAGAGCTTGCATGTTCTTTGGAGTCGCCAAAAATACGCTGACGAAAGTCAGAAACCATGAGAGGAAGGCCTTTGCGGAGGGGTACGGTAGGCTCCCAGCCCAGCAGCTCTTTGGCCCTTGAAATGTCTGGCTTCCTCATGTGAGGGTCGTCCTCTGTGTTGGGCTTGAACTCTATCTTTGCATTTGGATCAATTGTCTCTTGTACCACCTGCAATTTGCAAACACATTCTTAGATCATTCACAATTATAATTCTTTTTTTTATTTTATGATTGTACTAGCTGCGACAGTGGGTTGTCGTAATACTACTAGTTCAAAAATTTGTCCGAAAGTGATTTTCTGTTAAAAAAAAAAGAAAAGAAAAAGTTTTGCTTTGTGAGGTAAAATAAAGTAGTATAATCAATAATTACCTCAGCAAGCTGAAGCATGGTAAATTCACTGGGGTTGCCGAGATTGAACGGCCCTATGTGTTCACCTTCCATCAGCCGCATCAGACCCTCCACCTGTTAAGTGTTAATTATTAGGGTGCGAATGGTATAGAAACTAGGTAAAAAAAAAAAAACAAAGAAAAAGAAACTAGGTAAATCTCAAACAAGCAGGCATTTATATCATTTTTCCAATAAATTTAGGGTAACAAAATTTTTATAGGAATGACCAAAATAGGATATAACTCAATCAGTTTTAAAGTCGTTTTCAGAACTGAAAGTCACTAATTTTAATTCTTAGTTATAGTCAATTAACTAAAAAAAACAGAGAGAGAGAGAACAACTTTTATATGGAAGAAAAAAATTGTCAAAACAATTCAATCCTTGAGGAAAATATTTACCAGGTCTGAAACGTATTGGAAGCTCCTGGTTTGCTTCCCATCACCATAAACAGTCATTGGCTGCTTCCTCAATGCCTGCGTGTACGCGCGCCCGCGCACGCACAGTGCCATAAATAGAATGTTCAATTGAAGGATAGAGCAAAGCAAGAAGAGGAGGCATTATAGACATTAAAGAAAGAAGGCGATCTCACCTGGGCTACAAAATTACTAACAACACGGCCATCATCAAGGCACATTCGTGGCCCATATGTATTAAAAATCCGAGCAATCCTGACCTGCAATTCTTTCGTTATTTTCAGCCTAAGTTGCGAAAAAAATTTATAGTTTATAATATAATAACATATAACATAGAGAAATTAACCGTAGACCCAAAAAAAAAAAAAAGAAAAGACTAAAATAAAATGTGCAATGGAGAAAATGATTCGGAACCAATTTGGGAATTTAGGAACCTCTATGTCAGCCCCTCTGTGATAGTCCATGGCCAATGTCTCTGCAGTGCGCTTTCCTTCATCGTAGCAGCTCCTGACACCTGCCATATGGGCCCCCGAAAATAATGCAACAGAAACCAAAAATAAGGACCAAATGTTAAGTGTCACAAGTGACATCCAAGCTGACAATTATATGTGGCAATTGGAGAAGAAAAGTGTGCAGGATAGTCTCCTCACCGATCGGATTGACATTGCCCCAGTAAGTCTCGGATTGAGGGTGTTGCAGGGGATCACCGTAGACTTCACTGGTGCTGGTTAGCAAGAAGCGTGCACCAACCCTTTTTGCCAATCCTAGCATGTTCAGTGTGCCGACCACATTGGTCTTGTGCAACCCACACGCCAAAATTAAAAATCAAGGACTCCACAATACATAAAATTTATCAGAAAAAATATTTGTAGTGTCATGAATGAAATAAGATTGACAATTTTTACAATTTGACCTATAATATTTGTAATAAAAAAATAACAATTCTTAATTTCTATTTATAAACTATCAATCTTATTGTATTTATAATACCAATTGAGACATTAAAATCATAATATATATTAGTGCTTAATTTAATATATCTCATTTGATTTCTTACTTCGAACATTAGATCTGTATGGCAAAGAATTTAAGGGAACAAAAAAGTAGAAAAAATGAAGGAAAGGATATGATAGTTTTGATAGGATTGAACTTGTAGTGAACAGGAGAGGCGGGGCAGGCCAAATGGTAGATCTGATCAACCTCCAGTAAAATAGGCTCGACAACATCGTGCCTAATGAGCTCGAACCTTGGGTTACCAAAATGGTGCAACAAGTTCTCCTTGCGTCCCGTGAAAAAGTTATCAACAACGATCACACTATCACCCCTGGCAATCAGGCGGTCAACCAGGTGGCTACCCACAAATCCGGCCCCACCTGTTACCAGGATCCTGGGGTTCTTCCTTTTCAGAGCTGGAGACACTTTCTCATGTTTCCCTGTCCCCCCAGGCTTTGTCTGGTAAAGGACCCGCCGGGTCTGGATGTTGCTCGAAAGGGACCCAAAAGCCGGGTCCGGGAGAGGATGGCGGAGCTGTGGAGGTGGTGATATGGGAAATGTGTGGAAGAAGAGAGCAGCAATGCCGAAGCCAATGAGGAAGCACACAAGTCTTTGCCGGCCAAGCAAGATATGAATTGGGTTGATGGATTTGGACACAGCTCGTGGAGTTTGAAGCTTGGGAGAAGAATAATCATCAGGAAGAACCGATTGCGCTTGTGTTGTGCCTGCGTTGTTCCTGTGAATGAGCTCGGAATCCATTTTTCCTTTTCCTGTTCTTTTTTTCGATTTCTATTAATGGATGAGAGAACTTTTTTGGGAGAAAACTTTTGAGAGGCCTTTTTGAAAGGGAAAGGTTGAATCTTTCTCAAGCAAAAGAGGAAATGTGAATTTGTTGCGAATATTTTTGCACGTTTGTGTGTATTTGTGTGTGTGATGAGCGTAGGACACGTAATCAAGAATTTTTTTATTATTGTACAATTAATATTTTAATTTTAATTTTTTGATTTTATAAACTTATTTAAATATTTTAGATTATTAAGGAGTTTTAGTTAAGGATATTTTAAATCCTCATGATTCTTGTGTTAACATTAGTGTCGGAAATTTTATTCCAGTAGTTTTAGTGGAAGTAGGTTAATTGGTTTAGGTAAAAACATTTTAATTTTTTCGAAGAAATTTTTTTGTGTGTATATTATGTGTAATTTATATTTTAAATTCTAGAGTAATACTTATTTAATTTTAAATTTTAGTTTTGTAATTTTTTGTTTTAAAATTTTTTAATAAGATTATAATAAAAAGGTATGTAGTTACATTTTTTTTTTTATGGTGTCCAAACAATTTGTAGGGATACCGCCTCCGTGACTACCTTGCACTCCAATTTTTTTCAATAAATGTAGTGCACCGAATGGAAGCATACGGACACTTGTCCGAATGTTTTCTACAAAATGCAACTAGTACAATTTTTAGTAGAGTCGAGTTGATTTTTTTAGGAAAAAATATTTTTTTAAGAAAAAATTATTTTAGAGTATATGACGTGAGACTTTTATTTTAAATTTTAAATTAATATTTATCTAATTTCAAGTTTTTTTTTTTTTTTTGTTTTAAAATTTTCCAATCAAGTTACACTTAAAAAGAAAATAGTTGCACTTTTTGATAATGTCCAAACAAAACGTCCGGACAGCCCCTTAAGAGTAGAATCTTCCCTCCGTCTTTTTGGGGTGTGTTTTGTGATATCAATTTTCGAGCAGATGGGAATTTTTTCCTTTTTGTTTCCGTTGGTGCACAGTGTGTGGTAATTTTACTGCTTAACGTATGCTCGTTCTCAATCTCATTGGCAAGTTAGTTATTTGTTCTTTAATCACAATTTCACTCTTTTATGTTTGTGACAATTTGTAACTTGCGATCCACTTATTATGTATATATTCGACAGCACTTTTTTTTTTATTCCGGAAAAAATGAAAATCTGTTGGTCCTATGAGTTATGAACAAGGTAGTAGTGTTTTTTTTTTTTAATCTTACAGATTTTATTAATAATTTCTCCATCAAAAATATAATTTAAAGACAGATATTCAAATTATAAATATTTATAAACAAAAAGCTCATAAGACATAAATATCATTACAGTATTCTCACGATCTAGTATAACTTCTAATAATATTAAAAAAATAATTGACTTCTAACAATTGGAAAAAAAGAGAGAAAAAGATTTTTATGGATCCCTCAAGGGAGCAGGAGGAGCTAGTTTCAAACCCGACACTGCACGATCCTTTGTAGCCGTAGTTCTGGGATTGTAGGGAGTGGTTCATGTTATTCCACTTCAAATTGTGATTACACGAATATACCAACAAGTAACGAATGGCACTGAAAGTAACTTTGGTTTCAATCAACACATTTTTAAGCTAGATTTCGTCGAAGAGTTGAAGGGTGTAGGGAGAAGGGGAAAGAAAAGCAACACTTGAGCAGAATACATATACAGAAAACATATACAGTTATCCACATTATAGTGTATATCATTGCACATTTGTGTTCTAGTCCGCCTACAAATTCCCATTTGAATATTCCTTTTCCATGCAAGGCTATTAGCCTCTAATTATGTACAAACATTCATCTTTATCTAATGAATGTCATATTTCCCATAATTTAAAAAAAAAAAAAGTTCAACTATCTAGATGCACACGATAATGTCACTGCTACAAGCCAGTAGCCATTGCCCACAAAATATAGCAAACACTTGAGGAAAGCCAATGAAAATTTTGTGAAGTTTTTGTCAGAGTGGTATCCAGCCCTGTAATGGACAGAAGCTAGTAAGTACAAGCATTAAATCTTGCAAGCCAGAGAAAACAGATAATTAAGCGATGATATTGTGATGAGCCAACCTTGATTAGTCCTTTCTCGGTGCCGCATAGGATGATATCATTAGCAGTAAGGAGACTGGTAATTTTGCTGCCTGCTGATATTCTGCCCACTTTTTGTTGTGTTCCTCTCAAGCAAATCTGTTTCAGCATTTTGTATTCAAAGATAATTAAGTTGGTTCTTAGTCTTAGCCAATAATAATAATAATAATGATAATAACAAACAATCCATTATATTTTTTCTGGATAAACCAAGAAATAATATTCATGGTTAACCCAATAAGGGTGCATTGACAAGCAATACAATGGTCATTTATCTGTTACAATTTCCTTCTTAGAGCTCACCAAAAGAGGAAAAGAAAAATGACTCCACCTGAATGGTGCTCGTTGATGAGCTGCAGATTACGTATACGAAGTCTTCCACCACTGTCATGTCTATTACACTTCCCCCTTTCTCTGGAGATATCAAAACTTGGGGTTTGTATCGCAATCTGCAATCCTGTAATGTTCTTTTGATCAATAGAAACTTTCTTATTTTTTACTCAGATTGAGTGTCATGATTTTTACCTTAAGCTTTGAGCCTTCAATAGTTGAACTTCCGCTATAAAGCCAATCTTTGTACACAACAATGGAATTGATGGGTTTTTGTTGCATCCTCCAAAATTTTGTTGGCGCTTTGATCTCTCGTTCCCTATTGTTTGTCATCGAAAACTCCTGAAAAAATAATGTGTCATGATTCTCTTATAGTAAAATGATGTTCTGTCGAAATAGGCTTTTGAACCCAACCTGTATGCTTGAGTCCAGGCAGCCTATGTAAAGCTTCCCCAGCACAGCACTCATGCACTTCACTTTTTTGGTCTTGCAGACATCTTTTACCGTTCTAGATGAATCCAAAATCTGGAAAATAACAAGGTTTGCAGTTGAAGTATGAACAATGTGGTTAATCAACTCGGTGACTGCTAAATATTCATCACTATTCTGTCCTATCTTTTCATTTTTACCTTTAAACCGTGGCCTTGTGTGATTACAACAATCATTTGGCCATATGTTTCTAGCTTTCGAATTGGTTCCTTCAAAGTTACAACCTCAGTGCACTCCAGTTTCCTTTCAACAATCTTCCAAACCTACAGAAGGAAAGAGCAATTTATCAAGAAAATGTTGAAAGTCTATGCACCATGGAGATGAACAAAATCTTGCAGCCTTTTTGAAAAAGCTGTCATTTACCCTAATTGTTTTATCAACAGATCCACTAATCAGGCTCTCTCCCGATTCGAATAGAGCAAAACACGTCACTGCTTTCTTGTGTTCTTTCATGTCCCATAAAAGAGTTGCTGATTGGCGGTTAATGTCCCACACCTGCTCAATACATTCATAAATCAATGTCTATTACCATCTACCAAAGACAAACTATGCCTTCTGTTGTCTGAAAATTAACAGAAACAGTGCTTTCTAACTTGGAACTATATGATAGAAGTTCATACCTTAAGCGAACCATCAGAATATCCACTACAAAGGAGTCCTCTATAGTAGATGAGGGCAGTTACAGATCCACTGCTGCCGCAATTTGCCTCCAAAATTTGTGTGTGCACACAAGAAATGCGCTGTTCTTACCATACTAAGAATTTGAGACAATAATGACAAAAAAAAAAAAAGAAAGAAACTTCTATTGCGATTTGGAGAAGTTGAGGTACTAACCCATCTGTTGGGCAAATAGTAATCAGCTACTCTATGGAGCTCTTCAGCCATCCAGATTACACTTGAAAAGCGTCTTAGTGACTCCCATACTCCTTCTGAGAAATGATCCAGTTTCTGCATCCCTTCAGAAGGAAGAACAAAAAACTTGGAAATAAGAAAACGAGCAGCATCTAAGATATAAGTTTAACACAAAACATTGCAGAATGGACTCTAAATGAGAGGGCCACCTGTTAATAAGAGTATTACCTCTGCCACATGCATAGTTGTAGATGCAGAGACAGGCTAGAAGTCTTTCTTCGAGCTCAGATCCAGGATGCAAGAAATGCTGGATTCCATTAAGCAAGAGATTACATGCAGAATGTCTTATGCCATTTGGGTACTTCGCAACTTCCAATCCAAGCCATGCAGCAGCTATGAGAGAGTCACGAGCAATATTCTTTTTCTTACAGTTTAGACCTTTGTTCAAAGCACGGAAGACAAGTTTCCCTGAGGAAAGGAAACGTTTTGCAATTTTGCCACTCCATGAATCAATTCCTGCATCCTGGATTGCAGGCCTCAATTAATTGGCAACATAATCTCTTATCACTATGTCTCTTATTATTATCACATCTTAGTTTCATAATCTTACCTGCAGACTGTCATCCAACCAATCAAAGTTTTTTATCATGTTGCGGTGATACAAGGAGGACAAGCCTGCCTTTTTTACTAGCCATGCTGCAGTGTATGGTTCCCCAGTCCAAGCATATGTTCCTCCAATGTTCGCTAGAATGAATGCAGACAATTGCTGTGCACTAGAGCCTTCTTCGGATGCCAGTTTCTCGAGGACGATCTTCATAGACTCTTCTCTGAAGACACTTATACTGGACGGATTTTCCTGCACACATCCATTAGCTGACCAGATCAATTAACATTGTATAATTAGGCAGAAAAAAGAAAAAGTGCATACTAAAGTTGTCGATGTTTTTTGACCAAAGTAACCGGCAAACATATAGCCATGAAAGTTCCAGGAAATTATCCTTACCAGTGTTTCTAATTGAAGCAATAAATTTGCTGCCAATAATTGATAATCAGGTTGAAGTGTTTGGACACAATACCCCAGAATTTCCACAATTTCTGGCCCACCTTCTTTTTGTATTTGATGCATTACACTGATAGCTGATGATCTGACAAAAATCAGGAAAACAGACTTGTAATCTGTTTCTTGGGAGATACCCAGATAGGTGCCTAAAATAAATGAATTACTCTTGACGAGTTGTATTTACTTTGTCTGAAGCATGAGTTGATGATTTGCAGCTCTTACCTTGGCACGCAAAGTATTTCATGAAAAAACTCAAGTGCTGTGTTCTTGGCTTGCTCCTCATTACTCCGGAGGAGACGTTGGAACGGAGCCATGTCAATAGATTGTGACACGTGTTTTCTGCATTGCCCATCAAATTGCATGCACTTTATCAGGATTTTGGCCAAACTCATATATTCTTCCATATTACTACTGCTAACAAGATCTAGGATCCTGCAGAGCACATGAGGAGAACTTATCGCGGATAAGTGCAAATTATTGGTAGCACAGTCAAACGCAGTTACTAATACTTCAATTATCATTAAGGATGCTGCAGGAGGTGTCAGCAGAAGTGATTTTGGTTTCTCCTTATAACAGCTTGAAGTGCAGACAATCTCGACGAGTGATGGTAAAAGTTCTAGAGTCTTTATTTCTGTTGGAGGTGGATTTATCAAGTAGATAAGGATAGCTGCTTCATGCACTTTTTGCTTTAGAGCATTTGCCAAATCACACAACTGCAAACCTTTCATCTTGAGTTCTTCCAATGCTGACTTGTTCACTGATATAATGGATGTAAGTATAGACACGGATGCCCTTATGACTCTTTCTTCATTGGAAGTTGAAAGGGCTTTTAGCAGCTGATTTAAAATAACATCCTTCAACATTGTGTATCTTGCTCCTCTTTTTCTGTTCAGTAATTCGTAAATGGTTGTAACTTCTACGTTGTAACCTTCGCATTTTACGAATCCTTCTGACAAATATAATTTTGGAACCGATTTCTCAAGTATTGCCATTAATTCCAAGTCATTGCCTGAATTCTCTTTTGGGCTGTTTGAGTCCAGCTTTCGCTGTTTTGATCTTTTGCGGTGGGAGAACCTACTACTTTTCAGTGCTGTAGTTACTTCTCGCTTAATGACCTGGGCTTTGCAAGGCTGCAGCGACTTATCAGATGAGGATTCCTGTAAATGGCAGCTCCTTAAGTTATCTCTATCTCCAGAGATGCAGAAATCCAATCTGCCGGTGAACCAGTTAGAAGCATTAACTCCATCATCCACTTGATCCTGGGGATCTGGTGGCATGACCATCTCTCTGTACATTGAGCCCAGTGTGGAGCAAGAAGCCTGCAGCTTCCTGTACAAGTCAGCAAAACTGCACTTGGAAAAACATGCACAATGCTCAAGATAATAACTTTTACCTCCGATTCACTTTCTTTAGAGTCATAATAGTAGCTTGATATCGCCGAAGTTGGTGTGTCCGATTCAGATTCCATTAACAGTTCTCTGAGGGAATTTATGCTTGATTCGTCACGCCTTTTGTTTTTATTTTTCAAATTTGGAGCTTGATTTAGCTGTTTAGCTGTATTGTCTGATACATAAACCGCAGGATAAAGTGGGTGCACCTTCTCATACTGCATCAATAAATGAACCAAACAAACGGGGATGTGAGTTTTTGCGGATGCAGACTATCTAATTCTCGTGAATCAGTGGAATGCATGTTCACAAGTGATAGCACTCAGGAACCCACATGCTAATATAGTGAAGGAAATTTACAGAGCTTACATTATGAAATTTTTGAAAGCAGCTGCCTTGTTCAATAGAATTGGAAGAGTCGCTGCTATTCGTCACCGTTTGCCTGTCATAAGCATCCAACGATTATGGGATGCTTCCTACTTTAAGATTCTTATAATTTCCGAAGGAACAAATGTAGTATATTGAATACAACTTACGAAAAACAGTGTGATTCTGGGGCTGAAATATCTCTGCTTCCGCGGCGCCACTGGGGGCTATCTTCATGTAACATGACCTGATAATACATTAGCCAATGCTTGTACCTCCTTGCGCTCTGCGTTATTGCTTCTTCCAGATTATCCTCGCTAAACTTGCTAATGGATTTGTCTGATGTGCTTCTACTCCCTCCCAGCACCTCCATGAAAGACATAATACTTGAACAAAATAGACTTCTGGCCAGGTGCCGCTCAAATTCTGCCTGCACAAGTCGCGGAGAGACCAGCAATGCTTGAAGAAAATGCAATGCAGCCTGCCACTCATCGTCTTGGAGCTTCTTGACCACCGAGAGGTAAAAGTATGCGCAGCAAACTAAGTAGCAGTTTCGAATTCCAGCAGTAACTCCGTATTCATCGAGCAACGCTGGAACCTGAAGCATTCCTTCTGAATTCCTCAGCAGGGTAGTCTTTTCTGCTGGACATTGTGCTTGAACAGCAGCCTCAATGCTTTCAATGCCCCAGTAAAGGTTAGAGAGCGCCGAATGGTCTGCGAATTCAAAGTATTCCTGCTTCTGGGTACTTAGCCTGGAAGTGCACTGTGATTTCAAGGAATCCCAAGATTCAGTATTTGCTAATAGTTCAAGAATGTATTCGTTGATTGAAATGACTAGTGCCCTTATGGACTCAATGTCTGGTCTTTCATGGTCATGGGACAAAGCTGAAAGAGAAAAGGTCGAAATAGAAGCCATAGGACAATAGAATTGCAGATTTCATGAAGAAGAAGATGATGATGATTACTCTATGGAGGATAAGAAGGGGAGACATTGATTGAAGAGAGAGATATATATTTAAGTACATGAGAATTCGCGGCTTAGTTTTTACCCGTGACTGCTGCACTACTGCAGAGTCCAGCACAGTTCCAAACTACATTGGTCCCTCTATTTGCTCCGTGCCCTGCTCAAAGACAAAACGTTTGAGTGCTGCCTTCTACTTAAGGGTTGAAAAGGGGGTTCCTCAGAGTTTAACAGATAACCTATATTTCAGAGTCTCTTTAAATTTGAGATTTCAAAGCATTATATGATGTAATTAAATGATGTTGTATTTAAATTCTGTTATTATTATATTTTATTATAAATTTTTATAAATATGATAATATACCTTTCAGTCACTTTTTCAATCTAACGAACTTTCACGTGAATTGTTAGAACTTTATATATTATGCGTAATCTAAACCTCTCTCTGTAACTAAACTTCCAAGTAGATTTGAGGTTTTACGGCTTGATTTGACAAGGGTGAAAGAAAACAAATTTTCCTTTGGTTTATCTTCACATTCCGAGTTAATCATTTCGCTTATTCTACGTTCTAATTTGTACTATATGTATCATTTAAGGAGACGTTTTAGTGAAAAGTCGACGTATTTTCACGCTGTAAATTTTAGGATTTGAATTTCTACTCCTACGTTTTCTACTAAGTGACTCATGCGGGAGATTGTTTCAAATATAAACAGTGATGCGCAGTATTAGAAGATGACTCGCTCATCTAAACTCTAGTGACGGAGTCATACTCGACTTCATTAGTGATCAGGTGGTGGGTCAAACCTTTTAAAATTGTTGTACGTGATTTTAACAAATAAAAATTATCTTGACCTCATTTTAAAGATCGGATGACTGACAAGTTTAGTAGATTTTTTTTTTTATATAAAAAAATTTATACTATTTGTAAAAGAGGAATGAAGAAATTGTTTTTTTTTTTTTTTTTAATCTTAAGAATGCATTTTCATGCAAAAGGTATCTCCGCCTTTCGCAAAATGAAGCAGACGCAGACGATCAGGAGTGAGGACAATGGGAAATGATAGGCTTATATGCTTGAAATTTTGTAGTTTCACGTGGAATTACAAAAAAAGTTTACATCAACGACATTTCAATAGACAGAAGAAGCTTCACTGGATAATTAGAAATATTAGAAAAATAAGAATATATTTTAAAAAGTTTAAGTTTTATATAAAAAATAAAATTGAAGTAATATTATTTAATAAGAATGTATATAAAAAATTAAAATATTATATAGAAAAGAGAGGTTAATTATGACTTGTTTATAAATTAATATATTCATTATATTTTATAAAACAAAAAACTTATAAGAAATCTCGTACAACTTAATTTCAAATTCAATATGAGTGGGTCCATGTGACCCTGTGCAAGTGGACCCGCTTTGGCCGGTTCACTCTCAAATTCAATTTTTTTAAACCATTTAAAATTTTTAGTTAAATTAACCGTTTTGACTAGGCCTTTTTTACGGTTAAAAAGCTAACTGTTATAGTTGTTACAACTATTAATCACTATTATTCTACACATTATTTACTTTATGACTATTATTCATTTTTTTGAACTTTAAAGTCATAACATATATATATATATAGCAGTTATAACTGTTACAACTATTAATCACCATTATTCTACCCATTATTTACTTTATAATTATTATTCATTTTTTTGAACTTTAAAGTTAGAACCTATATATATATATATATATTGTCATCTTCTTCTTCTCTAAGAGATATCTATTCATATTGTCTTTCTCTTCCATATACTTTTTTTTGCTGGAATTTGTTAGATTAGTTAGATTAGAGTTGTTTTTGTCATCTTACTATTTGAAGTGCACATTAGTGGAATTGTTTATTTTGTATTAGAACAATAGCCGTTGCGACTTGCTGCACTAGGACTATATGTTTACAGGAGTAAAAACTATCCTTAAAAATAATGTTTAACACGCTTCAAATATTTTTATATATTTATTTATTTTTATTTACATTTATTTTCTGTTATTTTACAGCATTATTTCTAACAAGAAATGCATGACCATGCCATCACATGATTGGTAACTGGTGTGTTTGTATTCAAGGATTTTGGATTTAGGGAACAAGGGAAGCAACCTTGAGCTTATAGCTAAGGAATCTTTGTCAACGGCTATGGATATGTCAATTTGTATAGCATTTTGTCACAACAACTCTACTACGCAGGGAAAAATGTAGTTTTACTTGCATTTTATCTTATTTATTAAATGAAATTATATATTCTACAATTATCGATCAAATGTAATAAAATATGATTCATGTGAAAAAAAAAAAATCCATTAACCAGGTCACATTCATTTTAATACAAAAGAATCCATAAATTTCGTGTGTCTATTATATTATAAGGAATGAAAAGTCAAGAGAAAGGGAGAACTCCATTTTTCTTCATATATATATATTTAATTTATTTTTATATGACAATTATGCTAAGAATAATTTATAAGATAAAGTTAGACGTATTAAGTAGTGCTACTGGAGTTGAAATTTAGCAGTGTTAATCGAATATATACATGAAAAAAATAAGGGAAACCTAGCCCTTGCTAATTATTCTTGAAATCTTTTAAACTATTTATTTGTTAGTGTCGTTTTAAGTGAAATACCATATTTTATCCTCCTAAAAGGCTAGAAAGGTTCAACACTAGAATTCTGCCATTTATCTATATCTTGTCATCTTAACAGCAATAAACTCAACAATTGTATAATTTGGATATATATGTAGTCTTACATAAATATTATCTAAGTATTATTTGGTGAAGCAAGTTTCAAGGTGGAGACTTAGGTCGATCTCAGAAGATAAGTAGTAGGCTTAGCCAACTTGAGTTTTGAATTGGTGAGCCCGAGTTGGATCCAATCAAGGCCTCCAACCTGTAAGACAAGGAGGCTAAGCAGTGTCGAGTAAATATATACGATGTTGCAGCCTCCTAAAGGATTAGGTTCGCTGTTAGATGTTGTAGGAGTTCAATGGCTTCGTGATGTCCCTCATGTACAAACTCAACTGTAGGCTAATTTAACTTCTTTAAATATATATATATATATATATTTGACGTTAGTAATTTTATATCTAAGTCTGTATGATGGCCAAAAAAAACAATGACTGATGTAATAATGAGCAATTAATATGTACCTTAGAATTGTAACATCGCCCGGTATTTATGGCCAAGTATATATAAGCACGCTATTATTGTGGAGTATTCGTAATAGAATATTCTTCTAGAAGGTATTCATTCACGTTGGGGCTTATTCTTTGGGCATGAGGAGCATTGGCCTGTGATTTCCCCTAATATTATAAAAGAAAATATTTTGGAGGAATATATATTAACTAATTATTTACTCCGGAAGGCCATTCTGGAAAGAGAAAAAAAAAAACAAGGTGTAATTTACCTATGGTGAACCCAATAATATGCCCCTCGTGGGGATCCATTTGGCAATGTGTTGCCAGTGGCGTGTCAATTTATGCTAGCACTATCGAGGTTGTCATGAAAGGAACTACCCTTCAGTAGCTGAAGAACCCCATCTGTCCTTCAGCTCTCTCAGGCCCTCATGCCAGAGAAAGCATAAATGCAAAATGATACTGACACCCAAAACAACAAATATGGAAAGGAAAAAAATTGTATATTTAGAAAAAAAATATTCAAAAGAATTTTTAAATTATAATTCCTTAGATTTGTTATACAATGGTGTGAATTACAATTGCAACAAATAATTAGTGATTTTTTTCTTTTTTTTTTTGTAGCATTTGTGATCCACTCGGTTGCATAACAAATCTAATGAGTTGTAATTTGAAAATTTTACCGATAAATTTTCTACGATCATGTAACAGTACCCAGAAAAAAGGACCTGTAAACGATGATTTAAAAAAAAATCCAAAACAAAGACCTGTAAGGGCTGTTAATTAATGGATGGGGTCATAGAAAATTAAGCCTAATTTTTTCAATTCGCAGTTATGCAGAAATTGGTATGTCGTAGGCGTTGTTAAATCATAGTTTAAATCCCAGAAAGACGACAGGATTTGCTATAGCCTACTCAGCAATCAAGATTGATATCTCCGGTGGAACCCCCCCCGTTTGGACTTTGGATGGATGGATGGATGAATCGGAATTGGACGTTTCGTCTGTCACGGGCACGAAACTATAGCGCTTCTTTCCACAAAAGAATGAGACAAAATATAATTTATATACACGCTTCTTTATTTAATCCATCGGATCAGAGTTCCCACAGCACTCGGAATCCTGATCACCAATGCAAATGAGACAACAGCTTGACTTGGCAGAAAAAGTCTTAAAATCACTGAGTGTGAGGGTTGAGTATTTGGCATTGCATTCCCACTGCTTTATTTTATTAAATACATAGTTTATTGGAAAAGAAATCACATGCAGATGGCTTTCACTCATTTCCTTAAATTCAGCTTGCATGCCATGCCATCTTTTTTTTTTTTTTTTTTACAAAAAATTCTATTGAATAGTTGAGAGGAGAAAATAAAATTAAATGAGATTTGAACTTCACTTACTAATTAAGTAATATTCTCATCAATCAATTGAGTAAATGCTCGAATCTCGTTATGTCATCTTATTCTTCGAATGCTCGAGGAGGGTCACGACCGCAGGCGAGACTTAGTTCTAGAGCCCCACGTGATTGTGGGCTCTTCAAGTTTGGCATAAAACTTTGGGGTGCCATAATTATTGGTACTTGAAAATTTGGGTCTTTTCATTTTGTCGCGAGACCCACACACACGCGCACACACACAAAACACCACTTGCAAATGTTTAATGAATAATGCAGTACAAGGATGCTTCGTGACTAATGGCCGAGGTCTCGAAGTGATTGGTTTGCAGTGATGTGAGACCAACAGACCATCTCTCAGGATTGTGATTCGTAATGTCCACTGATCCAAGAATAGCAAAAAACACTAAATCTGATAGATTGGAATCGGATGAGTTTTTCAATTGATTGGGTAATTAGAAGTTTACTAGACTACTAAATACAACAAAATGAATGTTAGGTCGTGGATTGGATTCAACGTGCAGATGACAGACAACGCGGTTAAAAAAGAAAAAAAAATGGTATAACTTATACTCTAATAAATTTCTTAATGAAAAAAAGGAAAGTATAAAAGAAGAATTTAAGTAATTTCCACTACATACTTACCTTTGGATAACATTAAGCGAGTAAAGATAGAGAAAAACAAAAAAAAAAAAAAAGGAAAATGAGAGTATTAAAAAGTGAAAGCAAAGAAAATTTTCTATGACCTCTAAAAAAGTAGTCAGAGGGAAAAAAATTATAAATATTTTCTATTTAAAAAATAGAAAGGAGAAAGAAATAAAATAATAAGTGTTATAGAATTCCTTAAGTATAAAATAATAGATGTTGAATCTCGCCATTCATTTTATCTTTTGAGATATCTCTAAATAGGAGGTTAAAATGTAATTAAGGAATAAAGGTTAATAAAAGGTGTTGCCTAGCATCTATCTTATGCATACCCAGTGAACTTTATCATAGTGGAGGAAGATAAAGTCTATCTTAGCTTAAAACAAATCATTGAATTGAAATTAAGAAAAAAGTTTTTTTATTTCACAATCTAGACTTCAAAATAATAATAAAGTAATATAAATTATTAAATAATTAAATTCATAAAAAATAAATAAATAAACTGTCATTTATTGTTTGATAGGACTTCGTTACTATTTGTTATTGTTTAAGCATAACTCTGCAAGTTTATGCTTAGAATTAATAAAACAAAATACATCTAACATACAACGAAACAAAACATGAGGTTTATAATAATGCTCACACTTGTTTCCTCTTCTTTTTTTTGAATAAAAATAAATATTATGAAAGTTTCTTTAAGAAATTTTAAGAAAAATTTTTAAATTTTAAGGCAATACTAAATATACCTACAACTCAATTTTAAAAAATAAAAGTAAAATTATTAAAAACTTATTACCATATCAACAAAAAAAATTAAGAACAGTAAAAAAAAAATTTCTAGCTATACGTCCCTCCTCTTTGTTTTTTTTTCCCCCATTTGTTCGCCGCTCGACGTAGTTATCAATGAAATTTACATTTTTTTTTTTTCCCCTTCGGCTCCGCAACGTCTGAAAGTTTTGTCGCTAAAACGGGCTTGAACCTGAAAAGGATAAACGAAGATGTCTTGGTTAGGGCTGTTCCGAGTGTGGCTCGGCCCAATCCATTAATTAACAGTTCTCTTCACGCAGGTTCACAGGTGAGCTCAATCCAATAGTCTTCTATCAATCCGCAGTCCATTTAGTTTTTTTTTTTAAATTTTTATTTTTTTTATTACGTTGTTTTTTATTTGCATAAACAAACTCAACCGAGTCAGAGAAAATATGTTATTATTGTGTTAAAAGAAGAAATGAAGTAATTATATATACATATCACATGTGATATGTAAAAAGATATACAGTTAATTTAATAGTTTATTCATTTTTTTTTAAATTCAATATATTTTTTATGATCTAACAGTCTGAATATTCTTATGTACTAGTTTTATATTTATAATTACGTACTTACATAATTTTTATGGGGAGAATAAAAATGATTCGTTAAAAGGTTCCCGTTGACTAATGCAGAAAGGGGGAAGGTCATTGCAGTACGTGGCCAAAGTTCTACCCAGATAACCTGGCAATAGTTTTGAAACATGTTAGGTTGATCATCTGCGTAATAATAAGTGTCACCAATTCGACAAAACTTGGTCGAACTAATATCTGATGAAAAAAAAAATCTATGTTTGGTAATTGGTCGGATACCATATGATCTCATCAGAAATGGGTCTTTTTCTCATTCTTGAATGGGTTAACATACCTGCCCATGTCGAGTTTTTGGAAGTAAATGTCCTTGCTTTATGCTTACTCTCTGGCCTTTCTTTCTCCTTCTATTGATTAGAATTTCACATGGGATTGTTGCTGGTCGGTACTGGATGCATTCATCTGATGCCGATGATCCAGCGCATCTGAAATTTTTCCCGTCCGCCTTGCCGGGGAGGCTGAGAGTCTTGTCGTGCGCCAATGATCCTAACGCATGTTTGGATCGCGAGAAAAATTCATGGGGTGGCACTATGTGTTGTTCCAGCGGTTGTGCAAAGACACCTTGTGCTGCGCATATGGGCAAACTTGTGCATCCGGGTTTCGGTTGTTGTGATGGCTAAATGTGTTGATGTTCAAAATGACACTCCACTTCGTGGTTTTTGTTTTGATGAGTGTCCTGGACAAGGTAGGTGCTCTTTTGCAATGTGTGATTGTGGCGGATGATTGATAATAGTAGGGCATAATTACTGTGCCGGAGGTGGTGTTTAGACACTACCTAAAAAATGCAAACACTCAGTTAAAATGCAATTGCAGATGAAATTTTTTTGGAAAATTCCTTTTTTGAAAAATTATAAATTTAAAATTTAAAATTAAATGAATATTACTCAAAATTCGTAGTATACATCTTATATGATATACTTTAAAAAAAATTTTGAAAAAACTTTTTTCTTAAAAAAATCTGCATTAAGAATGTAACGAGCCGCACTTTATTTCTAACATCTGGATGCTATGTCCAATGTACAATCTTTATTGTTAGTAATAATCTCAAGAAATTGATCGACAATTTCCCCGAAATCTTTCCTGGAACTCTGGTTATTAATATTTTTCCAATTCATTCCTCTGGTCTAAATTCTTGATCGTGTCCAATTTCCCATTCACAGTGAGATGGTTTTTTTGGTCTCTACTCTGCAAGTATCTGTTGTTTCAATCCAATAGTCATGACTGTCGGTTAATTATGAGTCCAATTACAAAAGGGAAACTGCTGCCTCTGTTTATTTTCTTGGCGGTAGCGTAACGGTGTTCTAGCTTTGGTTGGTGGAAGGAACCAAAACCAATGTTAAACTTCTTCCATCCAGCACGCCCTCCAGGCTCCAGCCCAATTTATGAAAAAATCTGAAAAAACAAATGTAATTAACATTGCTAATTTCTTTTTAACAAGAAAAAATTCATCTTAAATATGTGATCATTGAATCTCTTAATTGAGATTAATATTTTGACTATCATAATATTTCATTTAACTACTTCTCAAAAGATAAATTCATCTTCGAAACTCTATTAAATCTAAATATAACTCTTATAGCCCAAATACAATTTAGCACCACTAAATCTGCCGCTGATTGTTAGCAAAATTTCACGGTCCCACCTCGTCCGCTGATTTTTTGTTTTTTTATCAGACAATTAAATTTGACTTTTTGGGTTGGGCTTCAAGATAATCCAGCTCATCTGGGCCAATGGCCCAATCCTATTCCACCCATCCTAGACTTCCTAGTTGTTTTTTGAACCATCAATCCCAGTTATCAATTGACCAAAAAATTAAACAAAAAAAAAACCAAAAAAAAAATCCTAGTTATCAACATTATTTTTTTCCTTCTTGTATAATAATGCTTTTTTTTTTAACGTTGGAAAGAGATAAAGTGTCAGATTTGTGATTAAAAAATTCTGTATAAGTATTTTTGTAATTTTTTAAACATCATGATAGAATTGTAAAATGCAGAAAAAATGAGATATATGATTATATTACTATTTCATGAAAAATATATATTTTTTTTAAATATTTATTATCGGGTTTCTGTTGAACGCAAGAATCAAGGACTTGACATGGCTCCGAATTTCTTTCCAGTTCCAATGGAATCCCTTACTAGTTGCCAGTTGCTACATACCCACCCTAATTATAAACCATATTCAAGAAAATGTTAAAACATTTTCATTCGGTAATTTCATGTATGGAAGCTCGAAGAGTACTTTGTTAATTGGACCAAAAATCAAAAGAGTGCTTCGTTTAAAAAAGGAATAAAGGTCAATTTGACCCACTACGTTTTACTTTATTTTAAATTTCACCCACAACGTTTTTTTTTGTTAAATTTGGTCCATAACGTTACGTCCGTTAGTCTAATTTGGTCTTTCCGTCCATAACGCCGTTAACTCTGCTGACGTGGCATGACGGAATTTGACACGTCAGCAATTTTTCCACGTCAGCATGTCACGTCAACATCTGTTGCTGACGTGACATAGGTATAAAGGCTAATTTAACCCACAATGTTTCAGCTTATTTTAAATTTCACCCATAACGTTTTTTTATGGTTAAAATTGGTCCATAACGTTATATCTTTTAGTTTAATTTGATCTTTTCGTACATAACGTCGTTAACTCATCAAATATGATGTGACGAAGTATGAAACATCAATAATTTTCGTCTATATCAACATGTCACGTTTGCAGTAAAATTTTAAAATCCAAACCAAACATTTATACTGAAAATCACACTCTACAAATTTAAATAAAATAAAAAACTAAAATTCATAAATATATATCCACTTGAATACTTTTGTTTTTTTAGAAAAAAAATAAATTAATAAAATTCAACAAAAGTCATTGTTATCTTTATTTTTAAATTTTTTTTTTCTGTTGTTATCACTATTTTCTCATCAAATTATTGCCGCCGCCTCCAACCACCATTAGAATTGTCAGTACAGAGTCATCTCTTTGGAAAAAAATTAATAACGTGTCAAATTCTGTTACGCTACATCAGCGAAATTAACAACGTTAGGTACGAAAAAATCAAATTAGACTAAAAATATAACGTTATGGGCCAATTTTAACCATAAAAAAACGTTATGGGTGAAATTTAAAATACGCTGAAACATTGTGGGTCAAATTAGTTTTTATACCTATGTCACGTCAGCAACAGATATTGACGTGTCATGCTGACGTGAAAAAATTGCTGACGTGTCAAACTCCGTCATGCCACGTCAGCAGAGTTAACGGCGTTATGGACAGAAGAACCAAATTAGACTAATGGACGTAACGTTATGGACCAAATTTAACAAAAAAAAACGTTATTGGTAAAATTTAAAATAAAGTAAAACGTGATGGATTAAATTGACCTTTATTCCTTTAAAAAATTATCAGTGAAACTTATCATCTATCTCTTCGCTTGTGTAATATAGATTATTCGAATTTTGTGGTTTAAAAGTCAAAAAAAATACACTAGGTTTACCCAAACCCAACAGCCGAAGGAATGGTAAGACAAAAAGAATACCATAAAGGAAACGATTACATGGGTATACACTTGTGGGTATGTTTTTGTGATGGGTAAACATTTATTTATGTAATTGCAGTTATATTTTGTACAATCGTAATTAAAAAATGTGAAATAAAAAAAAATAATAATATTTTTTATATTATTTTTTATCGTTATAATTGCACAAAATATAATTACAGTTATATAAATTAATGTCTATTCACGATAATATGACCATCGAGAGAAAAATGTTTTTATAGCAATTTTATAACTATTGGACAAAATGGAAAATGATATAAGTTCTTTTAAAATAATAGAATATAATGTTATTCAAGAGTGTAGAGTTTCAAAGACGGACTTTTTTTTTTTTTTTAAACTAAAGACGGATTTTATCAAGAGTAAAATCACCGTAGAATTAAAAATCACTGTAGCAATAAAAAAAGAAGATCACTGTAGAATTCACATAGGATAAAAAAAACAAAAAAGCAAAGTTTCTTTTACGGCTAAAAAAAGGAATTATACTGAAAATTTACAATTTAAATAATATTAATAATATATTAATAAATAAAATATTAAAAATTTTAATTTTAATTTTTTTAATTGTTATATCTTAGTTAATTAGTTTAAGTTTAGGAAAATTTAAAAAAAAAAATCCTTTATAAAACCCTACTAGGGCTTCCGTCCGTTACACTGGCCCCCAAAACAATTTGAGTTCAGCTACAGGCCCTCTCCTCTCCCTCTCTCTCTAGGGTTCTCTGGGGGGCACAAAGGGCCGCCGCCATCCCATCCCATTCCTCCACTGAAACTGCCCTGTTAGTCCGTAGATAGTTGATTCACAGCGTCCTCTCGACGCTCAACGAACTCCATTGGCGTTTCGGGTTTCGTTTATGGATTGTTTAGTTTCGGCTTTCCTTTTTTTCTTTTTTTTTTCTTTTCATTATTTGGTTTTTGGTTTCGCTCTCGCCTTTTTCTAGGGTTTCTTGAAATTTGTTGGCCGCTCTTTTTGCTTTTGGTTCCGGTATTCGCTTAGTTTTAGGCATCGTCTTTAAGCGAGGCAAATGATCTTTAATTTGGGCTCCTTTTGTTGTTTTTTACTTAATGTCTAAAGATTCAAGCTTATTTATTTTCTGCGTTTTTTGCTGTATTTCTGTGCCTATTTTACGTTTGTTTTTGGGTTTATGCTAGATTATGGAGAATGGAGGATGAAATGATGATGTTTATATGTTTCCCTATTGGTTTGATAGCCGTGATGATGGCATCAACTATGTATTAGCTCTATCTGATCATTTCCTCTCTCATTGTCTATTTTCATTATTTATTTTCTATTTGATTCATGTTTTCATATACCTTTTCTGTTGGGGATTCCGAATTCTGTATAGTTGCTCTTTCGTGTTCATTGAGCTTTTATTCTGAGGATTTCAAATATCTTAATAAGCAGAATTTGTAAGATTTTGCTATTCCTCCTGAAATTGGCCATTTTAACTCATTTTCACTGCCCTGCTGGTATTTATTGCAGCTTGTTTTCCGATTAGTTTATTTAAGGATTGTCTCTGCGTTTGAATAATTTTCTTCAAAACTTTGCCATTTTCTTTGAGAGGATTATATGCAAATGGTGATCTTTATTCTTTTTCTTTTTTGTTTGTCAATATGCTTGGAGAATGAGATGATGATTCATTTTGATTCCCTATTGGTTTGATTGCCGATATGATGGCACTCTTGTATTAGCTCTATCTGATCATTCTCCAGGCGATCCTATAAATTCTCATACTGATTTTTTGCTAAATAAGCATAAAGGTATTTTTCTAGTTTTGATGTCTCTCATAGTTGAGAATTTTGTGGAAATATCTTAATTATAATCTACCTGCGGTGTTGTTTGAAGATGAATTGAGTATCTTAATATATTCCCTCATTTGTTTTTACTCATGTTTTCCCACTTTGTTATTGATACCACAATCAATCTGCATATTTTGACACTTCCATTTTGAAGCTGGAATTTTTTTTTCTGATTAGAATATCTGCCTCCTGTAGTTCTGTGTGAAAGGTTCAATTTTCTTCAATGAAAATTGATTGTTTGGTCATGAAATTCGAGGAAAAATGGAGGTTTTATATCTTGAGAATGAATGATATTTAACAGGTCTTGCTTTGAGAATCTGATGACTTTACTGTTTGATTGCACTTCTACGGCAGTCGTGGATTAGCTTTGTCCTATCACTCTGGCAGTTCAATTGTACCCTCTGGAAAGTCTATATCTGTACCTGCCAACTAAACTGGGGTCTTTTGGATTCCTGGTGATTTTCATCCCTCCTTAAGTCATGCACGTGGGAAGGTGCAGAGTAATTTAACTGACGTTGTTTGGTATCAATTATTAAAACAACCACTAATAATTCTTTCAATGAGATTTCCTGCATAGGTGGACACTTTGGTATTCCTTAAGCATTTATTTTGAGAGTTTGAAATATTTATAAGAAGCAGTATTTGGGAAGGGATTGTTTTTGCCTTAAATGGCATTTTTTAAATTGGTTCTCATTTCTTCTACTGTTTTTGATTGGTGCAGTGGTTGGTGCTTGATTTCGATTAGTCTACGTAAATTTTTTCCCTGTAGCACTGTTTTCCTCCACGCCTTTTCATTTGCTCGGAACGGATTTCGTGTGAATTGTAATTGGTAATTTCAAGATACTTCGAGAATGAGACGATGATTTATTTTGTTACCCCTTGGTTTTTGATTGCGTCAATGATGGCACTCATGTATTAGTTCTTTCTGATCATTCTCATGGCAATGCAATTAATTCTATTGTTGTTTCTGTTTCCAAGGCTGTATGTGTTCTTGATGGTACAATGATAAATGCCCAACTAATTAAAACACTGTCAACTCTTAATGTAAGATTTTAGCCATAAGTGCATGCATCTTTGTACACCTTAAGCCCTTATTTTGTCAGTTTGAAATACTCATAGCAAGTGGAATCTGGCGAGGGGTTGTTTTCTTCTCAAGAAATGACATTTGCTAACTTGTTTCTCACTTCCCTTTCTTTTTTTGTTTACTGGATTGGTTGACGCTTCGTTAATATTAGTCTATGTAAATCTATGTAAATATTTTTGCTGTAGTCAAAAACTTTTTTCTCCAAGCCTTTTCATTTTGTTGGAGTGGATTTTGTGCAAATCATATCTGGTGATTTGAATATACTTGGAGAATGTGATGATAATTTAGCTTGTAATACCTTTTTGTTGATTCCCTAAGTGATTGCACTCATTTATTAGCTCTATCTGAACATTCTTCTGGCAATTCAATTGTTTCTGTTTCAATGCCTGTATGTGTACCTGCTGGTATGTTGGTGAATGTCCCAACTAAGTAAAACCATTCATTCATAAGTGCACACCTTTCTGTATGCCTTAAGCACTTATTTTGGCCATTTGTAATACTTATCACTAGTGGAATCTGGCAAAGGGGTTGTTTTCTTCATTTCCATCAGACTATGTCCATGCTGTGCTTAAAAACCTGTTTCTCCAAACCTTTTCATTTGCTTTGTGCGAATCGTAATTTGGTGATTAGAATATGCTTGGAGAATGAAATGATGATTTAGTTTGTTACCCTTTTGTTTCTGATTACTTCATTGATGATACTAATGTATTAGCTCTATCTGATCATTCTCCTGGCAATTTAATTTATTCTACTAATCTTTCTGCTTCCAAGGCAGTGTGTCTACTTATTGGTACACTGATAAATGTCCCAAATATGTTTTGAGCATTTATAAAGGTAGAGCAACTGTCACTTGGTTTTGAAATGAAAGGGAAATTGATGGCTTGTTTCTTTTGAGATTTAATAAAACTTAGCAGGCCTTTATTAGAATGATATGACTATCGGGTTTCCCATTCAGTTTCACTGCCATTATGATGGCATTCATGTTTTAATTTTTAAATGCAACTGTCACATGCTGTTGCTCCTCTTCAGTTTTCTTTTACTGTCTCAAATAGATAAGTGCTCAGATTTCATTAGACTAGTTGAAACAATTTATTGAGGCTCTTTGCGGAAGCTTTCTCCACAAACTACAACATTTTGATTTCATGATCTGATGATCATTTCTTTATTCCTTCTTATATTTACAAGACATTAACTCTATGTGAAAAATTGTCTTGAGTCATATATTGCGAGGTGCAGGTTGGTTGTGGTTATTTGTTGATAGATTCTCTGATATTAACTCAACAGGAATTCCCTGTTTCTATGTCCATTTGTAGTTCATTTCCATCAATCAAAGTTTTCCATGTTGGTGTGTTCTTGTCATCTTAACAGATTGTCCCTGCTGATTTCGAATTCCGGACTGTTCAAAAGTGCTAACAATCCATGGTGAAGCCAAAAATTCTTGTTTCGGGCATCTCATCACACCCATGTACTCTTTTGAATTTGGCAATTCTTCCCTTGCTTAGAAATTCACTGAAAGCTTTTTATGAGCTATTATAGCCCTAGTGCAATTCTTTAACTGTGGCCATTATCATCTTCATAATCCTCGTTCCAGGTTGCAAACTGCTGTCTTTATCAGTAATAGGAAATTGTGGTTGAGTTAATGAACTAGCATAAATTGGGATTGTCCATTGAAGCAAACCTCATTGTAACGCAAAAGAAGGTCGTTTCTACTTATGCCAGCATAAGTTGTCGACTTGTGGTTTTAGCTGTAAACATTGCCTTTGGCATTTTCTCCTGAGGTCAGGTATCGATGAAAAAAAATCCAAATTGCTGTGGGCTACAGCTAAGACTCTCTCTATGCTGTTATTGAGAGACCTATCTTGACTTGCTTCCACTATAAACTCTGTAGTTGGCTAAAGATTCTGTTTATAGGAAGCCATAAATAATCTGTTTATAATCCATTATAAACATTGAAGGAGATAATTATGACTACCTTATATTATTATTTATGGCAGAATAATTCATGTCATGGCATCTTCTACAGGATATTGGAGAAACATCGAACGTATATTGGAGGTGAAAATTGACAAATTTAAACAAAAATGTTGGGGGGGAAATTTATTTTGTTTTTTTATGGGTCATTGCGGAATGGCTCCACTTCGTTTGTGATCTAGGATTTTGAAGGTTGAAAGAAATAGATAAGTTGCACGATAAGCTGGGGTCTTTTGGCTGTCGGGTGCCGGTCTCAATCGTTAGTCCTGCACAGGGCGTGTGGTCGCAGAGAGCACCTGATAACTGAGGCTAAATGGTAACGAGTAGGTTTTTTTTATTTTTTTTTCGTTTAATAATTTGGTGCGTACATTCTACCAGGTTTCCTTGTCGGAGTAGAAAGTTCCATTGCTGATGAGCAACTCTTAGAATCCTTGTGCTTTCTTTTGGTGAATTTTCATTTGATACTTAGAGCGATTAAGGAGTATAAGCAAACACTGTTGTGCGGACAGGCGTGTGAAACGAACAGATGGTCGTAATTTTTCGCTCAACTCCAAATTGCAGGGTAAGCCTGTGACAGCTTTTAGGGGCATGGGAAGCTCACTTTGGATTCTCGGCAGTTCTCACCAGGCTGACATATTTCGGGTCGAGTATCATGTGTGCTGAATTTGATGCTTTCATTTCTGTTTTAGCAAATGGTGCATTTTTCTCGAGGAATGTCAAGTTCCTTGGGCTCAAATCCTAACTCTTTTTTTTTTTTTTTTAAACATTGGCAACGGTTAAGTGTTAGTCAGCTGTTAGAAGGGATGAGAGAACGTAGATTAGAAGACACTGCACAGATGCAAACACACTACTCACTTAAAATGGGAAACCTTCATTAAATGGAGGATTTTTTGGGTTTAGGGGGTTTGAACCCTCCTTAACCAGCCGAGGTGGCGGCTAAAATCCTAACTGATTGATGGGGTCTTTGGAAATTGGAATTATGATTGTCAGGAGAAGCTCCATCTTTGCAGCTTTTCCATTGATTTCGAGCTTGTTAGATTTGGCTTATTCCTTCAATTGTTTCTTCCGTTTTGTTCAAACTCAATTGTACTTTCTTCACGTTGTAATCCGTTTACTAACCTTCATATGGTGCATGAAGGTTACTGGGGCCAATTGTTATCACTAACAAAAGAAAATCAATGAAAAATGTAGTCTATAAAATGCCCGTCTTACTCATGCGCATCCACGCAGAAGTGCTTTGCAGTGTTGGAAATTTTTAACGTCGAGGCCGAAGCAGATCTTCTCTTGTGAATGGTCGTAACAACAATTTGTTTGCCATGTAGCCAATTCTCTAAAAAGAAAAAATAGATGCACTGCGTTGATATTATCTATTAAATAATTATTTTGTTTTAAATTGAAGTTCTTAAAAAAATAAATAAACTTGTCGGAGTGGTAGTTTGAATGATGATTTGGCGTACAATAATAAATGAAAATTTATGTTGAGAGTACAATAATAAGTTCGATGGTCTGATTCAAATGCTGGTTTTGGTTTAGTAGTGTTATGGTTGATATATTTGCAAGCACTATTGTTTATTATCCAAAAAAAAAAAAAAAGGAATGTGCAACAAGCATGATATTCAATTGGATATTCCGCCTAGTGTGCTTTCATGTCTTTTTTTTTTTTTTTTTTTCTGGTTACTAAATAATCAAAAGACTTGAAAATGATAATAAATTCATTACGACTCAACATAGAATCGGAAGGTCTCAATAAAGTATATTAAACCAGTTGTGTTAAAAGTTTAGGACTGTGCTTTCATGTTTGTTGCTTATTTAGTGATTTTTGGTAGAAAATTTAATTTTTTAAAAAAAATTTGTTCTTTAATGAGTGTAATATTATTTTTTTAAAAAAATTTTGTGGCACATTGTATCACACTTCTTGTTAATTCAGTGATCTTTGATGAAGAATTAAATTTTACATTAAAAAATTATTAAGTTGAGATTGAAATTTTCCCTTTGAGTAAGATTATGTAGTCACGTTTAATAAGATGTGTGAAAAGAAAATTTAAACTATTTTTTACTATTTAACGGTCTAAACCAATGTATATTTATCGTGATCCAAGTTTGCATTCACCAAGTCCAAAATTCCTCTTAGAAGTTCCTCCATTCAAGTGCTGCCGTAAGAAAAGGGAAAAAAAGAAAAAAAAAAAAAGTCCCTAGGTTGATTCATGCATCAAATTTGAAAATGTAAGTTATGTGACCTATTTTCCTTTGGAAACCCTTTACATTAGTTATGATGTTGTTGGCCTACCTACACTTTTCTCGTTGATTTGGTGGAAGTTGGTCCCCGACTCTCCAACAATCTTCTCCGAAGTAATTATATTATATCGCAGCATAATCAATAGGTTATTGACTTATTCTGATGCCGAATCGTGACTTGCATATTCAAAACTAATATCCATCGTGGTCTATCGTAAATATATGTATTGGACATGGAATCTTAATTTTCTTTCTTTTCTTCTTTTTTTTTTTGGTCCTTGTGAATTTGTCATGCATTTATTTAAGCCCTTTTTTTTTTTTGATATAATGTGTTTATTTGAGTCTTTATGACTGAAAGATTATATATTTCGGTTGAATGAAATTTTGTCATGTATTTGAGTTTTCTGACTGAAATCTCTGAATTTAAACCTTGACAACCAACACCTATTACAATAAGAACACTCCATTAGGCCTCTACCGACAAGTCACCAAATCATCAAAAAATTAATAAACTCAACCAGAAGTAGAAACAAAAAGTTCAAACATAAGAACTCCAGGAGAATCAGGCATAATGTTGGAAGAGAGACAGGAGGGCCAAGGTCCTCCCCACGGGATCCTGGTGGCAGCCATAGTGTTCATGTTGGTGCTGGCTCCATACCTTATTGGGGACCAGGAGGCCATAACTGAGGCCATCTCCGAGCTCATAAGCCCACTGGGTCTCCTCCTCTTGCCCATTATTCTTCTCTTGACCATCCATTTCCTCTCATCTGACTACATTTCCTTCTTCTCCACTGGTGAGCCCGACACCATTCACCGAGTCAGCGGGTCGTCTGTTGGGGTCGCCCTGTTTATTGTTTTGATAATGCTCTTGCTTTCTTATCGCGCTTCCATCCGTGGTGGTGGTGATGGTGATGATGATTCTGGTGATTGATCAAAGAGAAGGACGGGAGGACGGGTTCTTTCAATCATATATAGAAATGGCCGGGTGTTTTCTGTTCTTCTGTCTGGCTTTCTTCTTCAATTATTTTTTTCTTTTCTAATTAATTTTGAAGTTCCTCCTGCATACGTTACTGTGGATACTTACTATATAGATGGTCTTTGTATGAACATGAACATGAAGTTCCCCCTCATTAATCTTAATGAGGAATGGGATGCTGATCATGAAAACATCGCCTCTCTTCTTCTTAAGCGTCGCTTTTCCACTTCTCAACCTCTACAAACCAAACTTCAACCACCAAGTTAGTCTCAAACTTCACCATCTCTTCATCCCAAAATTCTGTTGGAAACTCTTGCCTTTCTTGGTTACAAAGGAAGATCTTTAAAACCCGTTACTTCTAACAAATTCACCATTTTGGCAAAAGCTCAGTATCCACAAAATCAGTGGCCACAAAAGGACTATATAGTTTAACCAAATATGGAAATTATTAGCTGTTTTTGACACTATCATACATTCAAATCCACGAGAGTTAAGTTATGATTTTTTAGGTCAAACAGTATTAACAGTATATTAATAAATATAAGGTCGAAAATTCAAATCTTCAATCTCTCTAACTATCTTTCTTCCTCCAACAAGTTGGTTTACATTTAGAAAAATTAAAAATAAAAAACATCCACGGGAGTTAGATTTAGGAATTGTGGAATTAAATTGTTGGAGAGAGTGAAAAGAGAGAAAAGAAATTATGAAAATAAAAAATTAAGAGAATAGTGAAATTCAAGACGATTGTTTATAAATTTTATTCACATTTTTTTAACTAAAGCTCACTTACAATATTATAAAATATAAATCTATTTTACTACTTTCTTTCTTTTAAATAAAGTTTATTTATTATATAATATAATATTATTAATAAATTATATTTATAAATAATGTGAATTAAATTAAAAAAATTTTAAGTTTAAAAGGCCGAGGGGAAAGTTACTCACTTAACGGTGATTGCCACATTAGCGTTAAGAACTGATTTGGATTCCACGTTAGCGTAAGAAGCTGATTGAATAAGCGAGCGTGACTACATTAGCTGACGTAAGCTAATTGAATAAGCGAGTCTGACTATCTTAGTTGTCATAATGTAAAAAGAATAAAAATAAATATTACTAAATTTTTTTATGAAATTTATAAAAGGTTCTTAATTTTAAGATAATTAAATCTAATTAAATTTTAATTTTAAAAAACAAAACAAATTGATCAAAAAATCTTTATTACATCAATATAAAAACTAAATTGTAAAACATAGTAAAAATTTTTTTGTACCATACAACGCTCCTTATATAAAAATTAACAGTTTAAAAGTTAATAATCTAGTGATAAATTTTTTTTAATAGAATTAAATTTAATTGAACTTTCTTTTTACTAATAACTAACCTTTTTTTAACAAAAAAAAATATTCGTAACAAATATGTCGATTATTAAATTTATGAGTTAATTATCAGTAACAAACTTTTTTTTAACAAAAAAAAGATCCGTAACAAATATATTGGCTATTAAATCCGTAAGTTAAGACCAGAATAATCTCTCGTGTAACCCAACAAAAAGAATGAATCCACTACTCAAACATTGTTAGACGTAATAAATCTCCTTAAACCGACTACGGCAATTGTTGAATCTATAACCAATATCGTAGATTATCAGAAGAACATTATCTCCACATACAGTTACTGAAACTCAAATTTAGATCGTACATAAAAGAAATATATCAAATTACTATTAAATTACAATCTCAAGTGATTATATGCAACAAGACTTTTGAAAAGTTATTCGAAGGAGTAAATTGTATCGTGCCAATAACACTTGACCGTTTACCAACCACTTCCACACCTTATACCAAGGTAATTAAAACCGGATCGGACCAGCCGGTCGGACCGGTTAAACCGGGAATCGGGTCATGGTCCGGTCCGATTTTCTTCATAAATCGCTAGTTCTAAGAACCGGTTTGAAAACCGGTGAACCGGCCGGTTCGACCGTGAACCGGCCGGTTCGACCGTGAACCGGTCACGGTTCATCCGGTTGGTTTGGTTCAAAGGTTACCCAAAATAACAAGTAAAACTTGTCCAAGATGGAGCCAACAGCTTTCGAACCCTGACTTGTCATATGCAATAAAGGCATCGATTCACTACACTAAACTGTGATTTGTTATACTCTTTTTTTTTTTTTTTTTTACTTATTATTTAATTGAGGATCTAACATATTAATAAATATATTTTTTTTTATTTTTCTATTTTTCTTAAAAAGTCATTAATTCTTTCTTTTGTATTAAATTGTTTTAACAAAATATCAATTAGATAAAAGTACATAAACTAAAATATTTTTCTGTTTAAAATATTTGATACTAATTATTTATATTTATTTATATATTAACCTAGTTGCTCTTTTATTTTTGTCATATGTTAATTATAAGTTGTATTGTATTCAATATACTAATCATAATATTTTAATCGTATATAACAATTAATATCTTATATAAATATAATTCTTAAAATATAATTTGCTTTCAATTTTTATTATTGTATAATTGAAATAAAGCCGTGTATGAATGAAATTTCTTTAAACTACACACACACATATATTACTAACTTTTTTTCGTTAATTTATATACATTATTAACATATTAATGTTATTCATTTTTTAATCTTACCTTACAATAAATTATAAATCATATATATTAAACATATAAAGATAAGTATTCTCATATATGAATTTATATAATACTTTTTTTTTGACTTAGAATTTATATAATACTTAAAGTTTATATAATATGACATTTTATATATTAATAGCATATATATGATGTATATAAATAATTTATTTTTATATATTTTAATATTAAATAACGATTTTACCGGTTTAACCACTATTAATCCGGTTGAACCAGTTAGACCTTGAACCTCTAAATTTTTCAGTTTACTAACCGGTTCAGTTCTTAAAACCTTGCCTTATACACGTCTTATACACGTCTTTTTTTTTTTTTTTCCTGAGCAAACCACAACTCATATATGTTAAAACCTACTTTTAATCCCAATAAACAAGCATACTTATCGGCCGAGGTCCCGGAACTCAGGTGCAGAGTGTGTTTGTCCTTTTTTTGAAATTTAGTTAGGACAAAAAAATTTAATACATGAAATACGAAATTTAGTGCACTTTATGCATCTTAATTATCTTTTCAAAAAATAACGAGATTGTTCCTGACTGCCCGCTACGCACCCCAAAAATATGGCCCCATACATCACCAGTAGTAAAGCACTGAGCCACTGACCAGTAATCAAATTGCCCACTTATTCATCTCCGGTTTTTGTTTCCCGTGTGAACACCCTGAACGTGATTATTTGCTGCTTTGGCTGCACATTTGTTTTCATCGTCACCAAACAGTGTGAGAGTTGACTCGTCTCTTATCATTGAACAGATATACTCGGCCTCGGCCATGGAAATAGGATCACTGTCTGACTGTGTCTGCATTACACCATGGGATCTCTAGCTCATCAACATAGTCTTGTGTAGAGGCTTTTCTTGGTTACAGCCTAATCTGCCAACCAGAAACATCTTGTTGAACCAATCAACGAGAAAGTTCAAATTAATTATATAGAAAAAAAAAAAAAAAAAAAGCAAGCTCTTTTTAAGAACACCTTTACATCTATGAACCTTTGCGTATGCTAGAATGCGGCATTCTTGAAACATGGTTGATTAACTTGAATGGTTATTTTTTGCATCTAACATTGCACAAAGCATGTGAATGCCATGCATATGACTTGCCGATGCTGCATTTATTTTGGAATTAGACAAGACCAAATATGAGCGAAACTACATGCTGCAACAAGAGATTGAGCAAAATGGCATTGACCAAAATGCAACATTTATGAACCTTAAACGTGATCCCCTAATTTTCACGTAGTAAAATCATGAAAAGCACAACCATCAAATCAACCACAAAGAAGAATTGCACATGGTGAACATGACATAAAAGTCAGCAAGCTTCCAATAAACTAGTACAAGGGAGCACGAGACATAACCTTTTAAATGGCATGCTGAATATGGAAGTGAACAATAAGACACTACTGAGGGCAATAAGACACAAGAAAAACATATGCTGGACAACAGAACTTATTTCAAATTGAATTACAGATAATGGCAACTACAAGTAGATGAGAAAAATTAGTCCACCTTCATTCAAATTCAAGATTCCGTAGTTTATCACAGCTGGGAGTAGGCAGATTTCTGTTCCAGTGATGTCTCTGGGCTTCTACGTGACAATGACGCCAAAGCATATTTTTGTAATCCTTAATCACACTATCCTCAATGTTGGCCCGACCAAGACTTCCAAGAGGGAAATTCTCATCAAATGCTGTCGATTTGACGAAGAAATCTATACCATGTTTCCCAGTCGTCTTGAGAATCTGATAAGAGTTATTCTTATGCAAAGAATAGTTGGGCTCCGAAATCGGCACATAAGCAAGCAACAATATCAACAAAAATGGCAATATCTGTAGAAGAAGAATCAGATTGGGCCCTCCTCCATGAAAATTCTCCCTGTGTTGACGGCCTGTTGGCCTGTTCCTATACACATCATGCGCCCTAAACATGTCTGTCTGTCCAAAAAATGACTGGAATATCTCATCTGGATCAAAATCATCATCAAAAAAGTCATACACGCTTCTCCTCCTCCTAGGCCTCCTAACATTGTACTGCTGCTTATAGTCGAACTCCTCAACCAAACCCATCTGATCATACTGCCTCCTCGAGTCACTATCACTGAGGCACTTAAATGCCTTGGACACTTGCTTGAATGCTTCGTCAGATCCCGGTGCCTTGTTCTTATCCGGGTGAACTTTCAACGACAATTTCTTATAAGCCCGCCTAACTTCCTCAACCGAGCAAGTCTTTTCCAGCTGAAGAATCGCATAATAATCTTTATTCCTCTTAATCTCCCTAACCAATTCCACCTGTTCTAATGTATAATTTTTCTCCCCATTTAAACCCTCCGCATTTTTCACCGGCCCACTCTTATTCTGATCATCATTTTGATTACGAACAGAACATTTCTCCTCACCAAAGCGTGCATTCGACCCTGAATTAAGCTTCTCACAGGCAGCTAAAAGCTCACCAAGAGACAAATTGTCATTAAGCCGTTGTGCAATTTTAAGGAATTTCAATGCCCGATCCTTGTTACCGGATGCAATAGCTTCCTCAGCTATCCTCACACATCTTAATGCTTCCTCTTTGTTACCATCCATAATTTTTTCTTCCCCCTTCTTTTAATCTTTCCTAAAACATCACACCCACTCCAAAACTTGAATAAATTGACTTCAAAATGGGGAAAAAAAAAAAGGGTACCTTTAATTCAATGATCAATTACGACCCCACTAAAATTCAGACAGATAATGACCCCAATGGATCAGATCAGAAACCAAGAGCCCACCTGAATGAAAAGGAAACAATGATTCAAAGCAGAACATGGGCAAAATTTCATGGATTAACAAAATAAATTACAGCGAAATAATTAATATTAAGCTAAAAATTAAGGTTTCGGATTAAATCGTAGACAAGAAATTTTGATGACCGACATTGAAAACCAAAAAAGAAAAAAGAAAAAAAAGAGCAAAGTGAGAGAATTACCTGACTCGGGAAGAGAGAGAGAGAGAGAGAGAATGGAATTAAGACCCGAAGGACAAGTTGTCTTTGGGTTAGCCATTTATAAGGGCAGAACAGGCCCGGGCTCTGGGAACAACTGCGCGGGCTTTTTCGTCAGGTTTCGAATGAAATCTCGCCACGTCAGTTGTGACCAATTGACCTAACGTTGTACGTGTTAAGTGAAAGCGTGCCACGTCGTACTCGAGCAACCAACCATTCCACTGGCGATATTTACTTGAAATTAAAAAGATTTTTTTTTTTTTTTTTGAAAAAGTTGAATTGAAATTGGGTGTATGAAATTTCCTTCACGATCATGTTATATTTAAGTGTTATATGGGACACTTAAAATGGAAAGAATTCACGATGGCTTCGTCTTCTTCTTTTCTTTTTTTTTTTTTACCTTTTTTAATTAATTTATTATTATTTTTTTTTTTGAACAATAAAAAAAGTACGTTAGTTATTAAATTTGTAAATTAGAAGTAGAGTTACTCTCGGTTGAAATTGTTTCATTCAACCATCTCTAAAAGCACAGACCTTTCACTTGAGTACTAGTGAAGTTGAGTGTAATTCCGTCACAAAAATCACGATGATTATTGAATTTAAAATTCATTACCGCGCTGTAATTTTTAACTATGTTAGCGACCACTCAATCTTTTACCAAAAGAGAGCATGAATATGAAAATTCAAACTTAAATAACAAGTATAAAAGCACGTCAACTTATTACCTACCACCTCAAATGGTAATTAATTAACTCTAATAAAAATTTGAACTTTAAAAACAAATCTAACACCTTTATTTATTTTTTTAATTTCGTTGTTTTTAGTCTTTTTTTTTTAATTTCTTCAGCCTAAACAGTTTGTGCATGGTGTGATATTGCTCTCATTGTCAGTGTTTTTCATGTTTTTTGGGCTTGGATACCTTAATGGAGCGTGACTTGGTCCAAAGGCCCTTAAACTATGGGGCTTTGAAGAAAATGATTCGAATGCAAATAAATTTTGGCCTCGACCGTTTCGTACTTGTGTCTCCGTAAGGGAACTAGTGACGAGGTTGTTTTTGCTTTCCAGTGGTCATCGGAGCTCTATAGATATGCGCATGGTGTTCTGGATGATTCCTTTCCTGACTGCTTGAGTTATTCCTCTCGCAACTGGTGCACAGGCTTCACCATCTCCAGTGTTAGTTTTTCGCGAGCTGGGGGATGCGAGCTTGACAAGAGAGAGCCCTGAGATTATAAAAAGCATGCTGCACAACAGCGTGTTCGGAAACAAGTTCTTCAAAAACCAAGTAAAGCAACAGTAATAAAATTTTAGACACTACGTCTCATAAAAAATACAAACTTGCAATTTATAAAATTTGATCTTTATTATTTAAAATTAAATATTATTTATTTTCTATCAATCCACTAAATTTTTAATTTAATTGAATTAAAACTTGTCTTTTAATTATGAAGTTGAAAATGATTACTCTTAACTTAAAATTTTCATAATGTTTCCCAATCTCTTTCTTTCTTTGACTTACTCAACCTCAATTTTTCGAAACTTTCTAAAGCTCTTTCTTTCTCGCCAATTTGCCGTTTTTTCTCTCAGAATTAGATTTTCCAACAGCTAATGAGGTATATATTTGTCTCATGAAGTGTAATTGAGTTTGGGCAAAATAACACGCCACTTGGGCTCCAATCAAATACAATGGGGTTTCTCCTCCACATAGGAAGAGACTCATGAGTCCAAGGCACGGAGTTATGGGTCTCTAGCTACTCAAACATTCCTTTCCCCTTCTCTCCTCTTCCGATGTGGAACTTGCCATTTCAACATCCAACTTCTTCTTCAACATCTCAGCCTGTTATCCGCAGTCAGATAGGACTCGGATTTCTTTGAAAGCAAGAACTTGAAAAAGCAATCCTGCTCCCCCAGTTTCGGTATTTGTTTTTTCATGGGAAACATACGATCAGCAAACACAAATTGATAAGTAAATTACAAAAATGTGCACCAAACTTTAAACTGTACAATTTCTTTGAACTACGGAATTCAGTAAGAATGCAAATGTGAGAAATCCCGCCATCTTTTCACTTGGAGATCATAAAATATAAAAATTATCTCATTAGTAGATCTGGTGAAATTGTGAGCGAACTGTCGAATGAGTTGTGATACGCATTAATATCTCGATATTGAAAAACACACTCAAGCCGGGGACTGAAATTAGAAGTAGTGCTGGAGGGCATGGAAGTAGATTTGTGGTTCTCGGATAGGCAGATAAAAGGGTACCTGCAGAACAGATTGTTTTGTTACATATGTTCTTTTATGCTGAGCATGTTGTCTGATGCTGCTGCAATAATCTCAGCACTAGACTTGATCTGGTCCAGTCCGGTTTCAATTCCTAATAAAAATGAGCGGTTCTGATTTTGAGGAATGGATAAAATGGGTCACCATTTCCTTATGTTGGTAAGACGAATTAACGTAACAAGTTGATCACCACTGTTAATCAATCAGACTTGTGAATCAACGATTACTCAATGGTTACAATGTTGAGGTCAAACCCAAATTAATTAAAGATAAGAGATTGTATTTATCTGTTTAAGAGAATGTGTTTTCACGCTTCCGAAACCCAACATAATGAGTTATACCAGCATCACAAGTTGTTAAAGTAGAGAAATTTTCTCACTATAAAGAGTAAATTACAAGAGACCTTGGTCACTGCTTTATCAAAAATTAATATAAACAAATGTTAAAGGAAGGTTTATCACAAGTTTCTCTGATGAAGAAAGTAACAAAAATCAATTAGATCGGCCATAAGTATCATCATGCGATTCCATTATTATAATTAGTTATAAAGTTGTCTAAAGAGTGAATATATTATTTTAATTGTAAAGGTGAACCATTAATTCTAGCCTATAATCTGGGTCTTCATTATTATAAAATAAGTTCAATCGAATGTTATCTTTTTCTTCGTCAAAAATTTGTGATAAAATTTCCTTCAACTTTTGTCCATACTCTTCCATGGACGAAGGAGTGGCGAAGGTCGCTTGTAATTTGCGGTTTTCAGCTTGGGTTGTGGGAAACAGCATAAGGTGAGATCACAAGATCTCGTGTGAATTTGTATAGGCGGCCAATCATGAAATTTCCAGGACTACTTGGCATTGGAGTTTAGAAACACATTAAATTTCAGTAAAACATTTATGCTGTGTTTGGGAGGAGGGAAAGTAGGGAGAGGGAGAGGAAAGTGAGAGAATTACGGTAAATTGTTGTGTTTGGAAAATGTTTGAAAAGTGGGGGAGAGGAAAGTTTCTAATTCCTCTAATCCTCCCTACCCCACCAAAACCAATCCTCCCAAAAATAGGAGGAAAGTTGTTAGTTCTCATACTAAATTTATTAAATGACTCAATTACCCTTACATAATTTAAAAATTACAATTTTACCTAAACAAAATATCTTAATAGAATTTATTATGAAGGATAAAATTATTATTTCAATATATTTTATATTCCTCTCCCTCACTTTCCACCATTTCCCAAACAAAAGAATTTATAATTTTCTTCCCTCTCATCACCTCTTTCCAAACACAAGAGAGGATAGAAAATATTTTTTTCCTCTAATGATCCTCTCTTCCACTTTCATCTCCCTCACTTTCCTCTCCCTCAAGAATTTTATCCAAATACAGTGTTAGGAAATTCTATTACAGTTCTAGAGGTGTTTAAATAAGGATTAGCAACAAAATGTGCAAATTACGACAGACAAGCAGTTAAAATTTCCAAATTACGAGAAACAAATGATCTTTACATCTACAGTACTTTCTAAAAGACAACACAGGCCATAAATGTCACATGCTACTCATGCCAACGTAACCAAGTACTACTAAGTTGTAAGCACATGAGCGGAACCAACCATGAGTTTGTAAGTAAAAAATAACATTGACAGGATGTCAGTAAGTAAGAGGTTAATAGTTTAAACTCTCGATCTCTCTAATTGTTCTTCTTTTTTCTAATCAGTTAATTTACATTTAGAAAAATTAAAATAAGAAAAAAAGAAGCCCATGAGCGGAACCAACCGGCCAGCTCCATCAGAGTTGCCTCCAAAAGGGCAGTCAACTAGCCCTAGATGCCCCGAAAGTCCCTTTCTTTTTTAGATAAAAAAACACATTAATTAATTCATTAATTAATAAGACCATAAATTTATAAATTTACGAATTGCTTGAAGTAACTTTGAAAACTAATAGGAATTGGCAATTCCATGAAATGTTGACATGACTTTTTATTTTTTTTCCTTTTCAATAAAAGGCTGAGAGCCTGAGAGATTCAAAAATAAAACAAAGTTATTATAACTCGGATGGATAAAATTTAAATGTCTTATTAATTTAGAGTCTGAAGAGTATTTTGAAAGTAATTAAAGTGTAATTTTAATTAATAACAATCATATTTTTACTAATAAAATTTTATCACTTAATTTTTTATTACTTAAAATATTTATATTATTACTAAAAATTACAATATTATTATTATTATTAAACTGAAAAATCCGGCTAAAAATTTGGACAGCCTTACCAAGCCCAACTCCGATATAATACTCGAAGATTTCAACTAGTGTTCCATTCAGTTACGGCGGAAGCCCGGCCGCCACAGAGAATTAGAAAGGACACCTTGGTCATTTGACGAAATGTACAAGCCCTTTTTCGTAATAAGACCGCCCTTGATATTTTCCTGGTTATAAGCGAAACCCTCGCCTATATAAACTGGTTGTCCAGCACAGAACAGAGCCCCTTTCGCTGTCCACCGTCCGCTGTTTTTCTGTAGAGCTATCTCTGTTTGGATCGATCCGAGAGAGAGAAAGAGAGACAGAAACAGTCGCCGCAATCATGTTGGTTTATCAGGATCTTCTTACCGGTAATTTCTCTTACAACATCGTATCCTGTTTTTTTTTGTCAAATCTATCGTCTGTTTTCAGTAGGTTTGATCGATCTTGTCTTTTGGTTTCTGTTGATTGGCTCCTGAATTGGTTAGATCTTGATTCGATCTGCCTGTTTGTAAAAATTAAATTTTGGGTTTTGATTCTGTGCCTCCCTGGAATTTTTTACTAGTTGAATAGTTGTCTGGCGATCCTTAAAGTCTTTTAAAGCAGATTTGGTCGGCTATTTGATTTTCTTGGTTTCTTGTTTGTTATTGGTTTTTATTGAAAATTATTGTAAGAAGAATCGTGGTTTGTATTAGTTGTTTGAAGATTCTATGTTACTTTTTTGCCTCTGGTGGTATTGAGTTGTAATTCGAGGTACATAACTGTTTTTAATTATTGTAAGTTACTGAGCTGATGTTTTTGGCTGTCAGTAGCTTTAGATTAGTCAGTTTTATGGCGTTCTTTTTTTTCCTACTCAGTGAGGAAGTTTGTTTGGGATCAGATTCTTTTCAATGGTGTGAATTGGCTTTTTTATAGGGGAGTTGTCTGTTCAATTATTTCTGAACATGGTATATTAGTTGATGTTCTGGGAATTTTCGTTGACGGTTTAATTCATGCTGGTGATCTTCTTAAGTTCTTCTGGCCATAATATTTTTCATGTTGGTATTTGATATTTGGTAGCCTTAGTAAGCTTTTTCCACGTGTGGATCTAAATCTGTAACTGGCTATGATCTCATATTACGACATTCATGCGTTTAAAAATCACAAGTTGTCTGGATGGAAAGAACTTCTGGCTGGGCAATATGCTAATCCAGATCCTATGTTGATTTTGAACAATTTCAGGCGACGAGCTTCTCTCGGACTCGTTTCCATACAAGGAAATTGAGAATGGGATATTGTGGGAAGTCGAGGGAAAGGTTTGTATTACCATGATTATGGTTCATGAAGCTTGTATTTATCCAATGAAACATGGTTGTGATTTTTCTGCTTTTATTTATCTTGTGCTTCATATGCTCTGTCTTTAGTGGGTTGTTCAAGGAGCCGTTGATGTAGACATTGGTGCAAATCCCTCGGCCGAAGGTGGCGACGAAGATGAGGGTGTTGATGACCAAGCTGTTAAGGTGGTCGACATTGTTGACACATTTAGACTTCAGGTGAGCTGAGCCACCCTAATTTTTATGGTTTCAAGGTGTTCGGTTCTTAGCTATGTTTCTCTTTCATGCTTGAGTCCCCACATGTTCAAGAATAATTTTAAACTTGGTAATTGTTCATTCGATGCTTGCAGGAGCAACCTGCTTTTGACAAGAAGCAATTCGTCACATATATTAAGAGGTTCATCAAGTTGTTGACACCCAAGCTTGATGCAGAGAAGCAAGAACACTTTAAGAAACACATTGAAGGAGCAACTAAATTTCTGCTTCCGAAGCTTAGTGACTTTCAATTGTAAGTAGTTGTCATGTCTGCCTTCCCATTGATCTTCTGTCTTACTGGTATTTTTTCCCCTTTCATTTTAGTGTATGCACATATTGTTTTATACCTTCTGTTGTCAGTGCTATATAAGCTTGGTTCTTAATGCAGCTTTGTGGGGGAGAGCATGAACGACGATAGCACTTTGGTGTTCGCTTACTACAAAGATGGTGCCACTGACCCAACATTTTTGTACTTTGCTCATGCTTTGAAGGAGATCAAATGCTAAGGATTGAGGATAGCTGGCTTCAGAGCAGAATTGCTCACTGCAGCACTAGATTATGTTTCATGTCTCCTTATCTATCTTTTTTGTTTTTTTGGTTGACTTGAGATCTGTGCCTTCTGTTTTGGTTTGAATTCTTGATTTGTCTGTGGCATGCCTTTTTGTGTCTTTATGGGTACCAATGTTTTGTTTGACGAATTATTCAGATATTTATTGGGGCTGTACTCTAGATCCATAAAACCGATCAATTATTTGGTTTGAAGGTGTACTACCTGCTGTTCTAATAACATGCAATTGTCTTTGAATGCGCACTTTGTTCCCTAAAGCGTATAACGATGGCTGGTTGGGGACTTAAAAACCAGTAGCGTGTGAGGATATGGTCAATTAAACAGCCTCCCAATCCCCACTTCTGATTGTATTGGTACCAGTCAACCTTTGGACACCAACTGCAAAATGAAGATCATGGGCTTTTTGTGCTACAAAGCTTATTACAAAGCCAGACGAAGTAGCTCAATGATTGCACTGGGGCATATTCGTTATCAATACAGAACTGTGTGCACTGTGCGTGCAGTGGTCACCGGCGATGCCTAAAATCGCACTGCGAAATCATTGAATAAGCAATCTGCCGATCCCTTGTCTTTGTTGCAATAATGCTATGCTTTTGACTCAAATGCAATTTTCTCGCAACACGATGGAGAAGATGCGAGTATAGGATGGTGGTGGTTGAGCATTTCACGTTCGTGTTGTCTGCTGCTACTGATGGACGCTGGCTGCGAGTGAGATGATGGTGTGGGTGGTGGAGATGTTGAGAGGCGTGGGCTTACCCGAGTTGGGACAGACCAAAAAACAAATTATTTCAAAGGGGCCAAATTTTTAACGGCAGATTAAAATAATAATAATAATAATAATTTAGTAAGGCACAAGTTTGAAAGAGGATCAAGATATTGAAAAGATTTTGGAAGGGTAATTGTCCCTTATTTTGGTAAATTTAAGTGGAACCAGAAGCTTTGCAAAGAAGCTTGTTGAGAGAGAGAAAAACTAATAAGTTACAAATAATTTTACCTCTTTCTACAACAACAAAGCAAAGATCTTTTTCTACAATGATGATTATCTCTTATATAAGATTAAAGTGATATAGACCGTTTGATGGTTGAATTTTAAAATATTAAAAAAATAAATAAATTGTTAAATAATATTGAATATATTTTATGAATATTTTTAGTATTATTTAAAGTACAGTCGTATAATTTAATTTTATTAATAAGTAGTTGTGTAATCGAACAAGTAATAGTTGAATGAATGATTGTTCGGTTACCTATGTTGAGGAAAATGTATTAGCAGTTCTTGATAATGAGTTGATCATTAAACAATGGGTGAGTTTGTTTTTACAAAAATATAGTTTGTTTCTGCTTTTTCGATTACGTAACTAATACATGCGATGCAAAGAAAGCATAAAATCTAACTAGTTTCCTACTGGGACCTTAGCTTCTCAATCATTGATACAAGAGGAATCAAATTTTGCAAGGAAGTCAACAAAAAAAAAAAAAAAAAAAACCCTCCTTCAATACATGCTTAAATTTCACCTTCCATGCTTTTACGTGAAGGCACCAAATGTCATCAAGAAGATCAAAAAATAAAGACAAACGTGTGATAGTAGTCATTACGATCATATGTTGCGGAATGCTTATAATTAACAACTCACTCTCATTATCAAAGCTAATGAAGGGCATCCATGTGTTAAGCTTAAAAATATTGTCCAAAGTATCATTAAGGGGGTCTACAGGAGCCAATTATGGATGGCAGCTAGAATGAATGGCAGAGCTAATTATGTGCAGGACTCTTCGAACTTTAATTCAAATTGAAAGCTTGAATTGTTGGATCTCAACATCACATACTTTAAGCCAAAGTAAGTTTTCATTCCAAAAAGAAGTGTATTGCAAGGCATGATGGGTTAGGTCAACATTGAAACTGGTGTCTTTCCAATCTCTGCCACTTTGATATCCTCCAGCAGTGTTTTTCTCCCCGTATGGCCCACTGAGATCACAACAACACGTCCCTTAAGGGAGATTATATCTCAAGCTAAGGAAAATTTATCAAAATAATGTTAACATTGTCTCTAATAAAATTAGATTAGAAGTGACAAAATGTGACCCAAATCTAAAACTCGATTCAACCCACTTAATTGAAACTACGACAAATAATAATTATACGAAAACTTAACTCTTCCAAACTCAAAATTATTTGAAAGTCAAAATAAGTTAATATTTAAGTAACCTAAATATCATTTGACTTGAATCCAATTTGACCTGATATGTGAATAGAAATAAAACTTATTTCATTCCAAAATAACTCAAATAATTTGAAATTGTCGTAGATTTGAATAGTCCTGCTTAGAATAACATGAAACACAAATAATTTGGTTTCTTAAGGGAATTCAAATCCCATTGATTTTATTTTATCTATAGGGACCCATTTCAGCGTCACAAACTTTTTTGTTTTTACACCAGAGGGCTTTTAACATTATTTATATTAACCTTATTTATATTATGAAAGAGTACAAAAAAACAAGATTATATTCTTTTTGCACTATTATTTTTTTATTTGCAAAAAAAAAAAAACTTTGGGATTGCAAAATCACCGATGAAATAAAGCAATGGAACCACCATAGAATTTCTTTTAAACTTTTTTGGAAAATGAAAGTTATAACAATAAATTTAATTTAGTAATTGTAAAACGTTTAATTACTCGAATATATTAATTAACAGAATCATTTAATTATTTCAACAAATGATTCTAACCAAAATCTATTTCTTAGGTATAATAAGAATTTATATTCGCAAATGATATCAAGAGGGTTGCTAGGATTTCCCGAAGAAGATGTCATTCATTTAATGAGAAATAAAAAGGGATATCAAAACTTCGAGTGGTTTTATACTAAAAGAAAAAAGAAAAGAAATTGAGTGAGTCACGAACTTAAAATGATTTGCGTTGCAAGAGTAATAAATGCGCCCAACATACTTATTCAAATTGAACTCCCCCAACCCAATCATGACGTCTATGATATTGCTTGATTAAACATTCGATTCAATTTAGTCAAAAACACTAAATATACTCAAATCTTGTCTTAAATTATAATCAGATCCTCTTATTCATTGCACGTCTACAATCTAATCCAAGAAGACCTTTTTTTGACAGTTATGTATTTTAAGAGCAAAATGCTCGAAAAATAATTAGCAAAGATGGTATATCTCAAATTCGAATCCCATAAATATATCCCTGCAATGTTTCCTTAACCTAAACGGCCCAAGCTACATTGCTCCCATTGATGCATGGTTTTGATTGAACAAGGATATCTAAAATCCTAGCAAGCAAATGGGAACAGGGCAAACAAAGTCAGAAGCTGCCCTTCATAATGCATTCTCTAACGATAACTAAACTCGACCCACCTATAATTTGCCTGGCATGGAAAATTTTTTTTCCTTTCCCTTTTTTTTTTTTTTTTTTTTTTTTTGGCCTATTAGGCTGTGAAGTGAAACCAAAAGTCAAATCTGGTTTAGGCATTCTTTTTCTTATTGCATTAGGGGTGTCTGATTTTGTTGTTACTAATTATTTTTATTATTATTAATTGTTAATTATTGTTATTGATTAAATAATAAAATAAATCAAGTGTCTAAATTAAAGATTAATTACAATTTTAGACATGATATTTTTGTTTTGTTAAAATAGAATATCTTTTTTACTTTTAGGTAATTGAAACTAGTATTATGAAAATATATATTATGTATTTATAAATAAAAATAAATCAAGTGTTTGAATTGAAGATTAATTACAATTTATAATAAATATTATTTTTTAAAAATTTTATTTTTATTATATATATTATTATACTTGAAAAAAATGTTATTTATTGTGTAAATTACTGTTCACACAATAAAAAAAATAAAAGAGAAAAAGAAAGAAGAGAGAGAGGTTGTCGTATTCGAAATACTATTATTTTTATGATAAATATAAACGTCGATACCTCCATAGAATTTTAATATATTATATTTTTTTATACTTTACACCAAAAAAATTGAGAAAAAAAAATTTGCTTTGGCTTCACCTCTTTGTTCATGGAATTGTTACAAAATAATATTATTTTATATATATCATACTGTTCACAAAGATAAATGAAAATTAAAAGAAGAAATTGCCTTATATCTCTATGTACTTTACCGAAAATAAAAAGCACGTGACTACTTTGCAATTATAGTATTGTATAGTGTGCAACTTTTTATAGGTAATTTTGTAATTATATAATCAATTAGCTGCTACTAAAATTAAAAAGTAAAGGAATTTTTATTTTTGAGGCATCTAATAACGATCAGCAGCTTTTATAAAATTTAATCAAACACCTAACATTATATTTTTTGGAACAATAACAATAAGAGTAGCTTTTAAATACAAAACCAAACACCCCTTAGTTGGGTTGGGGGATTAATGCTCGGTCCGCTCTTTAAATTCATTGCAATAGAGATGGAGCCTCATGAAGAATTAGACTCGTCAATTGTATTTAATTTAAAACACAACGTGGCTTTAAAGAGAATAACTAATTTCTTTATTCTTATACTCCTGGCTTTTCATTTTCTTATTCTTATGAAGCGGTCAAAACCAACATAGAACTTGATATTGGAAGGAGATTTAAGTATCCTGATTCCTGAATTCTGAAATACGAATTCTAAATTTCATGCAAATTTTAAATTTAGGACTATACTTTAGCAAACAGTTAGGAAGTCCATGCAAATTGACCTCGTAAGATTCGACAAATTTTTAATAGTGCAGTTGGTAATGTCTCTCTATTGTGCCGTCCTAACAATTGTGTTTGGTGAATCTAGATCCGTTGGGGTCTTTTATTCAAACTCATGTTATAAGTTGTCCATCAAAAGGGCAATTGATATTAGTTTATTGCATTCAACCGCCATTTATACAGGATTATTATTTGCTAAAAACAAAATATGGGAGTATTTTTTTGGTTAATTGGATTTGACTAATATTTAAATTTATAATCTTTATTTATTTTTAAAGACGACTTCAGTATTAATTAAATTATAATTTATTAGTAAAAAATATTAGACAAAATGGTTTGGTGCCAAGTTAGATTAAATAAATCATACAAACATTTTATGAAATCAATTAAAATTATGATTTGTTACATTGTCTAAATTCATTATATATATTTTTATTTAAAACAATATTTTCGTTGGACCCAAGAAACCAAAAAATTTAATGCAACGTAGTGCATGCAAATGAAGCAAGTTTCGTAATCTTATTCATTTCACTCAAATAATATATAATCCGCACGATTTTTTTATATATTTTTTTTAAAAATTATTATACGTATTAGTCATAAGATCTTTAGATTGAAGTCAGGGTAACTTTCACTTGTCAAAATTTCTTTCAACAACTCTAAAAAGAGATCAACTTACATTCCGAGTATTAATGAGTTTAAAGATAATTTCGTCATTGAAATTCAGGCGAATGAATTTTCTTTTAATACTGTACATCATTACTTATATTTAATATAATTTTCAGTATAAATCAGATAGGGAGAGCACATATGTAAAAATTCAAATCTAAAACTTACAGCATAAAACTTACAGCATAAAAACATACAGATTAACTACTTCGAGTGGTGATTTTTTTATAATAATAAGGAAGATATTTGATATTTCATTTTCAGTGACAAAATGGGGGGGCGCATCCGTCATTTCATTAAATTTAAATTAGCCGTTTAATACGCAAAAGAATGGGCTGCTAATACGTAATAAGACATGATCATTTCTCTTCTCTGCCAAATCCAACAAATTTTCACTTCCAACAAACAAAAGACACCGAAAAAATTTCAAGCAGCGCCCTCTCTTCCTTCTCCTTCACGACAAAGAAAATTCCTAGGGTTTTTGCGTCGATTTCAGATCTGATTTGATTAAGATCGATTGTTTTTCGGCTCGTTCCAGCAATTCTTTCTTTGTAGAAATACATGTAATGTGTTCTAAAGTATTCGAAGTTTCTTGAATAATCTGAGTTCTGTGACAGATCGATCTTTTTTTTTTTTGAGGAGAGATCGATTGCAGAGATTTTTTGGATTGGGATTCCGGTTCACGGGACTCGCTGCTTTCATGTCCTGTTTCGGTTTCGGATTTTCTCCTCCTCGTGAGTCTCGTTCTCGCTCCGAGTCTTTTAGATCACAACGCGTTGTGCATTTAGGAATTGCGGTTGCTTCTTCGTTTTTTTTTTGTGTTTTTTGTTTGTTGTGTGTAATTCTGTGGGTGTTTTTTTTTTTGTGTTTAGTGGTGGTATTTTAGATCTTGAAAATTGGCTCCGCAAAGGCGATCGCAGCGCCACGTCGGTGGCCAGATGCAGCAGAGCAATGTTGCGGCTGCTGCGACCGCGCTCTACGATCATGCCGGTGCTGGTTCGTTGAATAATGCGGGCTCCACGAGCGATGCCGGCGATGCAGTCATGGCGCGGTGGCTCCAGTCTGCCGGCTTACAGCATCTGGCCTCTCCCTTGGCTTCCACGGGCATTGACCATCGCCTCCTCCCCAATATCTCGATGCAGGTAGAGGTTTTTGGGTCCTTGTTGCATTTTTGTACTTTAAGGTTTTGGTTGTAATGCCAATCGAAGTTCTGCCTGTTGCTATGCTATGCTTGTCTGCTTGTTTTGCTCATTGATGAATGTTTTTTTAACTAAATAGTTTAGCGTGGCGGCAGAGCGAAGCAAACTTTTTTTTTTTTTATAGATCTTTTGACATATTCATGTTTGCAAACTTATTTGAATAAAGTTTTTGCATTTCCCTTTGTTAGGGTGGATGGTTAGTTTTTGTTGCTGTTGTGAACAAATCATTTTGATTTCTCTTTTGAGTGACCCGATTTTTGAAGGCTAGTCGGTCATTTTGATCAGACTTTACTTGCTGGTTGTCTTTCTGCTTAGTTGTTCTTGATTTTCCTTAATTTTTTGAATGTTTGAAATGGGTTTAAACACTGATCATTCGCTTGTGCATTTCCATCTTTTACTAATTTTTTTTTCATGTCTTTATCAAAGGGTTATGGAGCACAATCTGCTGAAGAGAAGCAGAGGCTTTTCAATCTTATGAGAAACCTCAATTTCAGTGGGGAATCTGGTCCCGAGCCTTACACACCCGCTGGTCAAACTTCAGCTGGTGTGACTGGATTGGATGGCTTTTATTCCCCAGAATTCAGGGGGGACTTTGGCGCTGGCCTTTTAGATCTGCATGCCGTGGATGACACTGAGCTTTTATCTGAGGTATGATTCTTCATAAGGAATGTATCATATTTTGCAGTATAAGACACACTTTTGGGTCCATGGCCTTAGATTGATACAGCCTGATACTATTATAATCTTTTGGTGCCATGTTCTGTTCTAGGCCTGAGATTGAATCATCATGCTCGATGGTAGGTTGTGTTGTTGCATGCATCTCCTTCACTCCCTTCATTTGTCACTGACATGTGTAAATGGTCATACATACAAAATTAGTGGTGAAAAACAAGTGTGGCTGATGATATGATCTTTGAATTGAGGTCTCTAATGTGGTCACCATTCGCATTTTTTTGTCTGTACTTTTAAAATTTTCCTTGGTAGAGAATGTGTCACAACCTCATTATGTGTAATATTATCTTAGTTGTTAAATTTAAAATTGGCTTCAGAAGCCCCAGTGGGTTTTAATGTTGCCTAAAGGATTCTGAGCCGGTGTTTCTTCTTAGACTTTTGCCTATTGCAATTAAAAGTTGGTTAAATCATTCACTAAGTGGATATGTGAGGGAGCATATGTTTGCTCAAATGGAAAATCTTCCATTCCTTTTCCTATGTTAATCAAAATTTCATTTTCACTTTCTTGGCAGCATGTCATTTCAGAACCTTTTGAGCCATCGCCATTCATGCCAGGTCTCTCAAAAGAAGTTGAAAATGACTTTGATGTGACTACAGACATGTCAGTTCAAGTTCCTACAAGTGAAAAAGATAGCAGCACAAGGGAAACTAATGTGGCAAAAATTAAAGTTGTGGTAAGCTGTTGTTCTCATCAATATAATCCTTCTCCTCCTTCCTCCCTCCGCCGCCGCCACCCCCCCCCCCTCCCCCCCAAAAGATTGTATGTGTGTAGACTTGCATGCGGGAGGCCAGAAGTGCATTGTGCTCATGTAACTCGGATGCATAGTTAAGATTTCAGGCTTTTGTTGGTCTGCTACCGGAGTTGCCATGTTAAATTCTTGGCTTGTTTCTGTTTTTCCTGTTTTTTGCTAGTTATACTGGTGAATAGAATTTCAGGTGGATCACTTTATGGTCCATCACAGTGCCTTATTAATGCCCCATGACTCTGTTTCATCTTATTTAAAACTAATCTAATAATAGTTTAGTTCTTCATTCACAGTTTGTGTTGTAAAGTTTCATGATAAGCTTTTATATATTCTCATCTTAGGTACGTAAAAGACCTTTGAATAAGAAAGAGATCGCTCGGAAAGAAGACGATATTGTGACTGTAAATGAGAATTCATTAATGGTCCATGAACCCAAACTGAAGGTTTGTTCCCTGCTGTCTGAGGAAAGTCTTACAATTAGAATAGAAGATCTTTACGAAGATTGAAAACACAATTCGACGTTTTCATGTTTCTATGCCATTTTTAGTTGTCAATCTTGACTTCAAAAAACTGATTTTTTTTTTTTTTTTTTTTCTGGTTGAAATGAAAAGGTCGACTTGACTGCCTATGTTGAGAAACATGAATTCTGCTTTGATGCTGTCCTGGATGAGCATGTCACGAATGACGAGGCAAGTCTTCTTCTTGTGAAATTGTAAACTGACACCTATGCTTTATACTTCATCTTAGTCATGGGATTTCATGAATACTTCCATGGTCTTAGTAATCTCAGATTCACTTTCAGTCAAACATGAATTTGAAATGTGAAATTTTGCTCAAATTTTGTTGTCAAGGTGGTTATTGATCTACATATATGGTTTCTTTAAATATGTTTTAAGGTATCCTCTTCAATGATTATTTATTGGTTACATTAGAAAAATGATGGTTTTGCATTCTTAACAGGTATATCGGAAGACCGTGGAACCAATTATTCCTACTATCTTTCAGCGAACAAAAGCCACGTGTTTTGCATATGGTCAGACAGGTAGAGATATGGACAAATTCTTCCTGCATTGCATGCTCTCTTTTTTACCATTAATGCACTAGGCTGGTTCAGATTGAAGGGAATTTGTAACAGGTGAGGTGCATAATTGCATATGCATAAACATGAATGCTGGTGAAATGTGTCAAACCTATAACACAAACAGCCTCTTAAACATTCTTTTTAAGAGGTGTTACAAATAGAATCAGCTGTGTCCAGAACATTAAACTGAAGTTTTTCACTGTTTTGTTGCTTATTAACCTTTTCATTTTGGGTTGGAGTGCTTAGATTATCTGGGAATTGCTGTATACTTCCATTCATCTCTCTGTTTTCCTTGCTAATTTTGCTGTCTGTTTCTCGAGCTAAGTATGGCGTATGGCCGAACTACTCATTGTGCTCGCATTTCAGGGAGTGGTAAGACCTTTACTATGCAACCACTGCCTCTTAGAGCATCTGAAGACCTCGTTAGATTGTTGCATCAGCCAATTTACCGAAATCAGAGATTTAAATTATGGCTTAGTTATTTTGAAATATATGGTGGAAAGCTCTTCGACCTTCTAAGTGATAGGAAGTAAGTACTTATTTTTTACTTTCTGAGTATTTATTACATAGTTTATTGTGTTTCTTGCAACTATGAATTGTCTGTAAGCTTTATTCCCCATGTCATCCCATGATTGGATATTGAATGTGCATTATCTCTATCTTCTTTGTTGTGTTTGGGTGTTCTTGCACATATCTATCAATTTGAGAGTGAGGTTCTTATGACTGCTGAACTGCACTTTCAAAGGTTGGTTAATGACTCTATTGCTCTGAAACAGGAAACTTCTCATGAGAGAAGATGGGCGGCAACAAGTTTGCATTGTTGGACTGCAAGAATTTGAGGTTTCTGATGCGCAAATTGTTAAGGAATATATTGAGAGGGGAAATGCTGCAAGAAGTACTGGATCCACTGGTGCTAATGAGGAATCTTCAAGGTCACATGCTATTTTACAGCTTGCTATAAAGAAACAGGGCGAGGTAAAAGATTCTAGGAGGAACAATGATGGGAATGATTCCAAAATTGGAAAGCTTGTTGGGAAAATTTCTTTTATCGACCTTGCTGGTAGCGAACGTGGTGCAGATACAACGGACAATGACAGACAAACAAGGTGAATCCTCCAATATCTCTATTCCTAATAATTGTGTTTGCTTCAATATTTAGATGCTTTAGCAGAAACAGAATATATCCATAAGATTTCATGCTGATCGAATTAGCTGTTTTGGTTAACAAAGAACACTTCAAGGCCTGTTTATCAACTGACATTCTTGTATTTCTGAAAAGATTGTAACCTTGAATATTTCGGGAATTGCTCTAGCATAAATCAAAGTTTTTTTATGAGATGCTAAAAAGGCTGACATCAGTTTTCAACATCATGTAATTAGTTTTAGGACCGTTGGATCATAAACTGTAGCTCAATGTTGAAAGTTCATGTGGTTTGAATTCTGTGACAACTATTGCAGTCTGGCTGGACAGAATTAGGACAGCTATTGGACAGATGCCTTACAATAGATAGAATTAGAGAGAGACAAAAACTTAGAGGATTAGGACAAAATTTGGAGGGAAGTAGCAGCAAAATAGAAGAGAAGAATAAGAAACAGGGGCCAGGATTTGGAACAAGACATGAAGTAAAGAAGATGACAGAACTATAGGCAGAGATTAATTCTCAGTTTAGTCAAACCAATACAAAGATTATTTTTTTACAGAAAATCAAATACAGAAAAGACAGTTAAACACAACTTAAGACAGGCACAAACTAGATCACACACCAGAGCAAGTAAAGAGAAACAAGACATTGTAATCAATCCAGATTACTACAAATCTAACTAAATTCTGCACACCAAATCTGCCAATGCTTACTTTTTTGACTAAATCTAAAAGTTTGCTTCTTTTTGGTTCCTCACCATTCTCCATCAGTGGGATAGCCACTTGAGTCCCTTTCCTATCTTAACCTCAGTGCTAAGTACTTTTGCTAGTGGTGGGCATGTCTCCGTTCTACTAGATGAGGCATTAGATATCTAGGTCATATTTTCATATAAATGTGAATTTTCCTTGGTCAATGGCTATCATTTTTGCCTTTTTTTGCTTCTTCTCAATGTTGACTTGTGAATGTTCTATCACTTCTATATTTTTATCGGGAATTTCTTTTAGACTCGTTACACCTTTAAGATTATCATAATCAAGAGACCTACGTACAGATTAGTAATTAATTTTCTAGTGTTGTATCACGATATAATCAATATATAATCAGTATAGAGATCCTAAAGGGCGAGCCTTGATGTAATGATAAGGTTACTCCATCATAAGCTGGAGGTTGTAGGTTTGAGTCGGAGAACAACCTATTTGTGAAAACATGGGTAAGCTGCATACATTCAACCCTCCGCAGACCCTAGAGTAGAGGTGTTGTGCACTAGGAAGTCTTTTTGTAATAGGTCTAGAGATCCTGTAAACCGGAGCACACATGGCACTGTTGCTTGATGTTGTGGGTGTTCAATCTGTCTGGCTGCTAATATATTGTTCTTAATGGGTGGATAAGTGCACAAATCCTAATTTCTACTTCTTGGTTCACTGCAGGATTGAAGGTGCAGAAATAAATAAGAGCCTTTTGGCTCTCAAGGAGTGCATCCGTGCTTTGGACAATGACCAGATCCATATACCATTTCGTGGAAGCAAACTCACGGAGGTACTCCGTGATTCCTTTATTGGCAATTCTAAGACGGTTATGATTTCTTGCATTTCTCCAAATGCAGGATCATGCGAACATACACTTAATACATTGAGATATGCAGATAGGTTTGTGCTTTCCTGTCTGAGCTATACCTGTATGTCAGTTGCAATGCTTCATCCTTTTTACATGGCTCGAATATAACATATTTCTATAATGAACAGGGTCAAAAGTTTATCCAAAAGTGGAAATCCAAGAAAGGATCAGGTTGTAAATACTTTACCGGCAACTAACAAGGATGCTTTGCCAGGATCATGTTGTCCTGTTCCTACTGAAACAGATGACACTTGTGAGCAACAAGAGCTTAAAGCAGTGGATATGGGCAGAAGGGTTTTGGAAAAAGAAACTTCATCTTACGGTCCTCCTGAATATGAGAAGCCGCAATCAAGTTCAAATCCAAATTTTCTTGTCAATGGTCATCAGGAAAGTGGGTTGGCTTCTGTCTCAATAGGCAGAGAGATGCTTGAAACTAATAGTTCAAATGTTGGTCCTATGAGTCAAAAGATTCACTCATTATACCCTCAAAATCCAGTGGACAATCAAGAGAAAATGAGGAAGGTGTCACCACCTCATAGAAAAGGATCAAGGGAGGAAAAACCAGAAAAGCTGGGTAACTGGTTGAAGAAAGATGCCAGTGTAACTGATGTGTCAGCCACAAACTCTAGACAGCAGAGTACAGCAAACTGTATCTCTAATATTGCTGGATCACAACAGTATGAGCTTGATTCTCCTTCAGATGGGAATTTCAATGCAATACTCGAGGTTGGTAATATATGCATCACAGCACTGTTTGTCACTCATGTCTATTTAGTCTGGACTTGAACCTTCTTGTGCCGTTATTCAGCTGGTTGTTTGGCTGTTCTAGGAAGAAGAGGCCCTCATTGCGGCGCACAGAAAAGAAATAGAGGATACGATGGAGATTGTTCGGGAAGTAAGTGAAGATTAATTTTTGATTTGTTAAATTCGGAAATGTGTTTTCAGTGCTTTTGCTTTCACTTTAAAATTCTTCGGATTAAATTAAATTTTTTCAAGTGCTTGGTGTCGGGGTTGTGAGGATCTGCGCTCCTCTTTTAAAGAAAGAGGATGGCTCGTCCTGATGCTAGACTCTGTTCGGTTTTTGCTGGTAGGAAATGAAACTATTGGCCGAGGTTGACCAACCGGGCAGTCTGATTGACAATTATGCGACCCAGTTGAGCTTTGTGCTGTCAAGAAAAGCTGCAGGGCTGGTTAGTCTTCAAGCCCGCCTTGCTAGATTCCAACATCGACTAAAAGAACAGGAGATACTTAGTAGGAAGAGGGTTCCCCATTAATGCAGCGCTCATCTTCCTCGTTGAGGGCATCACGTGTTTTCCTGTAATTTCCCTTGCTCATGTTTTCTTGAATTATGATTTTAGTTTTAGTTTTTTTTTTTTTTTTTTGGGGTGCCGTGATTGGCTCTTCAGTTGAAGGAGGCTGCTTTCAGTTGTACTTCGATGCTGTATATTTGGCTTACACAACTTCTTGTCATATTTCAGTAATGAAGGAGCTGTCGGTGAGTTTATGAGGATTTGAGGCATTGCATTTCTGTTATGTCTTGCGGGGCAACTGCGGCTATTCACATCCAAGCTTCTGGCATTTGGAATGACAGAGTTTGATGTTTGTTGGTCCAGGGTGTGTCATATTGTTTTAGGTGCGAAGTGATTCCTCGTTGGCTTATAGCCGAGTTCATGGGTTTGCGGGTTTGCGATGTCGAATGTAACGGTTGGTTTATATTCTGTCAGAGGAAAGAGAGAAATAAAAAGGTAAAATACAACTGCAGAATTTGTGTTATGAAATTGTTTTTCATGCTATTCTTGGGTTCACTTGGATCCAGATGATTAGGCGAGATCACAACGATTTTTAATTGATTTCGAATTACCAAGTGAATGGATGGTTCTTGTGCTCCCTTGGCGCTGTCAGCCAAACCACCATATGAACAAAGCAACTCCCTTCAAAGTTCAAACGCACTTTTGTGATGCTGCAAAAGCTCAACCTATACACGTGGTCTCCCAAAAAGGCTATAATTACATGATTGCAAGTACAAACTCGCCCTAGCAGCAAGTTTAAAGGGATAACCAAACCAAAACGAATGACAAGAAAATCAATCGAGAAGAGAACCTGATGCTGGGGAACAGAGATGCTACCCGCATACGTTGCTTCTGAAAATTACAGTCAAAGCGTTTCATGATCAACTGCCACACACTTGCCTCCCTTGATTCTATTCTGTACCGTGGGTACTTTGTGCACTCTTTGATCAATCGATTCCAGCAGACAAACCATGATAGCTTTGCTAACACACAAAAATCGTGGCCAAGGCGGAAGGAACTGCCTCTATTTGGAAAGCAGCCAGACACCATTATCTTCTGTCCAAACGTGTCATGTATGTATAATTGCCCAGATACTAATTATATGCGCAATCCTAAATCAGTCAGCTCTCAATCCCAGAATCTCCTTGGCGGTTCTCATCCGAAAGTAGGGCATATGCTCCTACAAAAGGAAAGCAGAATGCTTAGAGATAATAATACTTATTCTAATTTCCTATAAAATATCCATCTTGTGAAGTTTTCATCTATTGCATCACAACAAATCACAAGGTCTGTGGCACAAATTTGACAATTACGAATAGTTGCAATGCTTTTTAGGTGCTTTCAGTTCCATCTCTAATGCCACAACCAATGAAAATTGGTCAATACAGATTGTAGATAAAATGAAAATGCTTAAACATTAAAAAAACATTCTTTATTGGTGTACCTGGCCAAAACATAGATCAAGCCCTCTGCCATAAAAATCAGCATATTTGATCATGAACACGCCACAGTCAAACCTGTTAGTAGGTTAACAAATATAAAATCAGAAAATGCTGCAATGCCAGATAAAACGCATGGAACTATCAAAGAAAGAGTTGATTCCAGAAGAAACTGGGAAGGATGTAATGAATGCGCACCCATTCTCCTGTTCAGGGAGGTCTTCAACAAATTCTTGTTCCCAGTCACTCACGTCAATCTCTTTTCTGCTCTTGTCCTTAACTTCTTCAACATAATATCTTGCCTGGAACACATCACTGATAAATATTAGCCAAGTTTAAAAGCAGCAGAGGAGTTGAACTCCTCTAAGCTTCAATTGTCCTAATTAACTTAGGTTTAAATTTCCTTTTTTCCTGTTTCCTTAATTTTATATTCACCTTCAAGCAATATGTAGAAAGACGTTGTGTCACGGAAGTACAATGTGCCAGAGTTGAAATCTCAAAAAATGTGAGAGTGAACCCATATTCCCAAACGCTACCTTATAATGCCACTCGCACAGATTATACAGTGACTCACAGAAGACTGCGCTGAATGAGTAAAACTTTTTGCATCGAAGTGAGGTTTGCCCAAACTTAAAATCCCTAATGCTATACGCACTTCCACACCTGTTAACACCTTACTGGCTTTCAGGACTGTAAGCCTTGTATTTCTTTGCTGTACAGCGTGCCATCACATTTCTTTACAGTTATAATTTACAACATTCAAGTGAGGGCGACAAAATAATATGAAAAATCTATGTTGTCACCAACGTGATAAGCGAGAGCAGTGAAGAATATGCACCAATCAATGACACCAGTAAAAGGAAAAGTCAAAGCTAAATAGTGCTCTTTATGCTAAATTGTTGGAAGTTCCTAAAAAATTAAATAAGGAAAAACTATAAAGCATACCAGAATTTCCAATACCCTCTCATCCCGTCCTTTCAGTGAATCAAGATATTGAAACTTCTGAACCCTTTTGTTAATAATCGCCAAACACCAATGGATCTCTCTGTGAACAGGGATAAAAATCTGAGCACAAATGTAAGATTAATTCAGAGATAAGTATGACATTAAGCCAAGAGAAACATGTAATGGAGAAAAACTGAAGGAGATTGCATTATTTACTATGTCACAATCCACTAGAAAATATCCCAACTTCTTCTCTGTGGTCCATCTTTTGACAGCTCTATAATCATAGGTGTTCTTGCCACTAACCAGCTGCAACATAGAATGTTCAAACAATGAGAGGCGTCAAAGTTAAGACAGAGATTCGAGCAAATCTATGCTCGAGAATGAGAAAAAAAAAAAGGAGAAAATATCAAAGAATTTTTATCACATAACAAATGAAGATAATAGCAAGAGCAAGGAAACACTTTATGGATTAATGGACATATAAGTTAAAGAGGCCTTTAAAAGGACAAAAGTAGGGTAAAAACCTTTTTGTAGAAGAAAGTGTTAAAAAAATGGCATTTTAGAAACTTCTGTGGCTCTCTTTTTTCCCTTTCTTTCAGCAATTCAAGGTATACATTAATAACCTGTGAAGGAAGATGGCACAACATATCAGCAAAGCACACAACCAGAATCTAACAAGGTCCAACCATCCATCACACCCTGAACAAACATGCAAATGTAAAAACTAAACCTCTGAAACATCACCTCATCATTCAACCATGCTCCTGGTGCCAGGCACATTAGAACTTGTCCTGTGATATCAATATTTGAATTCTTGTGGGTGACCAAGACCTTCCTCCTGAAGGAACCAAAATTATAAATGCTAAAGTTCCAACAACACTGTTTTGGCACATTAAACAACAAATAAGTCACAACCATACCTATTGCTGGCCGCAAAAGCACGTTTCACCATAGCCTCTTCCTCTTTTGTGAGAGGGATAAAAGGTTCGCGAGGTATTTCCTGCAAGTCCACCAACAGAAATTTCAAAAACAAAACATAGACCAAACCAAAATTCAAGATCAAAACTACTAAGGCAACAATTCACTACCACAGGTTTCTCCTCCAGCTTCTTCACCGGCCTCAACCACCTAAGGAAGCTCCACTTCTTCTCACCCAACTCAATCTGAAATCCCAATTCTTTCAACTTCCTGTTCCTCCAATCCACTAACCTCTTATACGCCTCAACCATTGTAACACCCGCTTCGCGATTCAATGCCAATGAATCCATCATCTTCTCCTGGTTCTCCACCAATCCCAAATTGCCATCCCCAGTAACCACCGATCGCTCCTCCACAATTTCAACATCATCATCGTCCTCCTCCTTTCGATCCAAAATCCCATCATGGGTCCTCCATTCTCTACCATCTTCAACGCCGGCAACCTCTTCAACACTCGAATCCTCCGAAAGAAACTCATTTCTAGGCTTCTGGGACTCGACACCAACATCAAAAACTTCTTCTTTACGAAAAAACCGCAACGCACCAATTGCATTTCGTTTCGCGAAATCCAACTGATTGCTCAAGGAATTCCCCATATTGTCAACACAAGTATTCTCCTTTTCACTATAATCGCTACTTCTCGGCTTCGCAGATAACCCGAATTTGAGTATCCTGCTCGGAGCATGGACTTCCCGACGAAACTTTCGGGTTGATTCCGGGTACAGGGCGATTCTAGAGACCGTTCTGTTGGAGAAGCCTAGGGTTTGATTGGAGCTATGAAGCATGGGTGAAAATCGCGGCTTCTTGGAAACGTGAAAGTCCGGAGAATTCGAGAACGGATATGGGTCTCGCTTGCGGGTTATGGCACCCATTTTCCGAATTCGGAATCGGTTAAAAAAATTCCTTGAAATTCCAAACCCATATGCGGGGACGCAGCATTGCTGATAATGACCATCGCAATCAAATCTGGGGATTCAGGGTTTTGATTCTTTGAATATGAACATAAACCCTGGACGCTCTATTCCTTTTTTCTTTTTTTTTTTCCTGGGAGGTCGAATTAGGACTTTGAAGTTTGAATAATGGAGCCAAATAAAATAAAATGGAAAAGAAGAAGGTTGCAGGACTCAAACTTAATTTAATTGAAAAAACGGGGAAATTAAAGGGCTTTTGAAAAAAAAAAAAGACTCGAATTTATATCTTAAAAAAAAATTTAAAAAAAAAAAACTAAAAACAGGGCAGATAAAGGTTTTTCATCGCCATAAAAGTTTTACTTTTGATGTTTATTAATTTTATTTTTTTAATTGAGTAAAATTAATTTATAATTTAATATTATTTAAATATATATCACTTATTATATAATATAAAATTATATATAAGTTATATATAAAAAAAAAAAGAAAAGTTACCTTAAACTTAAAGTATGTCGGTGAAAAAAGGGAAAAAAAAAAAAAAGTTGTTCTCTGCAGAAGTTTGGAGCCCCCGTTTGACATTTTTACTCATTCTCGTTATAAAAAAATATTTATTAACTAAATACTAATAAACTTAAATAAAAACTTCAATTAAATCATTTTAAGTATATTTTGAAGGCAATGACACTTTAGCTTTATAGTAAGGAGTCATAGATTGAAGATTTAAATATAAGTCAATCCCATAGAAATATATTGAATTATTATTCAAATAATTATTTTAGATGGTAATTGTATAGTGTATTTGGATTTTGTTTTGGATAAAAAAGAAAATAATGAGAAAAAAAGTGACAAGAAAAGATTAAAATGTAGTAAAAAAAATTTATAAAATTTTAAATTTATTGTTTGAAAAAAGTGAGGAAAAAAAAGCGTGATATATATTAAATATCTAAATTGTCCTTTTAAATTTTTTTTATTTAATTGAAAAAGACAATCAAATACATTCATTTGGACTTTTTGATAATTTTAAACTTCTTCTTAAAAGCAAATCATTTGGCCTGCTTCTGAAAAATTGTGGTTACAATGTAATTGAAGCCATTTCTCCTGCATGTAAAACTAAATCCAAACACATGATTGAAACCATTTCTTTCTTTTGAAAATTCACAAATCCAAACACGAGGGTAGAATTGAAGTCAAAGTTGTATGGTTTCTTTATTCTAATTTCTTTTAATATTATATTTTTTTTAGAATAATATTAAATGATTGCATACAAACAATTGAGAGTTTTACCGTTTCATTCAACAATATATAATTTTTTTTTTTTGTTTTTAAGTAAAATGACCTAATCTTTTATGATAAAACTGTAGAAATTACTCTTATTTTTATTTATTTTTAAAAGAAACTGTTTTTAAAACCTAAACCCGCGTGAATTAGTGTAGAATTTAATTTATTTTTTTATATTTTTTAGAACTTAATCTTATTTTATTTTATTTTTTCGGTCATCAAAAGATCCCCACCGGGCCAAATTATATCCAAAAATAGCTTTCGTTTTGTTTTTTCCTAATAATAAATATCACTCTTGTATGACTCTGAAAGCTCCTAAAACTTTATTAGATAATAGGTACAGATTGCCCAAAATCTTTATATTCAGTTTATTCGGGAATTGATTTGATTTCATTCTGAACCTTTCTCAATAGAGTTTCGAGCCAAGGCCTGGTAAATCATTTCATAGAGCCACGGACAAGAAATTGGAGAATAATGATATTCGTCTTAAGTAAAATTAAATTGTATGAATAAGTTTTTAGCCATGTCGACACAAATTTTATTTAACAAAATAAAGAAACCTAAAAAAAAAATTCTAATTCAACTCAACCGAACCTTAAAAAAATACTCAAAACTATAATTAATTAAGCAATTTAAAATCACATTCTTTTAGGATGCTATTTATTCACTAGTGTCAATCAGCTAAGTGTCAGCTTTTCCGAGCTGAACTTTTACTAGTTTAATTACTCACTGGAAACTATAGCAATGAGAAAATTGGACAAGCCCCCAAATTTCGGAATGAAGTCCTCACCTGCCTCTCCATTATCATTTGATTGCCTTTGCTCCTATACATATTACCATAGCATACATACAACTTCTATAATCATGCAAGTAGGTGGTTTCATGACCCTTACGGCACAAATCTCCAATCAGACCAAAAGAAGCTCCAATTCAGCTCTTCAGAGCACCCTATTCCATCTTCATTGGTCTATCATGCCTGGTTGCAGCCTCGCGTCATTATTCCTGCATGGAACGCTGCTCAGCATTGTATGGAGAAAACACAATAATAATCTCTAGCCAGAAGTGATGGATGCCAGGGTCGCAATGCAGCCTCAAGTTATCCCTCTGCCACAAGGGAAAAGAATGGGGTGAAAGGAGATACATTGGGCGGGTTAAATTTGAATCAGCTGAAAGAATGGGAAGCAATTGGAGCATGTGAGGAGAATTGATAGTTCAACTCCAGAAAAAAAAAGGGCTCGACTTACCTTATGATTTCAGACAAGCTGCACAACGGCAGCCACTCGCAAGGTCCCGTTCTGGAGAAGCTCTGCAAGCTCATCAAAATATAAAGCAGTACGCCAGCCCCATCCCTTGGGAGCTTTTGGCAAAAGTGTTCCCCTTTGTTTAAAGCTTCCAAACACCATGACTTCTCTCTTTGAAGGACAAATCAACTGAAAAATGAAGCCACAAGAGGTCCTAGTTAACAACAATCAAAAATTGCACAAGCACGTAACAAGGCAAGTTATCATATCAATGGCCATTCCTTCACTGGCAGTACCTGGTAACGGGCAGTGACTTTTTCACGGGAGTCCACGTACACATGTACCTGAAACCAAAAAGCACGAGAAAAAGTCTTGCAAATTGAGTGTTAATTAATAATTTCAATTACAACAACAGCAATAATCACAGTAAGCAGTTTTGCCACGGGAGATTCTCCTACAGTTGTAGGACCCCATATCCATTAATATTTAAACCCAAAACTGATTTTCATAAAGGTAGGTGGTCCATCTCAAATTCTGATTTGCCATAGGCAGGGCTAACCTTTCTAAAGCAATCGACAGATTCTGCTTTCCGTCTGTGAAGAAATAATCCTGAAATGTCACGTATCATTTTCATTATTGGAATAGGACAACATAAATTGTTCTCATTCTGAGAGTAATATAAGGACATGTCGCAAGGTAAACTTTCCACTAGACAGAAAATTACCAAGAGTTCGGCGTCCTTGAGGATCTTCATCATTAAAGGCCTGAACACTAACCTGCAAAAAAGGACGGATCATTACAGATTCTCTGCAAATACTAGAAATTTGAGGGACACATTTTAGAATTTAAATACTAATCTGAGCACAATGGGCAGTTGATGTTTCAGATACCTTCCACAAAGAACCAGCATAAAAATATTCTGAAGAATGCTTGACTTGGCCATCACTGAGCCTAAGCACATCCTCAAATTCAACCCTGTGGAATTAACAGCCAGTTCACAGAATGGAAATATGATGGTTCTCACAATGCAGTTGCGTGAATTAAGAAATGTAGCAAGAGCAAGCGAGTTTAACTGTAGGGAAAACAAGTGTAAAAGTTAATCATTAAGATTGAATTAAATGGGATTCGAGTGTGCAAATAAATTAGAGCGCAAGTAACAGCCTGGCAAAGAAGCTGCAGTTTGAGAAAACTACAGTCTATATAAGTCATAAGGATTTGACCAGTACTATGCTGGCTGCCAACCTACCGTAACCCTCCTCCTTTATTGGGGCTTGGGACCAGCAACGCCGAACACGAGGTCTGCCATTGGAGGACCTCAAATAAATTTAGCATTAAGGGTTTGTCGTCGTTGTTGTTGATAGTCTATACATGCAATATAGCAGTGTGTTCAAGTATGGGTAGTGGCCATCAAGGTAATTTCCTAGTGCATTCACCACTCATGAAGCAGCTTTCTGAAAGCTTCGATTGGTGATACTTGTCAAAGTATGAAGTTCATAACTTATAGAGATCTTACCCAAAACGAAATGGAGGGAAATGACTTAAAGGAGTTTTCATATCTAATGATATAGAAGAACTGTTTGCATCTTCCCACTCAATTCCAACAGCATGTTCCTGTGGCTCCAGCATCTGAACAGCAATGCTATTGGTACCTGTCCCAGCATTGGATAAGGCAGACATTCTGTCTTGCAGACCAGGGTCATGTCCTCTCTCCATAGGCTCACCACAAACACTACTAGTGCTGCTCCCTCCTTGGCTTAAACCAACCAGTGCGGTCAACCCATCTCCAGATAGGTCTCCATTGCTGCCAGTTCTACTTTCTGAATCATCATTAGCAAGAGACTGTTGGCAGTTACGGTTGCCCATACCAAAGGGCACACGAGAAAAGACAAAACGTGTTGGTGGCCAGGCAGTTGCAGGGACAAATGTAGTCCCACGTCCAATACCAGCAAGCCCATCAATAGGTCCCCGAACATGCACTCGTACAGGCCTAAATAGGCCATTTCCTCCACCTTGAGCCGAATCTGCCACATATACACTTCCCACGTGGCTGGCAGAATTGTTGTGGTTATGATCTTGTATGTAATAACTTGTATTAGAGACTCCCTGGGAAAATCCAAATGGCTGCCTGCAAGTGCACGCCATACTTGTGAAGCAGCAATTTTTACACGTGTCAGCACCAATGTCTTGCACCCGCTGATGTAACAGCATCTATATAATGGCCACACAAGCGAAAAGACTCATTGGAGTCAAAAAGACAATCTTCCACTGGGTAAGAAGAAAATGAAAGTTTCACTATATTTATATCTAGTGGCATATTATCAGATTGTGTCAAATTCAACCATGATGTGTCAAAAAATGGTGATAGTTTAGAGAAGTTAAGCGCGAAACAACTAACTGAACTCCGAGACTCAACAGGTAAACCAAATCACAAGCTCAAATTAGTTTGTACATAAAACTATGGACTCCTCATGCCCTTTCAAAGTTATTTGTAATGTACCGAAAAACATTGTTTCTTTTGAATACCAAAAAAAATATATATTGGGAGGAAATAGATATCGGAAACAAACCTGCAGCCAAAGACCATCATTCAAAGCCTTGCAAGGAAAACCCAACTCCTCAAGCTGCTTTCTCACATTCAAAAGTGCTTCAAAAGTCATGTTACAATATAAAACAGAACCCCCTTCAAATATATTGACGAAGGTATCATAGTCCTCACTGTTAACACCAAGGTTCCCTTTAGCATAGCCTTTTACTTGTCTTCTGCCAACCACTCTACCACCCCATGAAAGAGAAGGCATTCCACATCTTCCCCAGTCACTAGTGATAAGCCCATTACAGGAAGGTTCCAAAGATGTACAGAGCCTGGGCTGGTCATTAGCAACCCAATTATTGTTATTCAAATGGTATGAGCCTTCTTCAGATGGCCCCTCCATGGTGACTCCAGTGGGCGCCAGATAACTTGCTCCAACATTGACTGGCATGTCAACATAAGAACATGAGGTTTGGTTTCCACTAATTGGGGTAAAAGAACTACCCATTGATGAAGATTGTTCCATGCTGCATGAATGCACAGTCCCAAAGCGCGATTGATTGCATGCAGCTTGCTGCACCAGTTGTTCGGAATCAGGAACCCCAGTTTGGAGGCCAACTGCACAATCAACAAGCTCAACCAAAAGATTTTGAGCCATACTATGGCCCTCTAAATCATTTCTCAAACTTAGGCATCCAAGTTCAGATTCCAAAGTCCCGTTGGTAGAGCCATTAGTCAAATCTTTTCCCTTTGCCTTAGAAGAGTGAGAATTATTACTCGTACTCATCTCAGAACTACAGCTTCCCTGCTCAGAAAGTTCTGTCTTGGACAAAGCACCTTTTGCAAGAAGTGTATACAACGCCAGCTCAAACCTTTTGATTGAAAAGAAAACATGGAGTTATCCAACTTATGCAGACCCAGCATCCAAAAACTGAATTTAGAGAAGCTTATATTCCTCACCGTTTCTCTTCACTTGGGACCCATAATTCATCTGAAGTCAGCAATGCATGCAAGGTTTGAGATGAAAGTTTTGGAAGCACCTACCATGTGAGGAGGGAATACCATTTAAAAAGGTAAAGAATGAACATATGCTCAATAATCAAATGATAAAGAGTTCCATTATGCTTTGTAGTAAACCATAATTTTACAAACAGAATAAAAAGATACGATCATTAAAGTTAAAAAGTTTAAACAAGTTGCCAGTCTAAACGTAGCACACAAAACAAGTTTTCAGAAGTCAGCAACTGCACTGCAAATCCACCTAACTAATATGCTTAGCTTACTATTACATCTTCCATCATGCAATGAAGCAGGTAGGTGGGTCACGCTAAGAAAAGCAAAGAGACAAGGTATAAACGCTGAAAATCCACAATAAGCAGCAAGTTTTTAGTAGTTAAACCTTACCTCTTTCAGTTCCCTCACACCACATTGACAAAGGTAGCCCCAGCAAGCATTTCTTACCCGCTCTCCATGTATACCATAATCTTGGCTCTCTGCAAAAACCTGAGGCAAATGTAGAAATGTCAACCAAAAAAAACAAAAAAGAAGCATCAATACTTTAGATTGATAGAAGCAATTTTCCTGAATTGAACCTGATATGCTAAGAAGTTCGAAGACCAAAGCTCAGATATGATGAAGTCTGTGCATATTGCACATAAATCCTGCATGGGAAAATGTCGATACTTAATCCAACAGTGTATAAAGAAAAATTACTTACTTTAGTTAAAAACTTGTTTCTGAAAAATGATTCCCAAGAATCCCAAATTTGAGAAGTCAGAAGGAGCAATAAAAAGAATATGCCTGTCTCGCCTCAAAAAATATAATACCTGAAGGTCAAGAAAGGAAGCAGCGGCCAACACACGGAATGCATTATTATCATTAAGCTTAGGATGATGCCCATATAAATAAGCCAAAGCCACTGCAATGGCCTCAGCATTAACATTCTTGTCATCTACATTCAGCGTCACAATAGGAGAACTGGCTTCTTTCCAAGGACCGTGAAGCATATTCCTGCCAGTTTCAGTACAAAGATCCAATAAACCGATAACTAGAGTATAGAGACACTAATTGGGTACAAGACATTCGAAATGCAATCACAAGCACAGCCAACAACAAGCTTTTTTCCCCTTTCCAAAATGATTTAGCGCACCCACCCTTCTGGGCTTATTTCAAGTATCGGTTCTTTTGGGAACACACATCTTCAGATTTCTCACTCATAGGTGCTGTACCAATCTATGCTGACATTGATGGCAGCACTGATACCAATCCACGCAATACACTCTTTGTACGGTAAATCAATCATTGCTGTACCAATCATTGCAACGATACCGTAAATCATCTAAACAGCAGGGTATCAATAAAATGTGACTGTATATATATATAAAGAAGTTGGCAATTGCAATTTTTCTTTTCAAAATTTTCCTAACAGGCAAACAGATTGGAGTCCCTTACGGGTGCCGCGGTACGTAATAACAATATGAAAACCTAAAATTTCAGAAATCAAGAAGCAATCAGTAAATGCCAGGCGTATTAACTTTGAACCTGTAATGATATTCAGGAGAAGCGAAAGCGAGAAATTAGAAGGGCTTGGCGTGAAGGAGGGAGCGGACCTGAAGTAGGAACTGCGCGAGAGGATGAGGCGATGGAGATGGTAAGTGGAGCCCATGGCGGTGACGATGATATCGGAGAAGGAGCCGGAGTTGAAGCCCTCCATCTGGATGTGATCGCAGAGTGACGTCAGATTGCAGTCCATCGAACGGTCGTTCTCTCCCTGTATCCCCATTTTCATCTGGTGCGGCCCGTACGCTCGCCCCTCCATTTGTTTTTATTCTTGTTTTCTTCGTTCCTAGTCGGAAACAACGGAGATCGCACGCCGACGACGACGGAGAGCCATCTTTTCTTTCAATTGCTGCTGTCCGGTGACTGACAATATGATGATGAAATAGGAAAGACGGGGACCGGTAAAACGCTGCGTTTTGTAAAAAAGAGATGGAGAAAGAAAAAGTTGAAACGACGAGTCGTTTTCCTCAAAAATGAAACCGTGAATTGGGTAAGGACTAAGGAGAGCGGAGGAGAGCCTTTCCAAAACGACACCGTTCCGTCGTCGTCGTCGTTCGACCGGTCCTTATTCAGACTCAAACGCTCTCTTAAACCCAAAAACTTCTTTGAAGGTAATTTTGTTATAAGTTCTAAAATAATTTTAAGAATTTATTAAATAAAAGGACTATCCATTCATTTCTTTCTTTTGTTTTACCTTAAAAAAAAATTCTACTAAACGTGTCAGCTATCGAATCTTTGAACCGATATTAAAATATTATCTATTTATTTGAATCTCATACAATAACTTCAAAAAGACAGACTTATATTGTAAACACTTACCAATTCATTTCTTACTAATAATCTTGTATTTATTTTATTTGATTTTTTTTTCCTTTTTCTTTTTTGCGACAAACAATGAGCGTTTAGAAGCTTAAATAACCCAAAAGTATCAATTATTGGATACAGGAATAGTAAATTCAAGCCTTTTTTATTTGGGTCACCCCCAAGGTGTTTGTGTTTATGCCTCTGTTAGATTTGTACCTGCATGAGTAGTACCATTCCTGATACTGCTACTAATTCGGGAAGACAGGCCCAGAAGACCAGATACCCCAGCAGTTGATCTGGGAATCTTATATCAAGATGATTCTAAGGAACCCAGGTAAGCTTTTATTTCTGGGTCTTATGTGTTTGTTTCTCTTGTTTCATAATTTATTGGAATTCTCTGAATATGTGTGCTCCTGTCTGGAACAGCAATAATCGCTGTGTAATTGATTGATATTTTTACGGCTAATAGCGTTATTACTTCAATCTTAATAAGCTGCAGAAATGCTTTTTAAAAAAAAAAAAATCCTTCCTTTTGATGTTTCAGGGAAAGTATACCACTACTGCCGAGGTTGTTGTCAGATTTTTACCAGTTCAGTTAAATTTTCATCATCCTATAATGGTCCTTCTTCTGAATTGGGTGGGAAAGCCTCTTCCTTTGCTGATAGGGTTGATCGAGAAAACTTCAGGAGAAACGATGATGTGAGGCCATGGGTGGATGAGGTGTGTCACGTTATAGAAAGTGGTCCTTGGGGACCAACTGTTGAGAGTGCTTTATCAATGCTTGATGAAAAACCTCATCCGGAATTAATTATCGGGGTTTTAAGAAGGCTTAAGGATGTTAATCACGCTATAAATTATTTTCGGTGGGCTGAGAAGAAAACTGACCAAGCACTATGTCCAGAGGCATACAATTCACTTCTTATGGTCATGGCTAGAACCAAAAAGTTTGATTTCCTCGATCTGATACTGGAAGAAATTAGTGTTGCGGGGTTTGGTCCATCTAATCATGCTTGTCTTGAGTTAGTTGTAAGCTGTATCAAGTCACGGAAGCTTCATGATGCTTTTGATATTATTCAAGCAATGAGGAAATTTAAATTCCGCCCTGCATTTTCAGCTTATACGACATTGATTGGTTCTTTATCTGAAGTCCAGGAATCCGATCTCATGCTCACCCTCTTTCATCAAATGCAGGAGCTTGGTTATGAAGTGAGTGTGCATTTGTTTACGACTCTCATTCGCGCATTTGCCAGGGAGAGCCGTGTTGATGCTGCTCTGTCCCTGTTGGATGAGATGAAAAGCAACTCCTTTAATGCTGACATCGTTCTTTACAATGTCTGTATAGACAGCTTCGGCAAGGTGGGTAACGTGGATATGGCTTGGAAATTCTTTCATGAGATAAAAGCACATGGTTTGATGCCTGATGATGTGACTTATACTAGCATGATGGGTGTTCTGTGCAAAGCCAACAGACTAGATGAAGCAGTGGAAATATTTGAGCGGATGGAGCAAAACAGAAGTGTCCCTTGTGTATATGCCTACAACACTATGATTATGGGATACGGATCAGTGGGAAAGTTTGATGAGGCATACAGTTTACTGGAGAGGCAAAAAGCAAAGGGTTGCATTCCTAGTGTGATTGCTTATAATTGCATTCTTACATGTCTTGGGAAGAAGGGAAATACGGCAGAGGCATTAAGAATCTTTGAGGAAATGAAGAAAGATGCCCTGCCCAATCTTGCAACGTATAATATTCTTGTGGACATGCTTTGCAAAGCAGGAAATGCTGAGGCTGCTTTCAAGGTTCGGGATGCCATGGTGGAAGCAGGCTTGTTTCCTAATATTATGACTGTGAACATAATGATTGATAGACTTTGTAAAGCCAAAAAGATTGACGAAGCCTGTTCTATATTTGAAGGAATGGATCATAAAGTTTGCCCCCCGGATGCCATTACATTTTGTTCACTTATAGATGGCCTAGGCAAAGAGGGAAGAGTGGATGATGCCTACAGGCTTTATGAACAGATGCTGGACTCTGATCACATTCCTTGTGCTATTGTGTATACATCCCTCATTAGAAACTTCTTTAAGTGTGGAAGGAAGGCGGATGGCCACAAAATATACAAGGAAATGATCCTTAAGGGTTGTCCTCCTGACCTCATGCTCCTCAATACCTACATGGACTGTGTTTTCAAAGCCGGTGAAATCGAGAAAGGTAGGGCTGTGTTTGAGGAAATTAAGGCTCGAGGACTTGTACCAGATGTGAGAAGCTATTCTATCCTGATTCATGGCCTTGTGAAAGCTGGTTTGGCACGTGAAACTTATCAGTTGTTCTATGCTATGAAGGACCAAGGCTGTATTATGGACACCCGTGCCTACAATGCCTTTATTAATGGATTTTGCAAGTCGGGTAAGGTAAATAAAGCATATCAATTGCTGGAGGAAATGAAGTCAAAGGGTCACCACCCAGATGTTGTAACATACGGTTCTGTTGTTGATGGCCTTGCTAAAATTGATAGGCTTGATGAAGCATACATGCTTTTTGAAGAAGCTAAGTCCAATGGCATTGAATTAAATGTTGTCATCTACAGTAGTCTTATTGATGGATTCGGAAAGGTGGGTAGAATTGATGAGGCGTATCTAATTATGGAAGAATTATTGCAAAAGGGTTTAACAGCTAACGTGTACACATGGAATTGCTTGCTCGATGGTCTGGTGAAAGCAGAGGAAATCAATGAGGCCCTCGTCTGCTTTCAGTCAATGAGAGACTTGAATTGCATTCCCAATGAAGTAACTTATGGCATTCTCATCAATGGTCTGTGTAGAGTTAGAAAATTTAACAAGGCCTTTGTATTTTGGCAAGAGATGCGGAAGCAAGGTTTGAAACCCAATACCACTGTCTACACTACCATGATCTCAGGACTTGCAAAGGCTGGGAATGTTGTAGATGCTAATAACCTCTTTGAAAGATTTAAAGCAGATGGAGGTATACCAGATTCTGCTACTTACAATGCTATCATTGAAGGTTTAAGCTATGCAAATCGGGCAACAGAAGCATACAAGCTCTTTGAGGAAACTCGGTTAAAAGGTTGCACCATTCATACCAAAACTTGCGTTGTACTTTTAGATGCTTTACACAAGGCCGAATGTCTTGAGCAGGCAGCAATTGTGGGAGCAGTTTTAAAAGAAGCAGCAAAATCTCAACATGCTGCGAAATATTGGTAACCGGATGGCTTTAACTAGGGATTAGTTGTTTCTCTCATGTTGCACCAAGCAAATGCAGGTGACAGATAAGGGGCTCTGTGTAATCTCTACATCCGTCACCCATTGTTAGTGGAGTTGGAGTTGTTTCTCCAGAGGTATCTTTGTCTTCTTTGTATTATACCTCAAAATTGTTGAATACAACACTGACCTTTGGTGGGGTTTCGACTTTGGAAAGCAAAATGTCTTTCCATGTTATGTACTCAACAACAACTGCTGTTCTCTTTAGCCCTGAGTCGATAATTCTTCGGCTTTTTTAAATGATGATATGTTGATATGTCTTTGTACGGGCTAGATGCATGTGGAACCCCCATGTTACAATTGGACTCTTGTCACCTATTTGGCAGGACAAGAGCCTAATGAAAGATTTCTCTTAGTATGAAATATAAATGTTCTTTTACGCCCTCACATATTCTTGGATTTTCCAGGTAATTGCATCAATTTCTTGCTTCATTGGTATGACCTTCAGACGTGCTAGTTAATCATCTCACCAGTGCCAACAATGCCTGCAAAATGACTTCGTCACCCCTGTATCCAGTTGCAATCCTTCATGTATCATCAGTTCACATCTGGAACCGATTGCGCTGCATTTTAATGCTGGATAAGCATTAAGCAGAATGATTATTTGGCTCAGCAATTGCTAGGTGCCTCCCCAAGTTCCTTTCTTGGAAGCCAATTGAACTCACTGGAATGATTTCGTCTATATCCTCAAATAACTTTGCACTTTCACTATCTTAAGGTGGTGACCCATTGATGCTCACATCTACTAGTATGGGGCAGCCACTCTTTTTCTATTGTCAATCTCTGCAGTTGCTTGTGGAGCCATATTGTTGTTACCCCGTATTGTTGTCACCTATATGTTAATTTTTTACTGATTGCTCATGAATAAACAATTCTTGAGATGGAGTGTGAATGGAGGGACTTCAAAGATTCAATTTGCTTATGTTCTGAAGGTAGATAAATGATGGCCCTGTTTTTGGTCCACATTAATCCTAACATACTTTCTGTTGCCATTTTGGCTGCTTCCTAATTGATCCCTGATCCCTCGATGCAAATGTGTAAAATATTGTGCACTCCACTTCAAATTTCTTTAATTTGTATACTGTACACCATCAGAAAACAAATCTTTAATTTGCAACATCATTCAATTCAAGTATCAAAATATTGGGCAATTTTTTGTCCATTAAGAGACTTATGAGCCGTGAATTATATAATAAAAATATTTTTTATATTTTTATAAATTTTATATCTTTTTTAACATTAGAAGTTGAGATCTCATATTGTACCTAAAATTTTAATTATTGAGTATATCCGAAGAGATTTCCACGCTGAATGTAACTTTTTTTTAGGGTTATTATCAAAAAAATAAAAACACTTTTGAGCTTTTTTCACAAATTTAACATCATTTTTAAAAAGTAATAAATTTAGTACAGTTTAATTATTTTTTTACAAATCTAACACAACTTTTAATAATTAACAAATCAAACACAACCTTTAATAATTAACAAATCTAACACATTTTAATTATTTCTAACAAATTTAACATACTGTCGGTTAAAAATAATCAGTTAAAAGTAACTAAATCCCTTAATATACACACATATAACACATCTGCATTGAAATTTAGTACAGTTTAAAACTCTCAGATGTTATATGTGTATACTAGAGATTTGATTATTTTTAACTGAAAGTGTGTTAAATTTGTTAAAAAATAATTGAACGTTTAAATCTAGTACAGTTTAAAACACCAAAATGTTATATGTGCATGTGTGCATACTGGAGATTCGGTTATTTTTAACTGACAGTGTGCTAGATTTGTTAAAAAATAATTAAACTGTATTAGATTTGTTAATTGTAAAAAATTGTGCTAAATTTATAAAAAAAATAATTAAATTGTACTAAATTTATTAATTTTTAAAAATAATATTAAATTTATAAAAAAATATAAAAGTGCTATTTTTTTATAATAACCCAATTTTAAGCCAGCGAGCTACTGCAATCTTTTCTTTGTAATTATAAATAATGATTAATTTCATGAAAGTTTAATTACAAAATTTCACCAACAACAATCAATAGATTAAAATTTGAAATAACATTAAATCTATATAGATTTCATTGTTTAAAAACAAAATTAAAATTACCAAAATTTCCTTCTCACATCTAACTAAAAAATTAATTCGTGAAAAATTGAGAAGAAAAATTTTCGTATTATTTATCAATACTCTTTAATCTTATCCGTTGATCAAGGGCTTATAATTCCGGGGGGATCAGACTCTTGAAACATGAATGTGACTTTGTTGTGAGTACAACCAACCGCATAGAATCCTCTCCTACTTATGACCGTTACCCGAAGGGCCCAACGGCTCTTTGTAACTTTCTTTTAAAATTTAAATTTCGAAACGAAGGGATATACTTTATTTTTTGGTCGAGATTTACTTTCTTTTTTGTCTTTAATAATGGGATATAAAAGAGTTTTACTTTCTTTATTTGCATCACAGGTCCACAGTATATAACAAAACCTTGTGAATTAACCGAAATTGTTCGAAAAAAAACAAGAAAAAAACTGTGTTTGCTTTCCCTTCTCTGTCTCTGTCTCTCTCTCTTTCAGAGTCCACAAGAAAAATGGCATTGAGACCCATTGATAATGCGCTCACATTACCTCCAGAAAGACCCAAGAAGCAGCAGGTGAAAGCCTCTGTTCCAATCCAAAGAACATCGGATTTAGGTGTGAATGATGAAAACAAGGCACCGCCGTTGCTGCCACCGTCTGCGGATGCGACCATTGATTATGTCCCCTCTGATGATCTCAAGGCCTTGCCAGACCCCGCATCGAAAATCGAAGTAATTATCGCTTAAATTCTTTCTTTCTTTATTTCTTTTCCCTTTCCTGAAAGTGGGTTCTCTGGCAATTTACTAGAAAGCATAGTTCTACGTAGATTTTCATTTTATGCGATCCTGTTTTCTTTGTGTAAGGCAAACCCAGGTATTGTCTTGATTAAGTGTTTCGATAGACTGTTTTATTTGATTCCTTTTTTTTTTTTAATTTTGATCTTTCAGGGATTAATTGAAGGCTTAAATTCAAAGGACTGGACAAAGGTTTGCGAGTCACTGAACAATGCTAGGCAATTTGCAATTTACCATTCTTCTCTCTTGCTCCCAATATTGTAAGATGGTTTTTTATTTTTTTTATTTTTTTTATAGCTTTTGCAGTTCTTAAAGATTAATACTTTCTCACATTAGATTTGATGGTCTTGCTAAACAAGAGCATTTCCGTGACTGTAATAGGGAAAAGGTGATGTTGGTAGTGATAAAATCTATAAAAAACCCAAGAAGTGCTTTGTGCAAAACCTCCATCATGGCTTCATCGGATATTTTCAATGCCTTCGGTGACAAATTGCTTGAATGCGGCACTGATTCTTTTGATAACTTGGTATGGACCCCATCTCGTATCTTTTCTTCTCCTGTTTGTGTTTTCCTTTTTCATCTTTGCAATTGGTTTTTCGTGCGATGTGCCTTGTTGGCTGCACAGCTACTGCAACTACTACTCAAAGCATCTCAAGACAAACGGTTCGTCTGCGAAGAAGCGGATAGAGCATTGAATGCAATGGTGAGGTCTATGACCCCTCTGCCTCTGCTCTGTAAGCTCCACTCTTATGTTAGCCACGCCAATCTTAGAGTCAGGGCCAAAGCTGCAATCTTTATCTCTCATTCTGTGTCTAGGATGGTAAAGTATTGTGAACCCACATTTTCTTTTACTTATGTTGCATATTTTCTAGCTTGTAACTGAAGAGAGATAGTTATGTGCTGTATATTCCAGGGCCTGGAAAAAATGCAAGAATTTGGGTTGGTTTCCCTGGTTCAAATGGCTTTGGATTTGTTGAACGATAGGCTGCCTGAGGCAAGAGAGGCAGCAAGGAATATTGTGATCTTCATGTATGAAGCGTACACAAGAAATGAAGAACAAAAGCAGGAGTTATGGCAAGACTTTTGTCAATCAAATTTGCAGCCCATTCACGCTCAATCTATAATCAAAATCACTTCTTCACAGTCGTAGGCTTCTGCTCAGATTAGCCTTTATGTGTTGTTACATTGGCAGTTGGAAGTTTCATGTAAATTCTGGTTTTACATGATTCTATTATTAAGAGTTTTAGATTTGTGATGGAATTACGTTTGACCTGAAAACCCTTTTCTCAAATCCTGCATTTTTCTCTTCATAAGGAAACGAAATAAGATTTTTCAGAATTTGGATTCCAATTAGTTCATTCGGCTGCTCTCTCTCTCCGACTAGCAAGCAAATTACAGTGATGTGTTGGTTTATGGACAGGGTTAACCGTTCAGATTGACCTACATTAAAAACAGCGGGTTCATTCAAATCATTTTATATAACACCAACACCATTTGAAACGAAATCTCTAACTATAATCTAGCAACACCAAGGGCGAACTTTTTGATTGTGTGAAATCAAGCAACATACAGTAACCAGGCCATACCTCTCCTAAAATGTGAAACAATGTAGTTCAATAATCATAAAAAAGTCAAACTACATATTCCTGAGCCCCAACCGAAAAAAATAGAAATTAGCAAGCGCACAGAGATGCCTAATAGATGTGTTAATTGCCTATAATGGGCTGACCCTACTCAGGGAGTGAAGGATTCTGCAACTTCTCATACCATAAAAGAGTCATTTAACCAATAGAGGGAACCCAAAAAATTGCAACCTCTCCCTCCATTATGGCTGAGTTAAATGGCCAAGGTTATATAAAGAGGAAGAAGAAGCACACGTTTTGCCTGATGATGGTATCCAAGAGTCTTCCCCTCTCTCCCTAGAGCAATGCAAATTCTCCATTCATTCTTAAGGCTAGGGGGGCCCTTGGACTGTGGAGATTGAGTGCTGCTGGCATATCATTGTATCATTCGGACCCCGCAAGATGTTTGCTATGTGATAGTATTGTTGGTGATCATACTGCAAGAGATAAATCCCTCCAATCCTATTTATTTTCCCACATGATGCGTAGCAAACACCAAACAGCAGCAGAACACACAGGAAACAATTCTCAGCCTCTTGGCTATTAGCAAACGTGGATGTGGGCGGCTGTTGTTCTGCCCACAACCATTAATAGTCAAAGCCAGCAACTCAACCATTCAAAATAAAATTAGCATAAAACATATGAACAAGTTTTCTTAAAAGACAACAGAGTACGATTAAAGGCACTCAATCTGATCAAAGGCCACCTTTCAAAGAAACAATCATGGCTTTGCTTATGAGAACAAAGGCAGGGGAAAGCTAATCTATGCTCTATCAAGTTGGGTTTTATGTTGTCACTCCTCACCGCGTGGCATGAGCCAGAGGCAGTTTGTGGGAAACAAACTTTGGACTTCGGAATCCCACCTCGGAAAGAAATACAGAAGAGCACAGAGGAAGACACTATAAATAATTCTACTCAACCCCAATTTTTTTCATACCTTTCTCGGCCTTTTGGCTAAGATCAAGTGTAGTATCTGTTCTTATCAGTTTAATATCTGATACGTGGGCCAATGGCCCACACGATATTAAATTAATTTTTTGAGGGGGAGGGGCCACCACAGTAGCTTGCTACTGGGTTCCTCAAGCGTCGCTTGTGCGTTGCACTACAGCACTGGCCTGGCGCACCCCACCAAGTCTAGTTTTAAACTTTGAGTCTGTTTTGCGTAGGTTGGGCCTCCAAGCTCGGATCCCTGATCTAAACAAAACCAAGTTGGGTTTCTTTTTTGTAACGTGGCAGTCCGCATGCCTGATCTAAGTAAAACGAAAAAATAAAGCAGAATAAGTTATGTTCCGTTAAGTAGAGGTGTCTGCGGATTGGGTTGCGCGGGGTTAATCTGCATTTTAATTATAACTCAATACATTCAATTTAAATTCGTCTTGAATAAATTTTAACGGATTATATATAATGAAAAAAATGATAATTTTCTTCAATTTATACTCATCATCAATATTTTTATTTTATTAAGTTTATTATTATAATGTATATATTATATTTATTCATAATTTTAAATATACATGAAAATTGATTAAGATCTAATAAAAAATTATATTAAACTGATTTTACTTAATAAAAAGTATTTTAAAATCAATTTACTAAGTAGTCCGTATATAATTCATAATATCGAATTATATATATATATAAGATAAGTGCTGGTACGTGGATAAGATTATTAGATGCAAGAAAGACGGGACAAGATTTTTTTTATTTTTTCTTTTCTTCTGCTTTTGGCTGGTTAACCTTTAAAGGAGGAGGGCAAAATATTTTTTTAACCCATGAAGTAGGCATTTTCCGTCCACTTAGTTATATATGTGTGTGTTGGGGGGGGGGGTTTGGGTTGGATTGGGCGGATTGAACTTCCAATCCGCATCCAATCCACTTTTGACAAGTTATAAAATTTTGAAATTACAACTAATCCAAAATTTAGTGGTTTTAAAGGGTTCGGATTGATTTGGATTGGATTGATTGGATTAGATTGGGTTGCTTAATTTTTTAATAGCCCTACTGTCAAGTTTAGTTTTAAACTTTGGGTCTCTTTTATGTAACTTGGGCCTTCAAGCCCGCATACCTAATTTAAGTAAAACAACTAAACTTTGGGTCTCTTTTATGTAACTTGGGCCGCCGAGCCCGCATACCTAATTTAAGTAAAACAACGAAGATGTAAATTTAATGATATATAAGTATTTTTATTGTGTGTGCAATTTTGAAATAAGATTGTTTTGTTTATTAATTTTTAGCCAACTGACGCGATGCACAACTTTCTTTTTACTCTAGTTTTTGTTTAACAAAATATACTCAATGATGTTATGGATAATAAAAATAAATAAGTCGGGTCAATCAGTCATAAATATGGCCCAATCTCCGGAGAACTGTGGGTGGCACCAGTGCCCACCTTACAATTTTCTTTATTTTTTTTTTCTTTGGTACTTGCTGCTCTGCGTCTAAGGCCTATGATTGTGCAACCCAATGTTTCAGAGCTCAAAGGAATCCCGTGACATCAATGATGTGGTTTTATCGGCTCCCCACACTAAACAACATACAGTTTAAGTTAAGCCACAAATGTTTAGTCCGTCTGTCATCCGCCTAAAAGCAGACAAACAAAAGTTAAAAGCTGAAATTGATGACACGAAAGAGAGAGACACCTAACCCAAACCCGCCCCAAGTATCCCTATAGACAAAAATGATATCTGCTTTGTAAAGACAAAAAAAAAAAACATCTTGGTATCTAACGCCACTCTCCACTTTTTTTTGACTTCAACGCCACTCTCCACTTTGGCCAAACAACCCTGCTGTCTTTCTATAATCCAAAGTCCAAAAGATGAACCCAACGTCAACCACAAACACCCAATAATCTATTTTATCGTTCGCAACCAAAAAAACACAAACCCCACAAAGAAAAAACTAAGCTCAAAGTCACTTCTTCTACAGTTCTACTTTGGCGGCTGTGCGTCTGATAATTGAGGGTGAAAAAACCCAAAAAAACCCACACAAAAAAAAAAAAGAGAAAAGGAAAAGCTTTGAAGCCATGGCGTCAATGACTCATGTATCTCTTTCCAGCTCATTGCATCCAACACCTTCAGGTTCTATCCCTATCAGAGCTCGTATTACTCCCGAGGATGATTCTTCTGATTTTGAATCTGACAGTCGTAAGACTGATGATGACTCTGATAGCTACGCTAGTGTTATTGTTGGTGATGGGTCTGAGTCTGAAGAAGAGTTTGCAACTGGTGAGGAGTTTGCAAGTAGCGAGGAGTTTGATACTGCTTCAGAGAGGCCGTTTATGGGAGACCCGGATGGGGAAAATCCGGAAGAAATTGGTTTTGTAGACAAATATCCACTCTTGAGGCCTTCTGCGGCAGACCCAGATGAGGAAAGTTTAGGCAATTCGTTCTCAGAAGAGGAAGAGAGTGATTTAGTTGGTGATCATCATAGCCCTGTTGTTGAATTGGCCAGGCCCATTGCGCAGTTATCAATGGATGATGAAGAATTTGATGAATTGATGGGTGAAGAAAGAATACCGAGTGATGTGGAACAAGGCAGGTTTTCGGGAATTGTTAAAGTTCCGAGCTTTGGCGTTCTAGAGATAGCTGATAGTGCTCCCAGGGTAAAGCTGTCGGATGTTGAAGAAGATGAAGGAATTGAGTCGCTGGTGCAAGGAAATCCTTCAGGTGTTGAACAAGCACCGGTAATTAATGATGAAGGTTTGGGTTTGAATGATTTTTCCGCCTCTGACAATGGTTTTTCGGGTTCTAAAGACCAGGCAATTGCAGGGAACCCCTCCTTTAAGGATTCTGTTACTGTTTCTGTTGATCCGCCCAGTGATGATGGCCAGGTTGCTGGTCTGGAATCTTACTTTCAACCTTTGGAGGACAGTAAAGGGGGTGTTGAGCCAGAAAATCTGGAAGTGGTTGAAGATGTTTCATGTAATGCTGACGACTTGGTGTCAGTTGGGGTGGCTAAGCCTGAGATTCATATTACTGCACCAGAAGCTCATAGCGAGTCTTCGGAAGAGAACCGAGTGATTGATTCGAATTGTAGGGATGCTGACAAAACACAGAGCATGTGTTGTGATCCTGTGGATCATGTATCTGAGCAATCTTTTGCTATCCAGCCAAAACAAAAGATTTCTGAAAGACTAGATGACACTGAGTGTGCTGATCATGCTTTTGAAACTTTAATCACACTTGCTGATGAGATTGTGGAGACTACTGCACCAGAGCTTCAAGAACCAAAATTTGAAGGTGTGGGAGCAGAGGCAGATGAATCTTTGATTCAAAGCACAGCTATGGAGAATGGCAGGAACAATGAGAAAGTGGAAGATGATACTGGGCCGGAGAATAATATAGGTCTTGACTTGCCTGAGTCTAATGATACTATCGAAGCTGAACTGATAGATGCTACTGGTTTCACAAATGGACTTCAGACAAAGAATTCTTCGGGGAACGTTGGTATGCGTACCTCTGGGGGTGATGGATTGGCAGTTGCATGGCAGAGCAATGCCAATTCTCTGCATGTTAGTCACGAAGTAAACTGTGATCTAGAGAAAATAGGAGCTGAAAAGACAGAATTGTTTGATCCTGCTGCATTGGCTGGTCTATCGGAAGCAGCAACTACTACTAGATTGGATGTTGGCAACGCCATGGTTAACACTGCTGATGATCCCCGAGTGTCTTCTCTTGAGCATCCTGCTGGTTTGACTTCCTTACCTGGGTTGATGATGCCTGCTTCAGAATCAGATGAGGTTAAAGACAGGATGCAGGACAGCTTAGGTGAAGAAGAAAAGAAGATGATGAAGAAGATACAAAATATAAGGGTGAAATTCCTCAGGCTTGTCCACCGATTAGGATGTACTCCTGATGAAACTATAGTTGCACAAGTGCTGCATAGGCTGGTCCTAGCAACAGGGGGATGTTCTAATCCGGAGTTCAGCCTTGAATCTGCTTCGAAGATGACAGAGATGCTTGAAATGGAGGGCAAACACAATTTGGACTTCTCTTTAAGCATTTTGGTACTAGGAAAAACTGGGGTGGGAAAGAGTGCAACTATTAATTCTGTCTTTAAAGAGGAAAAAGTCGTGAGCAATGCATTTGAACCTGCCACAACTAGGGTAAAGGAGATTGTTGGAACAATAGATGGAGTGAAGATCAGAATGATTGATACACCAGGTCTAAGGTCTTCTGTGAAGGAAGATGCCACAAACCGGAAAATATTAGCATCCATAAAGAGGTTCATGAAGAAGTTTCCTCCAGATGTTGTTCTCTATGTTGACCGTTTGGATACCCATACAAAAGACCTCAATGATTTGCCATTGCTAAGATCAGTTACAAATTCTCTCGGTGCATCAATATGGCGAAATGCCATCGTCACTCTGACCCATGCGGCTTCTCCTCTACCTGATGGGCCATCTGGTTCACCCCTCAATTATGAGTTGTTTGTTGCTCAACGATCCCATATTATTCAGCAAGCCATCAACCAAGCAGTTGGCTCTCTGCGTCTAATGCATCCCAGTATGATGCTTCCTGTGTCTCTTGTTGAGAATCATCCATCAAGCACTAAGAACAAAAGTGGGGAAAATGTCCTACCCAATGGACAAAGTTGGAGGGCACAATTGTTACTCCTGTGTTACTCGTTGAAGATTTTATCAGAAGCAAGTTCTATATCCAAGTCTAAAGATTCTTTTGATCAGAAGAAGGTTTTTGATTTTCAGATTCGTTCCCTGCCTCTTCCACACTTGATTTCTCCTCTATTGCAGTCCCCCACTTTTCCAAAAGTTGCTGCTGATCAGGGTAGTAACAGTGTTGGCCAGGATTCTGATGAAGAAGGTGAACAAGAACAGCTACCACCATTCAAGTCCCGGAGGAAATCTCAGCTTGATAAGCACAGCAAGGATCAAAACAAAGCATGTTTTGATGAGTATGATTATCGGGTGAGACTATTTCAGAAGAAGCAATGGAGTGCAGAGCTGAAAACATTGAAGGAGATTAAGCAGAAAGGCAAAGTTAATGGCAGTAATGACTATACGTATCTTAAGGAGGATGGGGAACAAGAACATGTAGGTCCACCAACTATCCCAGTTCCTATACCCGATCTATTCCTGCCACCTTCATTTGATAATGACAATCTTTCTTATGGATACCGTATGTTAGAGCCTGCTTCCCAGCTTCTGGCAAGGTCAGTTCTCCACTCACAGGGTCAGGACCGTTATTGTGGATGTGACGGTCCCAGCCTTAAAGGAAAAATAGCCATTGTGGGTCGGTTTCCAGGTGAATTTGCTGCACAAATTACGAAGGATACGAAAGAGTTCAACATCCACTTACGGAGTCAGTTTTCTATGGGTCGGAATTCCAATATGGATATCCGCGTGGGTATGAATAATAAGCGAAGAGGGCAGATTGCCGTCAAGACTAGCAGTTCAGAGGTGCAAATTGGCCTCATTGGCATTGCCCCAATTGTAATGTCTATCATTAGACGTATGTATGCTGGTGGTGCTACAAGAAACTCGGATATGCCAGATTTCTAGTTTGTATTGCCATGGCTTTTAACTTAGTTTTGGAAGGATCATGCACTTGCAGTAGACGAAACAACTCCATTCAATCTGTCCAATTGTAATAAGGCTTGCTTTCTTTTTGCCTTTAGTGCGATCTTGACCCTATCAAAGAAACCACACGTAGAGTTAATGTTATTGCAAGACAAATAAAAGGTATCTTTTTGCTGGGTTCATTTTGTTATTGAATTGGTAATAGTATTTTTGCCAGCAAAGTTAGTCTTAATTCGACTATTTCACTGCGTCTTCCACCATGCCATGGATATCCTATTTAGCAAGCAAGAGCTCCCAATATGTTAAACTCCAAGTTCAAAGGGAGGCCAAGCATTTCCTGACGATAAGAAAACATTTGCTTTGCTGATTTACCCATAAATATAAGGACGAAAGCATTGGTAAACATCTGTGATTTGTGTGTTGCTCGTGAATACCCTGTTCTTTGTCGCTATTTGCGTGGCAGGCAGATAAACAGTTGGGTTAGGAAAATTTTTTTTTATGCATATGATAATAAATACAAAATTAACACTTTGAGGTCTTAACTGTTAGACGGTCAAAAATATAATATATTTTTTTTAAAAAATAAACAAACCCTTATATTAAATTACGTAATGATATATGTTAAGTTATACCCCCACATAACTTTAGATTTTATGGGGGAACTTTTTTGCCACCTCGTGCGTTACCATATCTTTTCCAACTACAGATCATAAATGTATTGAGTAAGATACAGTGTTGCGACCTGTCGCTTTAAATTGTAGCACTGATTCTTAATCTTTTGTTTTGTCATCAGCACTCTTTCACGCTCGGATCTTTGAATCCCTCGTCTGGATGAACTCAACTCTCCAATCATAACAAATCTTGGATTTACTCATTTCTGCGTGAACTAAATCTAGAATTGAATGGCTACTTTTTTCACACCCAGTCAAACGAACAAGAATAAAGGAGCCCAACTTACAACGAGTTGAAGCATTTTGATCTAATTTACAGTGGAACTGATACAGAACAAGCGGGCGGGGGATTTAAATTAACCAAAGTAGCCAAGATAAATTGATTTAAAGTTACAAGCAGGTGCTATGTCAAAATTGTTACACACCATCCAGACTTTGTGACGGTGGTTGTATCAAGTCCGGTTCCTCTAAATCCTCTGCTTGAATGTGTATGTCCTGCAAAGGGTAAACCAAAATTTACCTTAATGAGATGCAAAATCCATCGCAAAGTTAGCATATCACTTGAACCAAAAGTCACATTCTAAATGGCACTGCTGCAGTCACGGCGATTTCTTTGTTGCTTGAACAAAAGTTAATGTTCGTATCCAAATACTCTCATTTTTCCTGAAGTAATCTGGAAAAAGTTTATAGGTAACCATTTTTACCTGCGTATTTACTAGTTGATGTGGTTGCTGATCTTGCGCAATTGTATAGGCTTGTGGTTGAGACATTCTATAATATGGCTCTTTTAGATCGAGTTTGCATGATGACGTCTGAAGTATTCCTCCTTGATCGGCACCAGGGCCCCACATTTTAGCTGTTTAAGTTGATTACTGCTTGTTAAAAAGTGAATGAGGTAGCAAGACAAAAACAAGATGGGGTGTATGGAGGAAACAACACCTGACAATGTCAAGTATAAGGTATAACTCTGAGCATTATGGGCAACCATGCGAAGCTGGCCAGTAATTTCTTGTCCTGCCATGACATATAATGGCTGAGACAGAACACAACGTAATTGATACCAGTGGGTTGTAGGCGCACCCGGGGCAGTTGTAAGCCATCTCTGTACAGTACTGTAGACCAATGCATCATCAATAGGAAAATAGTTCAGCGATAAAGCAAATATAAATGCAGACTGAGGTTACTGACAACAGTCAAATATTTACCTTCCATTAAATAATACATCAAACCAGCATGCCAGCCCATGCACTCTGGTGCCCACAGAGGCAGTGAATTTCAGTGGAATATCAATTTCATACAACCCCTCTTCCTGCAGAAATAAGATAGGAAAACGATGTGATGGGACATATCAAAGGCAGCAGAATCCCTGTTATTTACATTTCGGAATTGAATTGTCCCAGAGGCTTTCAAAGCTCTGAAGTTTTGCTTTCAAACACCGGAATGCACCCAAAATACTATAGGCATGGCTTAATATCTCATGGAATTTGAAAGAACATGCAGAGCCAAGAGAAAGAATGTGGAACAAAATTAAAAGACAACCATACCTTTATTTGAGTAAAGTCTATCACATGGAATATTGCAGGGGCCACCAACAATCTTGGGTCAAAAGCATCTACAACCGGCTGCTTGAGAAGTATGGGACACCATCAAATAATCAGGCAAAAAAGATCACAATGTAAAACCAAGAATAAATCAGGCAGAATTTTTCCTCAAAACATGGTGGGAAAAATGCTAGCGGACTAAACTTTTGAAAACAGCTAAATTGGAACATAGCTCAAATATATCAACAACAAGCAACTATGTTGAACCTGAGAAAAATATCCTTGGAACGCAGATCCGTATAAGGGTGTAAGGTCAACCCCAAAATAGTTCTGCTGCTGCCAAAAGAGGGCCTGTATAAAAAAGAAGAGAACTAAGATGCTGCAATTTGTGTCAATGAAAGTTATTGATAAGAGCAAACGGAGCAAAACCAAGAAAACTAATGACAGCAATGGCAAAACTTTATTTTAACTGAAATATCAAGAATACGACAGTTAGAAAGTCCCACCAAAAAGATTCAACTTTCTTGAATAATTATATTCCTTTAAATAGTCTCGGAAATTATATTGATAAAAGGAAAGGAGTCATAACAAAGTTCATTCAGATACATACCTTATTAGCAATTTCAACAAATAAATACTCATCACTAAATGGTGCCATGTGTATCCTGCCAAAAACGCAAATTTAACTCAATAAAATCAAAGACCAAAAGTTCACGAAATTGGAATGCTTGAATAATAGAAGCACAAGTAAATACAAAAGTCTACACAAAGCAATATATTGTAGAAATATAAAAACATGGAGAACAAGGGCATCCATAGGAGGAACATATGTAACAAAGAAAAATTACCTTCCAATTGTAGGAAACATTTTTCCATTTGGAAAAAGAAACCGATCTCTTGCAATTACATAGGATTCCAACATTCTTTCGTTGACCAATAAGGTGCCTATAGGAAGCATAAAGTTGGAATTATTCTACGCTATTGTATCTCATCCCCTAAATGTGTACTTGAAATGACCAAAGCTTGTGCATAAAACAAGACAGGAAGGACAAAATTAAAGCTAAAACTTTTGCATGAAGGACAAACAGTAAAATCGACAACCAAAAGGAAAACAATTTCCATACTAAAGATTATAAGAATATTTCAGCTTCCTCAACAAGAATACCAAAGAAATAGGCTTTACCCATTGGTTCGGATATCAGGATATCAGCTTTTTCTGGCAACTCAACTTCCTCAACTTTGCCTTTAATTACCTGTGCAAGGAAACATCCTTAAAAGATAATGAAAGGGAGCACTGCATTTTCTAAAATTTTTAAAAAAAAAAAAAATAATAATAATAATAAATAAAAAACTAGACAAAATCTCACTGTAATCCTATCCCTCAATGATGGGTTCCCAGAAATTAGTTTACGGGCATATTCCGCCATTTCTGATGCCTCCACGGCATAAACATGCTTTGCACCAGCCTAATTGAAAAAGGAGAAGAGGAATATAAGAAAATTATTACATCAGGCAGAGAAATGATGGTTCTACACAATACATTTAACGAGTTTAAAATACCTGAGCAGCAAATAATGATAAAATGCCACTACCAGCACCAACATCAACAACCACACGACCACAAAAATCTGCCCGGTTCTCAATCACTGCAGCATAATATGTTCCTGAACCAAGTATTTTCTTCCATCATTTTCAGACTCATCATGTAAACCAGATCAGTTGTCAATATTAGAATTAATTAGCTACAAGTGAATGCATGAAAATGTGTGAAAAAGCTCAAAGATAGTAGCAGACAATAGCCAGTAGGTTTTACCTGTTCTAACATAATCCTGTAGCATATTTTGCTGATGCAGCAGTTGGCCATAATAATGGAAATACATTTTGGCAGACGATGGTTCTATCTTAGAGTCAAACTTGCTTCTAGAAGTTACAATGTCTCCATTAGGTAAAGGTGTTCCTAAAAGAGAAAACAAGAAATATTTAGGAGAAAACAATAAACATATGGCATGTGACAGTGCATATGAAAGCAACTTAGCAGAGAGCTAATCTGCCAAAACTATATATGCAAATGTGGGGTAAAAGACTAATGGATTTATATTTCACATTCACTGATAATATACATAAAAACCTCCCTCAATTCCTAACACATTAATCGAGCATGCACACTATAATTGATTCAGGATGCATCGGAGGCAAAATTGATCTACAAATAAAGAGTCTTAGTGCATAAGGCTCCCACAGTGTGGGTGTAATCGATCTACCAATAATTAGCCTAACTACTACTTACCCCATTGATAATGTTGATAAATAAGGTTAACAAATTCTACAAAACAGAGTAATAGGAGCCCAACAATAGTTGAATCAAATGATCAACTATGTCCTTGTGTGTGCATTTTGTATGATTTCTGAAATGCATCATGAATTCTGAGGTCCATAATTTCAAATACTATGCTCATGAAAATGAAGGCTAAAATTGTTTCAGAAAAACAACAAATAAAAGGGCAAATAGCTGAATTGAGAATACAAAATAGATGACTTTGATATCTATCTGCATGTGAGTCTGTGGCAATGAATCACAGAAACACCTATAGTAAACTATGATAAAAATTTTCAAAGAAGCACCTTGAACAATGACTTCCTCCTTCCATTGGTCAAAAGCACAATGAAAAGTCCTGCTCTCCTCCTCATTTCTAAATTGGATAGTGAACCCCCTTGAATATGTCTGGTAAAAAGTACTACTGTTAAGACATGAACATCTAGCAACACATAAACAATCATATTGCCACAGATGAAGGCAGGACCAATAACTACTCAGTTTCATCATAAAATTACTGGTATCACTGAAATATAATTAGTAATATCGCTCAAAGGCAGAGAGAACTAAATCAACCTCTGAAGCATTATCAATGCCTCACATTTAACATCAAAAAGAAGGAACGGAAACAGTAAAACATCAGCTAATTTTGGGAAGGGGAAAAAATAGCAAAAGAAGAACTTAAAACTATCATCCACACCTGTTTGCCAACATCAGAACCTGAACCTTCAGATATGCAAACTGATTGAACGGGCCCTAATTTGAATAGCTGAGCAGCACAAGAAACAACCAATAATCATGTTTCAACTCAAACACCACCGCAGATTACAAACTTCACAAGGAAGTTAAAATTCGACGATAAAGAGACCATAGATCAAGCAGAATGCAATCAATTTCGTAGATAAAGTTATCCGTGTCTACACTATTCTCAATATTTGCGCTCATCTAAAACAACCAAACAAAACATTGATTTTCTTTCCAGCAACCAAAACCGATAAAAATCCATTAAAACACGAATGCAACGCAATGCCCCGCTTTCGGGAGCTGAAACTGCAAAAATCTATTGAATTTCCGGTTTTTCAATAAATTAATCACGAGTCCGACCAACCGCATTTGGCTTACATATTCCTAATTTTTCCAACCGAAAAACCAAATCTAAACCATTGGACTCGAAATCTTCTACGGACGCTTACTTTCTCAGAGACCAAACAAACAAGCAATAAAGCTAACAATTTACACCGCACGCAAAAACTAACACTAACACGAACCACATTTATCTCCAACCTGCCCTACCTAATTTCAAAAAAAAAAAAAAAAAAGAATTACTAACACGGCACCTGAGCGGTTCTAAGATCGACATTAATTAGAAGAACCGGTTCGGGCTTCCGGTAGAATTGGAGCTCCGCGTCTCCATTCTCGGCCCTGAACCTAGCAATCACGGCCAAAGTCGGAGAACTCGAAGAAGAAGAAGAAGAAGAAGCGAGCTCCGTTATTGAAGCCAACAAAAATTCCAGCTGCTTATTCTGCTTTTGGCCTACCGAGACTTCCATTATTGGCTCCTTCCAAAGCAGAACAATGGCCGAAGCTTATTTACTATTATTATTATTATTATTATTGGGTTCAAACAGAGGAAGCGCGTGAAAGTGCGCGGAGGTTAACAGTGTGCATATAGTATATACAATGACTGTGAATTTAGGGTTTTGCGATGAGCGTGAAGCTTTGGGGGCTAGCAGAGGAAAAGCTTATTAGGGCCGTTGGATATCATAGAACGGAGAATCGCTTTGCCCTTTTGTACTTGCTTTTTTTTAAAAAAAAATTAATTCTTTTAGTTTTTACCTCCATCTGAAGCGATCGAATTTATTATTGATAGTTATTTTTTTATAATTAATAATTAAAAGTTAATACATCAAAAATTGAAAAAATAAAAAATACATGTTATGTGTGACAATTGTAAAAAAAAAAAAAGAAAAACTACTATTATTAACAAAATCCCTATACTTGTTTATCTTCGTATGTCATGTAGTAATATATATATATATATATAGTCTGATAATAAGATATATTAAATTAATAAAAAAAATAAGTCGTTAATTATTTTTAAATATACATTATGGGTATTGCATTCTTGTTTTTATATTTCTATGTAATTGAACTCTTAGTTAATTGAGATTTTTTTTATAACTCCTATGTTGTCTCTTACTCAAAATATAAAGTACTTACGAAGATTTAAATATAAATGTAGGTCTAATTTATTACAGGCTTATTAATGGTTTTCTTTAATAAGATTTTTATGGTAGAGAAGAATTAGTGGGGGTAAGACTATACATTTGCGTGCGACCCAATGAATAAATTTTTACATTTAATTAAAAATAAAAAGTTCCCACCCTTCTATGTTATTCATCTAAATTTTTGCCCATTTAAGATGATAATGCAAGTGGGACCATGCGAACAGCAAAATGAGAATCAGCCATATTGAACATAATGCTTCAATCAAGAATTGTGTGCTTTCCAGCTTGTTGAAGATTATATATACTAGGATCCGCAAAGTACTTATCTATGAAAAAGATTAATATCTATTATTATCTTCCCGCATATTGGATTTTTTTTTTGTTTGAAAAATACCAGTATGAATTGAATAGTCTCATCCTGTGCTCCTACTATAAAATTGCGTATGGCATTGAGAAAATAATTTTGAACAAAGAATCTTCTCCTTTGAGAATAATCCAAAAAAGAAAAGTATTTAATTGGAACATGAAAATGGGGCTGAATTTGTCTTAATTACTTTTGGGCCAAAGTGGAAGAAGGGAGGAAACCCTGTCACCCCAGCTCGTGCGGATGCTTCCCTCTAAAGCGAAACGTTCCTTATGTTTTTTACATCCCCCAACTTTGGCGGATAGCTTGGTGCAATAAGGATTTTGAGGGAGGAAGGAATATCTGCCGTTTGATCATCATTGACGTGATAAATCATAAATGGGATGGTGGTGGTAACAAGAGGAAGAGGCAATGTGGGGCCAAATGATTGATTCTAAAGCGGGTCAAAGACAACAGAGGGCTGGGCCAGCCGGTGATGTGCTTGAAAAGTTGAAATTGGAGCGGATAACGTCCGCTACTGTTTTACCAAATGTTGGGATACCTTGCTACTATGCTAGTGGGGTTTTAATGGAAAAGGATTAAAGAGTAACATCAGCGGAATCGCATAATTTGGTGTCAAAATTCCCCGCACCCAAGTTTTGATATTTGGATCTTCCGCGTAGAATTAAATCTCAAACCATTGACTCAGGCTTTCCGATTAGAACCTGAGAAGAAATGGAATTGCGTCAAAAGAATTTGGATAGATTCAAAGTGAAAATGCGTTTGATTGGTATCCGACGTATTTTAGAAGATATTTTAGTTGTTTGAACATAAAATTTTATTGAAAAGATTTTAAATTTTAAATTTAAAAAAAATGTAAGATTTATTTGTCTGATATATTTATTTATTAAGGACTTTAATATCTCTCCTTTTGTATCACAATAAAAGCTCATTTGGAAATTCAATCTCATTCAGCAAATGTTTGATAGACTCTGCTAATGTCAATGTCTTACGCATAATAACCAGAGCATCCAGTAGTACTTCAACTAAACCATCCACCAAACAGATGTTTTTGCCACAGATAAAGTTTCAAAACACTTCAAGGACCCAAACACGACTATTTTTCTTTGTAAATCAAAAAACATAAACAAAAAAATTGGGGAAAAAATGAAAAAAACAAATTACAGTATGCACTGCTAGTCACAAGAAATAAATAAAAGATCACTAAATTTGGCATAATAGATTATAGTATCACAGCTCTCACCAGGGGCGAATCCAGTGAATGCTCAAGGGTACTTGCCCCCCTCAAGTTTTCTTATTTATTAATGGCTTTTGTCATAGGATGGTTAACAAGCATTGGTTAGGCTAGTTTGGGGGTGGGTGTGGGTGGGGGGTGGGGTTATTTTGGGCCCTGGCTCGCGCATCAGGTTCGGAGTTCTGGGCTTTGCCACCCCATTTTGCCCCAATTCCTTCACTTTTTGAAAAAAAAAAAAAATATCAAAAATCTTGAGTCCCAAAGATGAAAGAATGTTTAGTGAGATTAAACATACTTATTTTCTTTATAATATTAGATTATATTGTAACCATCTAAAGAGTTTAGAAATTATCTTGGGAGCATGGGCAATACTCCCTAGTAAGATTGTAGAGTACTACCCCTATCTTCCCATTTTGGTCAATATATAAATATAAATATATATATATATATATATATTATCTTGGTGAAACTTTGTTTCCCTTTTTTTTTTTTTGATAATTACTGTTCTATTTTCTTTCAAATGTATCTTCCTGACTTATAATATTTATAATTTTATTTCTAAAATTTAATTTTATTGAATATGAAAGTCTCGTACACTACGTTATTCTTTTTAATTTCATCTCATTTACTCTCAACATCATTTAAATATATTTTTTTATTTTTGTACAGTCTTTTAAGAAATATTCTATATTTTAATGAAACAATTATTACTAATGGACATTAAAAAAGAAAAACTCTAAAAATACATTATATATCTAAACATATATTTTATTTATAAAACTGACCTAAATATTTTTGGTTACAATAGCTATGCAGAAAATATATTTTTCTTACAATAACATCATAAAAATTTATTACATAATCACATGAAAAATAAATGACTAAATAATTAAATTATTATTTATATAGAAAATATTTTATCATATGAAAAATTGAAAGATAGTTTTCAAATATTAAAATTTACAAGATATAACAATTAATATAATCTTTATTTTTTATTATATAAATTAATTTTATTATTATAATTATACATATAAAATTTGCCATCCTGAAAAATAGTTCTTGATCCCCCCTTGGCTCTCGTGATGAAGTTGATACCTTGACAGCTTTAAATGCAGGGTGAAGGAAACCTAGCTGATCCTTCATTTTAGGAAGATTATGACCACCAAACGAGAAGGCAAACATCAGTGCCAACAACACCCCAATAAACTCTCGGCGCACGATGGAGGGATCAGGCGCATGATAACAGGTAGGGACAATCAGTCTCAATTGTGATTTCACTTAACATAAAGATTTTAGGTTTAGAATCTTGGTCTCATACTTACAAAGAAGGATTATGAAGCTAGTGCAAATAGTAAATGACATTACGATGTACAATAGCAGCTGCCGGTGATATCCACAAAGCTGCATTGGCCAGGAGTTCTGACCACAGCAACTCGTGCTCTCTGGCCACCTAAAAATAATCACTAAAAAATTCAGATACATAATCAAAATAATTCGATAAAATATTTCAATAAATTGTACCAATGTTTTTATTCGCCGAGAATCACTTGAATTAGCACTGCTGTTTGCCTCTGTTGCTTGTAAATGTAAGTGGTGGTTGACTATAAGAACTGCAAACAGAAATAGTAGCACTTGGAATTATTTAGAGCAGTGAGGCGTGGACCTGCCATGTATTTTCACATCTAGCAGTAAAATGGCACACGGTCACGGCAGGATAATCTCTCCTTGTCTTTCGGATTTGGACATCTTAGCTGGAAACCAATTTAGATGATCTTATTATTAGTCTGTTATGTCATGACAGAGAGGGTTACATCAAGCTGCTTGCTGGCCATACCTCCGAGCTATTTTCTTTTTGCTTTTTTCCTCCCCATCTTGCGTACACCTTCAATTTTGTTCAAGAAATATTGCATTCTCACTTTTTTGTTTTATCAAAAAAAAAAATTATTAGACGTATTAGTCATCGGATCCTTAGATCGGGACCGAAATAACTTCCGTTTATCTGAGTCCCATTTAATAATTTTAAAAGGATCGATTCACCTCTCAAGTACTAATAAGATTGAGTGTGACTCTACCACTAAGGTCATGACGGACAACTCCGGAATTTACACTGCGCATCACTATTTATAATCAAAGATATCCCCAACATGATTCAAACAAAGGGAGCGCAGGCGTTAAGAGTAGAACTCAGAATCTTTAATGTGAAAGTACGACAACTTATTACTGAACTACCATTTCATGGTACATTATCACTTTTAGTTTTAAACTTTTAGGTAGACACATGACGGCAAGACCAGCAACCAATGGGACTCGTGGTACGGCCAGCGCTTAAGAATATTCATATTAATTAATAGAGCTGGTAGTAATTTTTCCAATCAAAATTACGAATTGGTATTCATTTCTCAAAAAAAAAAAAAAAAAAGGAACAAATACTAGGATCTTCTAATTCTTGGTTTTTAACTCAATAGCATTGATTTTGCAACCAAAAAACCAAAAAAAAAAAAAAAGAGAGGCTATCGAAGACCAAAGCGGCTCCATTAACCCATATAATTGTGGCTCAGGTTGCCTAAATGTGAAAATCCCAGGAAAACTGATTGTCACTATTACCACTAAAAACGATGTAAATCACAAAATAATCAAAGATAAATAAGCTTGAAGGTAACTAGAGAAATGTATGCAACCCAGGCCAAGCATGGCCTTACAAAAATTTTTGAAGATGGGTTCACTTTACCAAAGAGCCAATAGCAACCAAAAAGAGTACCAAGATTAACCAAAGAGAAAACAAAACCAAGCCTAGCCGCGCCGATCTTGAGCACAAGAGGTCCCAAGTGATACTTGAGGAGACTTGAGCAATGTAGAGGGGTAATGCATCCGAGTCGGGACGAAGCCCACCATTGGTCCAAACAAGCCAGGCCGCTAGGCCCATTAAAAGGGTAGAACCAACGGAGGCTAGGTGGATTATTGCAAGCGTGGGGAACCAAAATGGCTTGGCTAAGGCACGGTACTTTTGGCCCGAACCAAATAGATACACAATGGTCATGGTCAGGCAGAGAGGCCCGAGTATGACCATAAACAATGACCCAAAATCAAGATTTTTGGCGTTAGTTTTTTTAGCATTAGGCCTGGCCATTGATTGATCGTTCTTGGCCTGGGTTATGAGAGTTTGGGCAGCCATTGGAATTAGGAACAGGTGAAAAAAGTCCAGAATTGGGATTGAGATTGGAATTTGAATTGACACGAGCGGTAATTCAGGTCTCTGAGGATGAAGATAAATTAAGAAAAACGATTTGTGAGAAACGTAAGGCAAGAAATTACTGCAACAAATCATGGGGATTCCTTTCCTTTTGGGAAATCTTTTTTAAGTGGACATGCATCCGTGGCCTGCGCTGGAACATGAAATTTTTGAAAACATGGTTTATATTGTAAGTAGGTATGTATTTACAAATTTACACTTGGTTTTCTAGACTGACAATGTGACAAAATAAATTAGAATGTCTCCAAGCTAATCAAATACTTGTATAAAAATATCCACGTATTTTATATTATAGTTAAATTTCATTGGTGTAGTTTCGAAAATAAAAAAATAAAAAAAAAACTTGTATAGAAATTGTTGTAAGCCAGAGCTATATTGCTTGACAAGGAAGATTTGCTGTCGGAGGAATGATTTTTTTTTTTTTTTGTGGAAAATCTAGGAGTTTATAGAAAAAAAATATATGTGGAATATATATATATATAACAGTTGATTGATTAATTTGTTCAATCAATCGATTAATATTTACAACAAAAATAAATATATTTTTTATCAATTTTTTATTACACAAAACAATTGGTTGATTGGTATGCATATGATTCACGTATATTTTTTTCTATATGGTGATTTGACATACCGCTTTAATATTGACTCGGGTTCGAGTCCTCTTACTAATACTTCCCTTTGAATAAAAATAAAATTTAAGTGTAAGTACAGTTTAAGTTTTAACTTGTTAACCCGTGCTTGAGGAAAATCGCTTAAATCTAAAAATATGTTGGTAGTAAGTCTTCCTTACGAAGAAATTGAATGAAAATATCAACAAGTGACTCCGATCTCAATTTACAAGTACGATGATTAATATATCTTTTTTTAATATAAATTAAATCTAAAACTCCTGAAGTAAATAATGCTATAATCATCTTTTTTTTTTTTTTTTTGCGTCTTTTTTTTTTCTTTTTGTTTTGCGTCCATTAATGTGAGTGTCGGTATTACCACTTTGCTTTATCATTATTTTATTTTATTTTATGCGCGAAAAAAGAAAAAGTTATCCCTCACAGCAAGGTGGAGGACATATTCGTCATTCGAGCAATTCACCCGCAAAAAGGTTAAAATACAGCGAATTACCATTTACCATCACCTCGTCGACCCGGCGAGAAATCTCACAACCCTCAGCCTCGTTCTTCGCTCTACGCTCGCTTGCTCGCTCCATATTGACACCGTCGGAAGGCCTTAGGAGGACAGCTCCAATCCCCAATGGTACATGATTTCATCTTCGTGTCTAAATTTATTTATTTTTGGTTTTTTAATCTCGTGGATTAATTCTCCGCCATTTTCCTGGACATTAAATTAGGTTTTTCTTTTGTCGTTTTAGGCTGCCTTTATTACTGTGGGTTTTATGTGAAAGTGATGGAAATTAGTTTAAATTTTATGCTTAGTTGCCGAGGTAGTTGTTGTGTCCGGTCTGAGATCCAATTTTGAAATTGCTTGAAAATGGAATTTTTGTAAATATTGATTTGCTTCCCTTATTTACTTGTCTTAATGCGTGGGTACACCATTGAAGGCCCAAGTTCATAATGCTTTAACTGCCATTTTCTAGCAGCTGTGGAACTAGCGTTTTGATCAGAGAATTCATTGTGAGAAGATTTAAGCAATTCTTAAAACTTTTTAGGTGTGCTTGTAATGCACGTGAGAGTGGTTCGTCGTGAGAGCTCGCTGATGTGTAAAGTTTGGGATCACTAGTCTGTGATTTTTTAAGCTCGGGGAATCTTTCTCGTGGGATCTTGTAAAGAGGTATTCCTGAATGCAAAACTGGTTGATCCGTCAAATGAAATGCCACATCTATGTTAAGAATGAAGTAATCTTACTCTTCTTCACGTTAATACTCTGCACAATATGATATGATGACTGGCCATCGCAATATCTGTTTCTTTGCTAAAGTACTGCAATGAAATTTCTAGTTGGCCAACTATCACCAAAAGCAGTAAAGGATAGTGTTACCAGTGGTAATACATGTGACTTGTCATTTGCTCATTCATTCCATGAGGTAGTATTGAGGATGGCTGTAATGTTACTTTTGGACCTCCATTGTGTACATCATTCCTTTCAGTTCCATTTTGTTTACGAAAAGGTTGCTCATTCTTTTTTTGAGCTATCATATTGGTTACTATTTACTAATAATGATTGCTCGGCAGGATGGGCATGATGGTGAGGATCCAAAACAAAGCACTGCTGATATGACAGCTTTTGTAAGTGCTGAAACACATCTTTGAGAATATTTTGCTTCATCCATATTATGCATCTCAAATCAACTTAGGCCGGAAAGGTTTGAGTGAGGGAATGGGCTGTTAAACGACTCCTTCTTGTAGATATCCATAATAATTTGGACTGTAGATTTTGGGGTAGTTGAGAATGGTGAGATCCTTTTGGAATGACTTGTGAATATGGCTGTTGAGTGAAGGTCCATGCCCATGAATTCTATGTGAACATCAATATCATTACCTATGCCTTGTGGATTGCTCGGCCATCTAAATCATGAATGTGTGTATACCGGCCTGCATATGAGGTTCTCCCTTTTCAGTTTGCATTTTGAGTTAATTAATACTGCATGACAGTAGCTTGGACATAGTACGTCTCTGCTTTGTAGACATGTTGTTAATGTCTTTTGTTTAACAAAAAATGTTGTGCCACACCTGCTTGTTTTAATGATATATTTGTGTAACTCAGGGGATTGGACTGATGACTTCTCCTGATATGTTTATGTTACTCTTCTGCAGGTTCAAAATTTGCTTCAGCAGATGGTAAGTTTCTTGTTACCCATGAAGACAGGTGTTTGAGATTACAAAACATGGCAGCAACTTAACATGGATTTGGTATTATTGAATTTTGCAGCAATCCAGGTTCCAGGTCATGTCTGACTCCATCATTACAAAGAATATCCTTTTATTGTTTTGTGTGTTGTTGTCATAGTATAAATAATTCTGCCCATGTTATGAGAAGCTTCTTTTATTTATTGATGGGGTAGTTTGACATGCCAAGGAAGTGAGATAATTTGGTTGGTCCTTCTTGGCATTTATCCATGAGGGGTCCATTTGGTCTTTATGGTATGTTCTAGTCTATCTTGGGTTGCTTGTAACTTTTGATAAACATTGCCGGAATGCTTTCACAAGAAAAACATTAAAATCATCTGCAAACTTCCTGGATTTTCATCTGGGGTTGTAGGCCAGTTGCTAAATTTATTTCAGAAGATTATGATTTTGATGTTTAAAATCAAAATACATTTGTTTGCCCTGGTAGGTTTAGCTTCTTTTTTCTACTTCAAACTGTGCGAGTGATGTAGTTACCATTTTACACTGGACTTCTGCTGCCATTCCGTGGACAATATTATCTCATTACCTGGGAATATGATTGTCGCTCTAGAGAAGTTATTCTTTGTGTACAGCAGATATGAGTGGAATTGGATAGTTTTCTTTGACTACATTTTACTCGATGAGATGGGCACCCGGATAGATGAGTTGGAGCAGAGCATCAATGACCTCAGAGATGAGATGGGGGTAGAGGGCTCTCCATCTTCTTCAGTGCCGCCCAAGGCCAAGGAAGAACCCAAGTCAGCTGACTCTACTTAAGTTTGAAGACTATAATGTAAGGTGCCTTACATCAATGCGGCATTTTATTAATTTTTTTTTCCTTTTTATGGTTTGCTTCTGCTATTATTAATTGGACTGTATCATGTCCGATTTACCATCTGTTGTGCGTGGCATTATTTTTACCGATTATCATGTTATTATTTTTACCTTACCGATGGTTGGATATCTTAAGCTAGCCCATTTGTTGTGCGTGGAGTGTTAGGACTTACTTACCAGTTGTGACGTCTAATATATAATTAAACAATCCATTTTTAATTGCATCACAACGATCGCTAACGAATATTTCTTTTCTGTTTTTTTTTTTTTTCCTTGGGTCTTTGCGCGAGAGAAGTATATTTAGGTTGAAGAATTGATTGACATACACTAAACAACTAAAAGGATAAACATGGTCTGAGGACAGTATATTTAGGTTGAAGAATTGATTGACATACACTAAACAACTAAAAGGATAAACATGGTCTGAGGACACTACAGAAGTTAGAATTCTGATTTTTATTTTAGATGTCTCAGGTTTTAATATTAGGAAAAGGGTATGAGATTTATAGGATAAGGATAGTTGTTGTTCTTATATAATTTATGGTCCAGTGACCTTTTTAATGAAAAAAAAAAAAGGATCAACGCTCTTACAAAGCAATGAAAAATTGCACGCGTAAATTGGATTTTCAGATTACTTTAACTTTATATGTTGGCATGTTCGGTGAAATAAAATTTCTCCCCTCTATTTACTGTTTTTTTTAACGCAAATTAATATTTTTCCTTATTGAGAATCTTATTATGTTCATTTGGCCGAAGTATCTCATAGTATAAAGTTGTGTTCAGTGAATTCACCAAATTGAAACTCTAATCATAATTAAATGAATAGTCCAAGTCGAGAGAAAAAGGCGCCGTCTCACCAAAGAAGGTTCAAAATCCCTAACTACATGAAATTTTTGATAAAAAGAAGTGACCTTAGAGAACGTGAAATTTTTGATAAAAAGAAGGAAACCTACGCTAGGCTCCAGAGGCCGGATGACGCATCTTTTACCCAGAGGCCGGATGAGGCATCTTTGGTCCTATTTTGGGCGTTGGAGTTAATCTAGGACCATTATTGAATAGAAGTCAATAATTAGGAAGTTAAAAAATTGAGTCATATTCTTTTATGTCATCACTAGTTGATTAAGAATAGATATAATTTATTATTAAAGAATTGATTGTCTCAGGTAGAGATGTTAACGAACTAATATGCTAACTAAAAATCCGGTAACTCGACTCAATAAAAATTCGTTTGAAGTTAGTTAATAAAACTGGTTAATAAATGAATCAAACTTGAATAAAGATAAATTCGACTTGATAAAACGTGTAAACAGTTTGTTTAAGAATTATTTAGGGTTCGTCTAAATTTTATTTAAAATTTTATTGAGTATGTCATTAGAATATATTTAAAAGGTTTATTTAAGTCATAATAACTTTGTTACGAGAATAATAATAAAATTTTACACATTTAATCCTTTATAAATCTTATAAGCCATATACTTTGTGTATTGAGATGCTCTATCATATTTACAATTATAGGTTAAAATAAATTTTTATTTTTTAATAGTTAATTTTATTAAAGGAAACCTTTTTCTATAATTTATTTTTATTTATAAAAATAATTTTTATAACTTTAATTATTTATATTAATACTATACATTTAAGAAAAACTCGAAACTCGGTTCGATAAAAGACAAGTTTGACTCGACTCGGCTCGTTAGCTAAATAAACAAGTTTAAATAGACCAAAACTAGATTTGGCTGGGCTCATTTACACCCTAATCTCAATTTATTTATCGTGTCCAGTCAATAGAAGCTATTAATGTGGCTTGTAATTGTGACTTCATGCTCATATTATCGATCTGTTTCTCAATTTATTCGTTGTGACATTTTGAGATTAATAGAGTTGAATAAAAATTTCGGTAAAATTCGATATATTTTTTTAACACTAATATTAGAGCCATTGCGTTCTAGAGTTGATTGTTGTTACTTTTTTCACCCCTGTTTTCTGCCGAGCATGCTCAATTGCTAACCCAATAGGCACGAGAATGCTAATACAAGGATTTTTTGTCTCTGTTTTTTTTTTTTTTTAAGTACCATAGGTATATACCTATAATATATATATCCGATTACTATATAATATTTTCTGTTTAAAAAAAAACGTTACCATACAATATACATGACCAAATTCGACCAATTAATAAGATTTTTGAAATTATTACCAATCACAAAAGAGGTAAGATGATGTAAGAAAAGTGCATAGGGCAAACAGATAGGCACACGCGTGATCTTTGCTTAAAGTGTAGCAAGTGAGTTAGTGCGATACAATATTAAAATCCATGGAATTCATATTAGGCATTGTGGAGGTAAAATCTCCTTAACCAAGTCATTATGTGTTGGGAGAAAGAATGAAAAGCAAAATATCATTGTATCGCCTAGGAAAGCCATTTCTTCTAACTGTTGCAAACTAGGAAGTCACCGATCTATTTATTATGAGTGTAGTTACATATCCAAACAATTTTGTTTTGAGATTTACTTCAGATGAAATTGCGACTGTTATTTTTAAAATTGTCATTGATATTTTTAAAATGTAAATATAATAAGTGTTTCAAAAATATCAATTTTAATTTTAAGAATAACAATCTTAATTTTAATTAATATAAAATTTAACATCCAAAATTATTAGAATACCAACGTTTATTCATTTATTATATGATGCAGATGACAATTTAGTCTTTGCTTTGACAGCCTGGCCCCGATGTCATCTTTTTTATAGTTTGGAAGGGACGCCAGGCAGCATGTTTCCTCAGGATCGTTCCTCAATTCAATGCATCCAAAAATAGAGTTTGAACTTTGAATAAAAAGGAAAAGGTGGAAATTTCATTGGCTTTAAAATATAATATAATTCAAACTCCACGCGCATTAACTTCCGTGGTTTCGAAGTATGTGGTGTACATTGCGCCATAGAGCACCCAGAAAAAAGAAAAATACAACCGGCAGGCATAACCGACTGTATTTGGTGCGAGGAAAAATTAAAAAAGAAAAAAATATATAATTATTATTACTTATTTTTTTTATTTTTTTATCATTTTCTATACTATTCTAAATAATTTTATTTTCTCTCTACTTTTTCTTTCATAAATTATTTATCTTTTCTTTTACCATACTTTTTTTCTCTTACCTTTTTTTACCACTCAAAATAATTTTATTTTTTCTCTACTTTTTCTCTCACAAATTATTATTTACCTTTTCTTTCACCTATTTTCTTTCTCTCAACTTTTTCTGTCACTCTAAATAACTTTATTTTCTCTCAACTTTCTTTATTTTTCTCCTCCTTTCTCCTCATTTCCTCTCTTTTCCTCACACTCTTAATAGTCGATAGCAGCAAGAAACATTTTCCTATTTCATAGTGTGTGACCAAATAACTATCTAATTCTACGCAATTAGCATATGATATGACTGTATGTTGTTTTTATACTCAGGTTTAGGCAAAAGGAGAAATAGATTTTAATTTAGTCCTTGACTGCTAGCTAGCCTCGATCTTATTATTAGTTGATTCCTAAGAGAGCTCGTTTTGGGCTAATGGCTAGGAGATTTCGTGATAATTGTCCAATTATGGCTGAATCAAATCAATCATAATGTAGTCTGATTAACAAAGATGATTAATAAAGAGTTAAGTTATACATTATTACCGTAATCATTTTGATCGATAATTTCAGTATTTGATAAAAATACTGAATTAAATCAATTATATATATATATATATATATACACACACATAAAATCAGCTCTCTCTTCTCTCTTCATAATGTATATGAAAACTCTATTTGTAAATATATGATTACATTAACAGTTAGGAGAGAGAAATTACTTACCGAATTAATGTGAACGCAATAACTCTTGAAACAAATCAATAACTTCGACTTCCGCTGATTTGAGTATATAATTTATCATTTAATTTTTATAAAATTATTCAGTTTCAAGATTCAAAAATTAATATTTTATGATGATAGATTTATTAAGAAATTTAATAGTTAGTTTGTATTATAAAGTTATGAATTCCAATCGTCGTTAAACTATTTAGTGAGATTAAATGTATACCTTACTTCTCTTAGACGTGGGAAAAATTGTAAACTCTTACTAAATACTATAGAACTTGGTCTTATATAAGTTTTGTGTAAAGTGTACTAATTTATAGTTCAATTATAGCAAAATTTTTTAGATGCTATCTTACTTTCATTAAAAAAAATATATATATCATTAATTGACTGCTAGCCAATCCATTGAAACAATCAATCGATATCTGCGGGCGAGCAAGCATAGGGTGGAGGAAAAAGAAAATGCTTTTAGATCGCCAATGGGATCAAATTGGTGTCGGGTGACCTGGGGAAGGCAAAGCTTTTCCGTAAGAATGATCGGGGGAATTCGTGTGGCAGGCACACGCCTTTTAGTATTTTAATTGTAACAGTCAAATGCCAGCTTGCATTTTAGATCAGTCCAAAAAAGGGTACGTGGCTGGCACAAGCACGTCTCTCAATCTCAATTTAGAATAGGGGAGCTCCATTGCACATTTACACCGACATGCCGTAAAATTTAGACGTGCTGAAAAATTTATTGTCGCTCAAATTATGGTGCGCATTGTACGTTCATATGTATATTTGTAATTAATTTTAATTATGGAAATATTAAAAATTTATAAACGATAATTATAGTATAAATAATGTACATATCTAAGAATAGAGTCATTTAAATTATTAATTTTAAATTAAAATTTAATTCTTAACTTTTACAAACTTAAGAATAAATGATGTATATGTAAAACACGTCTAATTAAATGTATCTGTACAAATTTACCAATTCTTAATAATATACAATTTTTTTTTTTGTCCTTGTCTCCTTGGCTTAGCGAATCTTCTTTGACCATGATGCTTCCATGGAACTGCCGAGGTATTATTAATTGCACAAATTACTTTACATTCGATGACTAGCTACTATAAATCCACCGGTGATGGCTTCTGGGTTCCACGTACTAAAATCCTTTTCTCGCTGTAGCAAGCATAGCAAAATCAAATTGGCCGAATATAAGTTAAGAGTCCAGTTTAATTAGTTCATCTATGGCGAATTGTTGCAGCTATTTGACGGTATTCTTTCTTGTCATCTTAACAATTTGTACTCCAGCTCTCTCAACATCGTTGCAGAAGGACTTCTATAAGAAAACATGCCCATTGGCCGAGTCCATAGTGCAAAGCACAGTCAGGAAAGCACGAAAAAATGATACTGGCATTGCTGCTGCTCTCATTAGGCTTCATTTCCATGATTGCTTTATCAGGGTAATTTACTATCTTAACGACTCGTATCACCTTTTTAGATGTTAAGAAATATATGAATTTTACTTTAATAATGAGTTGTGTCCGATTTGATTTGGACAAAATTATTTACAACTACACCCATATAAATGTTATTTATTGTGTACAAATTTACTGAATTTGTAGAAATGACCTAATGACAGTATTATTGAGTGTGTGTGTTTTCTCTGGCTTCGCTTTCAATAGGGTTGTGAGGGTTCGATTCTACTTGATTCCACACCTGGACACAAAGCAGAAAAGGACAGCTCTGCAAACTTGGGCATAGGCGGTTTTGAGGTGATAGATGAAGCAAAAGCCAAGGTAGAAGCTCAGTGCCCAGACACTGTTTCATGTGCAGATATCGTTGCCTTTGCGGCTCGTGACAGTGTTTACTTTGCTGGTGGCCTTCACTACGAGGTTCCGGCAGGCCGCCGTGACGGTGTGGTTTCATCGGCGGAGGAAGCAGCAAAGAACCTCCCTGGTTCATTCTTTGATGTAAAACAGTTGAAAGAAAACTTTGCAAGAAAGGGTTTGTCATTGGAGGAGATGGTGACCCTGTCTGGTGCTCACTCTATTGGTGATTCTCATTGCTCTTCTTTCTCAAAACGTTTGTATTCGTTTAATGCAACCCACCCACAAGACCCTTCAATGGATCCTGCCTATGCCAATTACTTGAAGACCAAGTGTCCAAGGCCCTTGAACACAAGCAACAGCGTTGACCCAATTGTGTCATTTGATCCTGTGACACCAATTCGGCTTGATAATAACTATTACAAGGAACTGGAGAGCAAGAAGGGGCTGCTGTTCTCAGACCAAGTGCTATATGATACTGCTTTGACAAAAAGCATGGTGAAGACTAATATTGATCATCCAAGTGCGTGGGCCAAAAGGTTTGCTGCTGCAATGGTGCACATGGGCTCAATTGAGGTGCTGACTGGATCACAAGGGCAAATAAGGAAGATTTGTAGGGCTGTGAATTAGGTGCTCTTGGGCCTATTCAGAATCAGTACCATGAATTCGAGCACTGTTTGTATGTGTGTGTAATGTTTGTGTTATTTAGATTGTGCAGTCTTCATTGTACCTTTTCAGGTCATCTGTAGTTCATTTCCTAAGGCTTCTGTACTGAAGGCTTTATTTGGATTGGATTCTTTATTTATGTAGCTTCGTGAGGTTTTTTGTAATAAATATTAAGCTTACATTTCCAGTGCACTCGAAGAAATATGGCATTAACTCTAGTTGCATGCGATCCGATGGGTCACTTTTTTTCTAAAAGAAACAAAAGTAAAACAAAAGATTATAACATTTATTTGAACCATAAATTTTATGTTAAAAAAATATAATTTTATTTAGGGAAGCAAAATAGTAAAAATTATGCTTTTTACACATAAAATTTATGGTTGAAATAAATGTTATAATCTTTTATTTACACCCGACCCAAGCCAACCTTAAAATTTATATCTTATGTATTATTAGATTTTAAGGAATAAGAGTTTTTATACATTGTGTATAAATATTATTTTTTTATATATTTATTATTAAATATTGATTCAACCGCTTCAATTTCTGGTTAAATAAGTTAACCTTTGAACTTTTATCTGTTTATGTCAACACAATTAAAGATTTGTGGTTAATTGTTGTTATTTATTGAAACAATCTAGTTTATACATGGTAAATGCATGTAGCAACTAGCATTCTAAGTTCTAACAATTGAGACATTAAAAATGGAAATCAAAAGGTTCAAAGGCGGGCAAGGAGCCTCAACAAGAAAGGGCTACACCAGTGTCAAAGAAAGGGGGCTTTGAGCAAGAACCAAGAGCAGAGGTCATGAGCCCTGTGGCTCAGCAGTGTATTAACCCCGGTCAAGACAAGGGGTAGAAAACAACTATAAGCACAGCCTCATGTATCTGATTCTCTAACCTAGCCCAAACCCTTTCTAAAAATATTATAAGAATTGATCTATCATATGCTAGTTTTTAATGACACGTATGATTATTATATTATTAAAATGGATAAATTCTATTCAAAAAATCGCAGCGTGCTAGTCACAAAAAATTTAAAGAAATTAAATTGTTATTTTTAAAATTTAGCTCTGAATTTTTTATTTTGTATAAAATTAGTGATTTTTTTTTTTATAAATTAACCCTTAAAAAAAAAAGTGGACTTAGCCTAATAGTGCGTGTCATTAATTGTCATCCTGGAACAGATGGGTTCGGATCTCACCGCTTGCAAAACTAGTGGCTGCAATGTTTTTTACTATTTTGGGTGCGTAGCTCTCTTCCTAACCTATTGCAAAGATCTTCGATTTTAAGAGTTAATCGGATCCAACCTTAGGCCGGTTCTCAATTTGAGAGTATTCCAATTTTAAAAACTTGGATTAGAGTCACTAGCGGCGTTGGTGAAGTCTACAGACTTGTTTGGGATTGCGGTTTTAATTGTGATGCGTTGGAAAAACTTGAGTTTCAAAATTAAAACTCATTTGGTTAATATTTCAATTACCAAAACGCTACGGTGCATAAAAGTTAAAAGTTACTTGTACCTGCGTTTTTTAAAAGCTCCAATTACATGCTTTTTCCTAATATAGTCTCAACCATAATAGATAATTTTTTAAATAAACAAATATATTATTGGGTAATATTTCGTACATACATTTTCTTACCCATATAATATAATAAATTTTTAATAATTTTTTAAGAAATTTTTTTTAAAAAAATTTTATATAATATTTACATTTTATGTTTTAAAATAATATTCATTTTAATTTAAGTTTTAGTTTTATATAAAAAAATAAAAAGAATAATTTTTAAATTTGACACATCAATCGATCAATTACTCTATGCAGTGATTGCATATACGTAATTAAATCCTATATTATTATAGACTTAGAATAAATGAAAGCTAAAGCCCCACTTAAGAAATGTGTTAACGGGGCATATTAGTTCCGTTGTAATAACTCAAGGGAGATTTTTAGTAGCCATGTAAATGGAAAAAAAATAGTGAAAGTGGACCATTATTAATATTTTTCATCCTATTCTCATAAGCACTAATACAAAACTAATTAAAAAGGAATAAAAATAAAAAAATAAAAAAATAAAAAGGTAATAAAATAAAATATAATAAAATAAAATTTTACCTTTGCCAATAAATTTTGAAAAATAAAATAAATTAAAAATCATGTTATTTATAGTTATTTTACATACTAATAATTATTTTGATAGTAATTTTATCCTACAATTGAAATTCAATTATATTTTTTTATAATATTTTTATTATTAGAATCAAACAACAAATAACTTTAACTTACAATACTTTTAATTTCAACACTTTTATTCACAATACTTTTATTTATAGTAATTTATCTCACAGCACTACCAAACATAGCTTACTTCACTCATCCTATAGCGGGTTTAAGACTATTTCTAGAAGGAGACCGACACGGTGCTATCTTATTAGATGTTAGTTTTTTTTTCCCTTTATCCTACTCTTTTTGTCCTGTTCCACTGCACCAAAAAAGAAAGCACCAATATATATCTTGGATATTAGTGTGTTAGTTGGTATTCTTATTAAAATTAAAATTGATATTTTTAAAATAAAATTATTAATTTTTGAAATGTAAAAATAATAGATATTTTAAAAATTTTCAGTTTTATTTCAAAAATATTAATTTATCAAAATACTAATACTTAGGATACTAATATTTTTTTTTATAAAAAAAGCCATTTAATTTTGCCAATTCTTTCTATCAAAAAAAAAAAAAAAACTTTGCCAATTCTTAATTTGTAATATTTTCTGAACTTATATCTTTGTTGGGCAAGCAAATCGTCTTTGACGATGATGCTTACCTGGAATTGCCGAGGTATTACCATCTACGTACTTTCTTTCTTTTTTTGGGTCAAACAAACTTCACCTGCTTCTTCTATGACTAATCACTATAAATCCACTAGTGATGGCTTCTGGGTTTCACGTACTAAAAATTGTCTCTTGCTATATTAAACACACCAAAATCCAATTATCGAGCAATAGTCAATAGTACAATTTCGTTAATATGGCAAAGTATTGCTGCTTTTTGAAGGTATTCCTTGTTGTCATCTTAACAGTTTGTACGGGTCCAGCTTTGTCAACGCCGTTGAAGGAGCACTTCTATAAGAAAACATGCCCATTGGCCGAGTCCATAGTGCGCAGCACAGTCAAGAAAGCATGGAAAAGTGATGATGGCGTTGCTGCTGCTCTCATTAGGCTTCATTTCCATGACTGCTTTGTCAGAGTAATTAACTATGGTTTTAACACTTTTTTTTTCATCCATTTCAAGGAACATATGATTTTTTTTTTTGGACGAAAATCTCTTTGAGATAAATTATAAGTTGCTAGCACAATACTCACCAACACAACTTAGAAATTGAAACATAAAAAGTATCCAAAAAGTATGTGAAGGTAACTTCAATGATTTTTATTTATTTTAATTTGGAAAATTTTGCAACTAGAGGCATGTGCATTTTTTTTTTTATACGGATTAGCTGAATTTACATAATTTAAAGATTTAATTTGCCTGAAACATTCAGTAAAATCAAACTTATACTCATAGAGTTTGTTTATCTGATAAGTGCACCAAAGCAAAATTGGAGATACTACTCTCAAAAATATCAAATTAAAGTTTTTTTTTTTTTTTTTGTTTCGTGATCCTATGACATTGTTATTGAGTATTTTTTGTTTGGCCTTCAATAGGGTTGTGAGGGTTCTATTCTACTTGATTCCACACCTGGAAACAAAGCAGAAAAGGACAGCCATGCAAATTTGGGTATAGACGGCTTTGAGGTGATAGATGAAGCAAAAGCCAAGCTAGAAGCTCAGTGCCCAAACACTGTTTCATGTGCAGATATTGTTGCCTATGCAGCGCGTGACAGTGTTTATTTCTCCGGTGGCCTTCACTACGAGGTTCTGGCAGGCCGCCGTGACGGTGTGGTTTCATCGGCGGACGAAGCAGCAAAGAACCTCCCTGGTTCATTCTTTGATGTAAAACAGCTGAAAGAAAACTTTGAAAGAAAGGGTTTGTCATTGGAGGAGATGGTGACCCTGTCTGGTGCTCACTCTATTGGTGAGTCTCATTGTTCTTCTTTTTCCAAAAGATTATATAATTTTAATGCAACACACCCACAAGACCCTTCAATGGATCCTGCCTATGCCAATTACTTGAAAACCAAGTGTACTCCAAGAAGGCCCTTGAACACAAACAATAATAGCGCTGACCCAAATGTGTCCTTTGACCCTGAGACACCAATTCTGCTTGATAATAATTATTACAAGAAATTGAAGAGCAAGAAGGGGCTGCTGTTCTCAGACCAAGTGCTATATGATACTGCTTTGACAAAAAGTATGGTGAAGAAAAATATTGATCGTCCAAGAGTGTGGGCTAAAAAGTTTGTTGCTGCAATGTTGCATATGGGTTCCATTGAGGTGCTGACTGGGTCACAAGGGCAAATAAGGAAGAGTTGTAGGGTTGTGAATTAGGTACTCTTTGGGCATGTTCAGAATGACTGCAGTACCATTTGATTTGAGCACTCTGTGTTTGTTTTGTAATGTTCTGTTATCTTGGTTGTGCAACTTTGGTTATGCCATTTCAAGTTTTATGTGTTGGTCTCCAAACTTACTAAGAGGGGGTGATTTGGATTTTTCAAGAACATATGCCTAAATCAATTATAAGAGCAAATAAAATAATCACTCGCAAAAAGATTAAACAAGTGCAGCCGCGTATATTTGTGAACAATAATAAACAAAGTTTTAAGAAATCGCCAATTGAGATTCTCTTAAGTTTACAGTTTCTTTCAAAGTTTATATCTTTGTAATTTTAATTTACTATTTATCTTCTCAAACCGAGAGGAGAGTAATTATATATACATACAAAAGTCACTTGACTTTGATTACAATTTGATCTCAACTCTCCTGAACTTATAAACTCGCTTTAACACATAGAACACTCTTTCTTTTCATTTTCTTATTTTGAGCACCTTTGCTCTACAAGACGATTTTTCCCACTTTTTGCTCTCCTAATTTTAAGAGATTTCATTTGATGTTAGGGTGTGGAGACGTTCTGGAATTCTTGCCTTTCAAAATATGAGAGGTCAAAAGACCTGAGCATTTGTTTATTATCCTATTGTTAGTCTAGAAGGGTCATTCCGTTGTCAAAATCTAAAACTTTAATTTTAGAGATGTTAAATTTTAATTTTAAGAAGAAGATATAAAATTTATAAGATTATAAAAAATTAATTTTTATTATTTAATTCACAGTATGAGGAACTTTTTAATTAAAAAAAACCATTAGTATGGAAGGGGGAAAAATAATTGGGGAATGCATTTTAATTCGATTGAGTTGCTCCAAATTTCAGTGTATTTTGTTTAGTGTATTTAATTTCTTTATTTGTTAATAAAATTATAAAAGTGCATCAATTCAACTTTTCCAAATAGGTATCTAAAGAATTGGCTGTGTTTTCCACCAATAAAATTAAAATTTAACGATATTATATTTAAGTTAAAGATTACAATTTAAAGTCTACTTCTTATCAATTCTTTTTTTTTTAACCGATTGTCAATTCTCCTTCCACCATAGGCTATCATCTTTTTCAACGACCAAAAAAAAAAAAAAAAACATATATATATATATATATATATATAATTCAACTTTTACGAGTTGGAATTCTCTAATAAAGCAGCGGCCGTCGTTCAAAAAAACAAAGCAGCCGCCGCCATCTACAGGCCAGGGGGAGAATCGTCAACTTCGAATGACATTTTTCGTCCCCGTACTTTTCTTGTCGGCCAAAACTGCAGCTTATTTGTAGGGTGACATCTGGGCGTGTTGGACATTCCGTTCCAAAGCTTCTTGTCCTGAACGGAAACTCTCCGAAGGCACAAGTCAAAAGGCCTGTCTGCGCACCAACTGATTTATTTACCTGAAACAAAGAAGTCTCCGACAATCTCAAAGTAGACAAATTTTCTGAAACGGAAAGAGGAACAAATGGAAAACAATCTGGGTGGTCCGACAAAGTTGGAGTACTATGATGACATGTCCAAACTCCAATCCAAAGCCACTCTTCTTTCCTTCTCCAAGGTTTTCCTCGTCTCTTAACTAATTAATGTCTTCCGCACTGACTCTCTCAAAGATACCCATCATCTTAAATTTTTCGATTCTCGTGTGTTTAAGGGGGAAGATGGTCGGCAAGCGTTAATACTGGACTCCACGATCTTCCATCCTCAGGGCGGCGGCCAGCCGGCGGACACCGGGTTCATCGCCCCCATCTCCGGTTCCGGCTTCAAATTCATCGTCCACGATGTTCGATCCAAGAACGGAATCGTGAGTTTTTTTTCTTTGTCCTCCAATTATATATATATGTATATAAAATGGGGTTGATTTTGAGTCAGAAAAAAGTCGATCAATCTCGTTCCAGTCTTCCAAAACGGAACGTCTCGGACCGAGATAGCAATCTTGCCCGAAATGTTGTATCGTTTCGACAACTTTAGGTTACTGTGCTTTGTAGGTATATCATTATGGAGTTTTTGAGGATTCTGGTGGGGATTTTGATATGGAAGATGTTTTGAAGGGAGAAAGGGAAGTTCTTTTATGTGTTAACGAATCCAGACGGAAGCTGAACTCCAGGTTTTCTAGTAAAATTGTTGGCTTGACTTTGATTTCAACTGGTTTTTTTATGCTTACTAAATTGATTTTTGTTTTTTTCATTCTTTGTGTTATATCTCTTTTGGCAATCAAGGTTGCACTCGGCTGGCCATTTACTGGACGCATGTTTGCAGAGTGTGGGATTGGGGCATTTGAAGCCTGGGAAAGCATACCATTTCCCTGATGGGTATATTGCAATTCTCCTTAAAATGTGCATGAAATATTATTAGGATTTTACTAGCAACAATCATTTTTTCCTTCTCTTTTACAATTGCTCGTATGCGACATGCGTTGGTTGGCTATAAAGAAGTTGAAAGTTAAATATATTTTAAATTTGTCATTAAAAAGTGTTGATGTGTTGATTTTTAGTTGATAATTGTAAAAGAGAAGGTAAAAATTGACTTTCGGTAGCAAACTCATATTATTATGGGTTGTTTGTGTGTGTGTGAAATAGGTAGTGAAAGCAATTTTCCTGGAAACATTGGTTGCCCGGGAACTGAATTTAAAGGCTCTTTTTTGGCAGGCCATATGTTGAATATGAAGGCATAGTTCCCCAACAGGAACTGCAAAGCAAACAAACAGAATTAGAGCTGGAAGCTAATACCTTAATTTCTAAAGGGGGCAAGGTAAGTTTGCTTTCTGATTATTCGGGTTGGAGTCACTTGCTTCATTTGCTGTCTGTTTCTTGAATTATGTTCCTTTTTTGGACAGATTACTGCTGCTGTATTGCCATATGAAGAAGCTTGTAATTTGTGTGGTGGTTCCCTTCCTGATTACATACCTAAGGTCTGGATTTAAAAATTTGTGATGTAGAATCTTGAATTATTTTCTATGTTCTATTGTTGCTCTTAGCCTGGAAGGTTTCTGCTGCTGTAACTTGTGTGGTGTTAGCTGTGATATTCTTAAATATTTCATAGAGATGAATCATGATATCCTTTTAGCCGTGATATTAGGGTGCCATTTTCCATTTTAACCATGCAATCGCCTCGTTTTTGTATTCTCACTATCATTAGTTACTCACAATAGCCTCGTTTACACCTCTTCAGGGCAGCACTCCTCGCATTGTGAAGTTAGGGGATAATCCTGGCTGTCCTTGTGGCGGTACCCATGTTTCTGATATTTTGGAGATTGTGAGTCTGAAGGTAATCTCAGTTGCTTCAACATATCTATATTGCTGCCATTAGTTTGTGAATTGTTACCTGTACTACAGAAAAAGCTATACAGTCTTCTCGACTGAGTTCTGTTCTTTTCCTTTTTGGGATTGAGGTAATATATGAGATCAATGATGAGGGCTGTCAAGTGAATTTGAGGCCATCGCAGATGCGAAAAGTTTCACCAGAGCAGAATCTTATTGCCCTGATATTTTGACCTTTTGTCTCATCCTCCATAACGAGATTGGATCCATAAATTTTGATGCAATTTCAACATTTATTCTTGCCCAAGTACCAGGCTGTTCTTCATTGTCCCCAATATATTTGTTGCTTAACAACAAAATGCTCTAAAATGGATGAAACAAAGAGAAAGGGGCGGGTTGGGGTGTGGAAGGGAGTGTAATGAATTGTACAATGTGTGCAGGAGGAGCATGGAATATATTACTTTTATGAAGTAATTTTTTTCCAAAATCAGTTTATATATCATTCCTTAACTTTTTGGTGGTGTGGTGGATATTCTTCAGGTTTCTCAAATTCGGACAAAGAAGAGATTGACGAAAGTGTTTTATACGATTCCATCCTAAAAAAATGCTGTATCAACATTTGGTTACATTGGTGTAATGCTACGCTACTTCCTAATAGATCAAGTTTTACATGAATCTCTTCATGTGTCTGTGTTGGTAAATGACACCAAGATGTCATGTTTCAACTTTCAAAAACTGGGAAGGCTAAAGTCTTTAGAAAGTTGTTGTCATGGTTTGGAAGCTTGTTTAAGCTTCTTGCATCCATGACAAAACATGTTTTTATGTAATCATTATTGTTGCTTTTCTACTCCTATATAAGAATTTAAGATGATGAACATAGTGTGCAAGTTGTTTTCCAAACTTCACTGTTTCTCTGGACACTTTTCTACAGAACAAATGGTTCCCTTTTCTCATTCTGTTCTACTCTTGTTTTCTGTCAAAAATTGCCTCAAAAACTTACTGCAAATTTAGTTCCAAAACTTCATACTGTTCATTCAAAAACCAACGGTCTGGTTCAACATGGAAAATGCAGCTTTGTTTCATTGGTATAACCTTATACACAGACCGAGTGTAGTAACATGAAAAAAACATCATTCTATGACCTTGTGAAGTGCAACTGTCTTATGAACTCTTGATCTTATTTTCCCGATGTTTAGGAAATCTGTCGTACTCACTGGAATGCGAAGCCTGAATACATTGCTTTTTTGGAGAAGTTATTAAGTTAATAAAGTTTGGCCATTCCCTTAACCCTCTGTTAATTGTGTTGGAATCTTTGGCTACTCCAGCTGGTTATTGCAAACCTTTCTGTAGACTGTAGGTTGCATGTAAGTTAGAAAAAAAAGAATTTCAGAGGTTGCCTTCCAGTTGACAGCTTTATTAGCTTGGATGAAGAGGCCCGACCCCAGGGGCTGCTGATTATGATTCATTGGTTTGATAGACAAGTTTCAGCGATCGAGGTTGTAATTCGCAGGACGCCAGTTCATCATTGTTTTAACAAATGAAGTTACCATTCCAAGTCTTGGGTTACCTTGGTCCACCGGATTTAGCATGAATCTCTCGTATTAGTTCCATTTGGCTGTTGAATGGTAAGTAAAGTTACTGCCACATTTGCAACCATTTGCATGCATTGTTGTAAAAACCAAACCGGATCAGCTAGTCGAACCGGTTCCACAGGTGACCGGTCAGGAGTTCGGTCTAGTTGAGGGTTGTTTTTCAAAAAAATCGGACCAGTTAAAATCAGTTAAAAATCGGTCAAAACCGGTTAAAATCAATGAAAATTGGATCGGTTGGACCGGTCTAAACCAATTTATAAAATTCTTAAAATATAATTTGACTTCAACTGTTATTTAAATTATAAGTTAAACTCTAAATTTAATTAAAATTTTAATTTAATTCTAAATTTAATTAAAACTTTCAATTTAAGCCTTAAAACGAGAAAAATTAATATTTAATCATTATCTACAAGTATTATTTTTTTAATTATATATATATATATATATTATTAAATACCGGTTCAAATACCAGTTCGACCAATTCAACTAGTTAAATTTTAAACTACTAATATTTCTGATTCGATAACTGATCTGTTTCTAGTAATCTTGTTTGCATAGCTAACATGATGGATCATGAACCACACCTCAAATTCATGGAAAATACTCAAAGGAGCATAACTTTTCCCCTGCGGATAAGTGAAATGATTGTGATTCCATAATCTCAGCTATCGTTTGGCCCTTCTGAGATAGGTACACCTTAGTAATTAAGAGCACAGGTACTTAATTTTTCATAAGTTTCAAGTTTGGATTACTCCTTGAACGAGGGTGTTTGATTGATGCACTGAATATCTCCATTAGCCCCACAACTCAAATGGAGCCCAAAAGAATTTACCGTTGGAGCAAACAGTATTGACTTGCTCGTGGCTTAATCTTATGCAGCCACACATGGGTTTGGAGGATATGTACTATGTGCACCATTGTTGTCCGCGCGTAACTTTGGGGAGTATTTCTTTTTTTTTTTTATTTTTTTTATTTTTAGTCCTATGGAAGGCTATAGCACTGTAATAAAATTATCTAGGGGCCACATATCCTCGAGTCTCACGGTGAGACCATGTAACTCCACCTCGATCCTGCTCTAAGATCAACTTTAACTGGCGCGGAGGGAGAGGAAAATCATGAAAGCTGAGATGTAACTTTTAGTTCAAATCATCTAACTAATCAACAGTTTAATTCCCTTCTCGATATACACAACATAAGCGGATTAACCAGTCCTGCCCAAGTAGAGCCTACAACTATTAATTAGACTAGAATTTGGGTGAGAAATGGGAACTCTTTGCTAGAGAACCTGCAAAGCAAGTAAGGAGTCAACTTCAAACTATAAATGAAACACTCCCAATTGTCAGACCATCTCCAAACCCTTATAAATGACCCACAGCTCAGCCACTAGAGTCGAACAGGATCTAATACTTATAGTAAATCACCACAGCCAAAGTCCACGATAATCACACATCAAGTCCCCTGCACTAGCGATGCGGGATGATATCAAGGAAGCCCCATTAGTATTCAATTTGATCCAATTACAGAGGGGAGGTTGCCAGCAAACAAGACGAGCCACCCGATGTGGAGCATCCGAAGGACTACTAGACAGATCAACTGTTTTTCGCAGACACATTCCTTATACCAGGCCTTCACCGCACCCACACTATAAGAATTAATTTGTTTAACAGACAAAACCTTATCATTACGCCATCACCAAATGAACCAGCAGGTAAGGGCGAAAAGCATCGGCTAGTCTTTTATCATGAGAGGCCCACAATGGTGAGACAAATTCAACGATAACTAATCCTGAGCCTCCTCCTGAAAGAAATTGACACGTTGGTTGGGGTGTACCAATCGCTGCCACAAGAGAGCCGCCTTCTGGAGTCGCGTAACAAATGCAATGGCATTTCTAGGCCAGAGGAGCAGAGAGGGCAAGCACTTGACTCGGCCAGACCCCTTCTCCAGTGCTCAAAGTTGCAAAGAATCTTTCCATGGAGAACCTGTCAAAGAAAGCAGTTAACCTTTTCTAGACATTTAAACTTCCATATCTTGTTCCAAGAAATAGCCAGGCATGCAATCCTAGAGGAGGTTAACAGAGAAGAATAAGTCGTTTTAACAGAGTAAGCCCCATCTGAAAAAAGCCTTCCAAGCAGCTCTGGGGAGTGTTTCTTTTTGGTCTGAAATCACGGTATCTGAAAATTCATTGAACCCCGATTAATCCAGATCGAATTAGATGGATTCGTTAAAAGTGACAAAATTCTCTCAACGCCTATTTTTTTCATGCACAAGACTCAAATTTAAGATTTTATTTAAAAAAAATTAAATTTTTTACCACTTGAACTAACAAATGTTAGTAAGCCGAACCTAATTACTTTCGACTTTGTGATGTGACCAGCCCATCTTTCTTCAATATAGATTATAGACATGGGCCATGGTCAGACGGGTTTACAAGTCTCCAAATACAATTCAAAAATCTAAAAGAATTCCATTATGTAGCAACGTAAAATGGGGTCTGTTCAGATAAAAAAAATAAAATAAAATGGGGTCTGTGGTCTATAGGTTTTTTTTTTTTTTTTGAATTGAATATCTTCTACAATTTAATAATATATAACTGTGCACCCACTATGAACTTGAGCCATGTTTGGTAATTTGACCCCACTAATATGCGATTTTGTTGGGTGGACCCACAACTGAGGAAATCACTCTTCTTAATATAACGAAGGTTGAATGTATAAATATAGTTCATGCAGAGACAAAAATACTGCTAGCAAGGGGCAAGTAAGTAAGCGTATGCAATATGAATAATATTTATGCAAAATGTTTGTATGTTAAGAGTGTGTTTGTTTACAGTAAAATAGTTACAAGAAAATTTTTTTTTTTTTTTGACATTTGTTTTATATAAAATATTTTACGATGAAAAATTTTAGAAAAATTTAGAAAAAATTTTAAAATTTTCATAAAAAATAATTTACGCTTTTTGTAAATTGAAGTTATTTTTTTAAAAAAATACAAAATTTACTTTAAGTGAATGATAAAAAAAATTATTATTTTCACTGAAAATATTTTTTTATAAATATTTTACAAAAATAAATTATTTTCTACTGAATAATCGGACCTGCAAACAAACACATCCTAAATCGACATATTTCTATCTTTAACGGCTTCTTAAAGTCACATCGCTAAAAAGAAAATCCCAAACACTGACGCCCAATTACAGGAAAGGTGGCCTGATCAGAAGGAAAGAGCCTATCCAGGAAAACAATTGAAGGCGGACGTGCAATTATCAACTATTTTGTAGTATTTTACAAACCGATCTTTTCGTTGCATGAAGAGACAATTTTCGGTAACTTTTAAATCTAATGTCAATTATCAAAGCATTTGAAAATTTAATGCCTCCCGTAATGAAAATTAATAAAGCAACATCACTTTCCTTATAAGTTGAGCAAGACTAGGTATTCATATTTAAAAAGACATAATATACAGTTAATTCAATAATATCTATTTATTTTTTTATTTTTTATTTCTTAAATTCAACATATTTTTTATGATTTAATAACCTAAATTATTACGGATCTACCGCACAGTCACAGTTGTATGTCTAAAAAGTTTTTCTAATTTATAGTGTAGTTGGGAAATTTAAAAAAAATATATATATATTTCCCAGTCGCGAGCGGGGAAGCTCAAAAAAGGGTAAGGGCTTGTCCCTTTGTCCCTTTGTGCAATTCAAGATCCAAATATACTTTATTGATTTATAACGGACAGTTTTAATATAACCAAAATTTATTGAGATGATTTTTAGATGACATCATTACATATTTTTAACCAGATTATGTAAAGTACCACTTGATCCCTTTTTTGGATTAATTAATTGCTATTGAGATTTGAAACTTACAAAATTATGGGCAACCTCGCTATCGCTAAGTTAAACTAATTGATACTACTTGACAGTAACGAAGAAGACGAAGATAATTGATACTACTAAATGTATGAAAATGTAACGCAATAAACTGAAAATGGCAGAACAATTGAAATACAATTGATCTCAGAATGCAAAGCAATAAACTGAAAGCAGGAGTATGGTAAACGTAACAAACGCATCTATTTAGCAAAAAGCCTTATAAGAAAACATAAAAAAATATTTAACGTACACAACTTTTTATTTAAATAGAATGATTGACAGCTGAAATTCTTAATTAAAAAATTGAGGTTTAATATTTGGTTCTTGTTTGTATTAGTCATCTTTTTCACGACGATAGGCTGTTTCTATTTAAAAAAAGAAAAAAAAAAAAAAAACTTCTTTTGGTTCTTCATGCAAACAAGAAAAATTTGTTGTCCTTTTGAATTTTAAAGGATAGCATTACGAGAGAGAATTCAATACAAATAGAGAGAGAGAGAGGGAGAGAGAGAACTCAAAAAACGGCATTACCGGTAATGGTGAATCATGCAAAAACAAGGACCAAAGCCTGAGCCAAATAAAAATTCCTCTAAATTTAGCAAAGACCCCTCTCCACCATCCAATTTTTCCCTCTCTGCAAATACTGTAGCAGACCACCTTCCTTTTCCATTCCTTTTTGATGCAGATTCTCCACTACTATGCCAAATCTCTCTTTTTCATTTCTCTCTCTCATTTAATATGCTCACATACATTGGTACATATACTAGATAGATTTCCTCTGTTCATGTTTGATTTGGTTTTGTTTTTTCTTTGCCTTTTTTTTGGCTTTTCAAGCTCAGTCCTTTCTTCGAGTCCTTTTGCCTGGACTGTTCACTCTTCAATATAGACAACTGTACATTCAAAGTTTGGTTCTTTTCTTGATCTGGGTGCTTCTTGTTATTGAGGATCAAACAGCTGAGGTGGGTCTTGATTTGTGTAGGCTTGCCTTATTGTTTTACCATCTGAATTCTGCGATAATATCATTGTTTTAGTGCTTCTGTTTGATAATTTTGTTCGCCGTACAAGTCACACCAATTGGGAAAACTGAACTGAGAGATTAAAAATGCAGATGGATTTGTCCCATATCATGATATGGGACATTTGTTTGTTTATATTGATCTCGGACATTCCAATAGTTGTACAGCTTCTGTCCTCACTCCTCACTCAAGTTTTAGAATGTTTTTTCCTTATTCTGATTTGTTGACCAAAACTTTGCGAAGAACAGATCTTTCAATGGCGTAGTAAATCAATCCTAGAAGCAGACTATGACTATGTATCATAGTTATTGAATGAAAGTCTTTTAGAAGGCTGTATATTCAGACGACAATCTTTTTGAATGCTTTCGAATTTAATTGCCCTTTGTATCTGAAATCTCTGCAGTTTGATAAATGAAGATGGAAGTATCATAAGTGAAGAACTATTATTGGGTAAGCTTTGATCCATCTATTATTGGTTTTTGGTTGATGACTGTGGACTTTGATGTTTAATGCCTGTCAGCTCTTATGCTCTCATGGTTGAGTTTCAGCTGAAATTTGCACTACCTCTGTGCTTGGCATTTTAAGTACACGATTTGCAAAGTCACACTTCTAATCATTATTTCAGTCTCAATTGTAGACTATCTTTCCATGTGATCAACTTTTTTTTTTTTATCTTCAACTTAAAATGGGACTACTTTCATTTGGCTGGAAAAATAAGTTGGTGCAAGGGACATTCTCAGGTGTAGGTTTTATTTATTAATCCAGAGATGCAAGGAGAATTTGTGGTTGAGATGCGCAGTATTGACTACTGTCCTTTGTTGAGATGGCTGTAACATGAGTTGGAGCAAGCCGGTATTTGTGATGCCCTTTTTGAAAGTTGTAGATATTTCGGAGTTTTGTTCTGCTATCTTCTCTGTGAGAATGTGCTAGCATACTATGAACACCATTTATTTTTTCATTCTCTTGTTGATAAACTAAATGCTTGTCAGTTCCAAGAGATTTCTAATGATCTATGTCCACAAAATGCTGCTAAATAGCTGGTGGCATGAGTAAGTTTCATATATTTTTGACTGATCTACAACATGACTGCTAATATTTGTATGTTCGTTATCCACTAAAAATATATTAGGCGTTTCACATAATTTGGTATATGGATGATGCTAAAATTTGCATGTGATTGTTGTAATTTCAGTGATAAATGATGCAAGGAGGGACTACAATTAGTCCTGAAGAAGACCTCAAAGTAAGTTTTGGCTATCAATGTAATGGCCCTGGCAGCAGCAGTTGCATGGTTTCCGATGGGTATGAAACCCTTCCTGGAACCAAACTCCGTCGAAACAGCAGCTTCTCTTGCTTGTCTGGTGCTGCGTTAAGTGCCAATGCCACATTGGCCAACACAAATATCTGCAATGGTGTAATTGGTTCAGAAATACTTCCCTGTTTAGACTCGCCCAAGTCCTTTCGTAAGGTTCCTTCTTCGCCAAATGTTTTGAGGTTGGACATATTATCTTCTTCTCTCCTGAGCAGTATGTCTAACTTAAGCTGCAGCCCATCTTCCCCATGTCTGCCGGATGATGGCTCTTATTCATTAAGATCCATGAGTGCTCCTTGTAGAAACGAAGGTTTTCTCAATTCTGTGGAAGTTCAGGTGGCAGGTGGGGCTGCTGGTGAAGACAGAGTTCAAGCTGTCTGCTCCGAAGAAAATGGATGGCTATTCTGTGGAATTTATGATGGCTTCAATGGGAGAGATGCAGCTGACTTTCTTGCTGGGACATTGTATGAAACTATTATATTTCATACTAAGTTGTTGGACCGGGAATCAGAAGAGGATGCCATTAAAGCCTTCAATCCTCCATATCCAGATGTTCATTTGCAACATCTTGACAATAGTAATCATAGTCCAGTGGGGAAAACTCCGTCAGGGACTTGTACGACCAAAAATTTGAGCACTGAGAATGATGCCAAGTGTGCTCCGTATTCTAAACTGGAAATTTCACCAGACTCATTTCGACATGGGGTACTTGATTGCCTCCAACGAGCTCTTATTCAGGCTGAGAACGATTTCTTGTGCATGGTGGAACAAGAAATGGAAGACCGTCCTGATCTAGTTTCTGTAGGATGTTGTGTCTTGGTTGGTCTTCTTCATGGGATGGATTTGTATACACTTAACTTGGGTGACAGTAGAGGTGTATTGGCAACGTATGATAAATGCAGAGACGTAGACGGGTATGAGAAACTAAAAGCCATCCAGCTCACTGATTGTCACACAGTTGACAATGAACTTGAAAGAGCTAGACTACTATGTGAACATCCAGATGACCCAGCGATGATTGTAGGTGGAAAGGTGAAAGGAAAATTGAAGGTCACTCGGGCTTTTGGAGTTGGTTACTTAAAAAAGGTCTGCTTTTTCTATATGCATTCAGCCTCAAGAAAGATTGAAATGGCATTGCACTACATCACGTTCTACAAAGGACTACCCTGACCTTGACTGAAATTACAAAGCATAGTGATTCAGTATTTTTTCTAACAATCCTTCTTTTGTGCAGGAAAAACTAAATGATGCACTGATGGGTATTCTTCGAGTTCCTAACCTGATAAGCCCACCATATGTTTCTACACAACCCTCACTAAATGTGCACAAGATATCAAAATCTGACCACTTCATTATCTTTGGGAGTGATGGCTTGTTTGATTTCTTCAGCAATGAGGAGGCAGTACAGCTTGTCCATTCTTATATCTCAAGCAACCCCATTGGCGATCCAGCGAAATTCCTATTAGAGCAGCTTGTAGCAAGAGCTGCCGATAGAGCAGGTAAACTTTTTTATCCTATATTGAGTACTTTACCTGCATTTTTTTATTTTTTGGTTATTGAGTTTATCTTTTCACCAAGTCATTAAGCAATTATCCATGTTGGTAGGCAGTGATTGCATATTGGGACCACCTAATATCCTGAATTGACCCATGTTACGAGTAAAAATAAACGTATGTCATTAGCATACGGATCAACAACTATTGTTATTGCAGGTTTCAGTACGGAAGAATTGATGAATATCCCAGCTGGTAGGAGGAGGAAATATCATGATGATGTAACTGTAATTGTGATTATCCTCGGAACAAATCAGCGCACTTCTAAGGCATCAACATGTGTGTAAGTTTCTGTGTCTTGCAATGATGTATCTTTAATGTGATAGTCATAAGGTTTAAGATTTCAAATTGTAGATAAGTCCAGTTTCAGATGCTCTTTGATCCTCTTTGATCTATGAAAGAGCTTATGATTACCTCAACTTTCATGCAATTCCTGATTTTGCATCGATGCCTTTGTACACATGTAAAGATAATTTTGTTTTCCATTTGAACTAAGAAAATGCAAAAAAAATTTCAATCTACCTGTTCAACTTTCTTAGATGAAGCTTTCTCTTTTCATGATGTGAAAGAAGCCAAGCATGCTATTACCCTATATAAAATATGTTACATTCTTGGGTATCAAAAAGCACTACCGAAACAAAAGTTTTAGACACAAAAGAGGAGAAAGCTAAGTGCACATGTTGTCCATTAAAGCCCAAAATAACCCTGAGACTTGCCATTCCTGTCCTTTGCATGTTACCCCACTGCAAAATGACTAACCTTAGGAATTGGGATTTTGACAAAGCCATTGATCACATAATTGAACACCCATTAACATTTTCATCGCTGAAGATATTGAGGGAGTCCAACGGTGACACTTGGTGGCCGTTTGCATGTGTGTACAGCGATGGCTGGACATAACATAGAGGAACATGATTTTCACTAAGATGTGCCATATTGTAACTTGATGCAATCACTTGAGGAATATAGAAATCTTGTGGACATGGGATCGAATGTTGACGCGTAGGGGTGACATTAGTCGGGTCCACAGCATGATCCTTGCCATCTAAATTTTGATTAAGATATCCACTGCCTGCAGGTTTAGCAGAACATGAGGAATAGCCTTTATCACAGTTCTTCCCTTTCTTTTTCTTTTTACCACCACCTATACACGCACCTTCAGTCCCCTTGTTGTCCACTGCAGTAAACTTTTCTCCGGTCGTGGATTTTTCCGGTGGAGCTCTGCCATTTTTTGCTTCTTCAGTTGGGTTATTTCCATTCAATCCAATGATGCTTTTGCTTCCCTTTTCGTTACTGTGGCCACCATTTGGGTCCTTTGGCTTGTAGTTGTTCTTTTCAACTGTGCCTTTTTCTCTTGTGCCCACTTTTTCAGGCCAAATCTCTGCCTGTTTGCCAGTCTTTCTGAGTTTCTTGATCAAAGTCTGCACTTCAACGTTGCCAGTGACTGTAACTCTGTGTTGCTGTGAGTCAATGGACGTTGTATAGACACCTGAAGGCAGTGTAGTAAACAGCAACAGCTCGTTATAACTTTATTAGCGCTAGCAGAAAAACAAGAGAAAAAGAATTTCATGACAAAAGAACAAGACATTATCAATAAAATGAAATGAATAAAAGCAAAAGAAAAAAATCATTTCATTTTGTGACATAAAAATATGGTGGTATGGAACAAAAATTGAAGTACTAAAATTTGTCTTCTTTTCTTTTGATTAATTGACTCTAATTAAAACTTAAATTCGAGACATTCATTTTTTTTTTTTTTTCATTCTTAAAAGTAACAAAAAAAATAGGATTAGTGGATTTAAGTTGAGTACCATCGATGCCTTGTAGGACTTTCTGGACTTTCCTCTTGCAACCTAGGCAGTGCATGGACACCTTCAAGACCCATGTCTAAAAAAAAAAAAAAAAAAACAGAACAAAGAAAATGAGGTTATTTATAAAATGTTAAAGGACCATAAGCCTAGGAAGCAACATTGTAGTGGGCTTTTTGGCACGTCTTTTATATTATATATCCACCAAAGTAACAAACCTGGCAGCTTAGACCTTCTGGGGCTTCTTCAGCAGATGTTCTTTCGGCCATCAGAAATTAGGCATGCAGAATAAGAAGGTTGAGAAACCAGCGAGAACCAGATTGCAATTTATCTAGACAAAGACTATCGATGAAAGAAACACCAAATAAGATAATAAACTTGTGGAATTTAGAAACTAAGAAGAGAAATCAATAGGCAGCAAGAGAACATGTATTGGCATTCAAGGCTTTCACTGTTGTAGCAGTTGCGTGAAATTTAAAGCGTTTTTATTGCCTCTGTAAAAAAGAAGTATAAAATCATTGGAGGTTTAATGCTTTGTTTGGCAAAGTATAGAAAAGGAAAGGAAAATATTTTTTATTTATTTTTTATTAATTTAAATAATTAATTTTTATTTTTTTTTTCACAAATTATTATTCATTTTATTTCTCACAACTTTTTAATTATTATTTTTTATCAATTATAAAATCGTCGTTACTGTATTTTTTCTATTCTTTTTTTTTTTCTTATCATTTTTATCAAACCAAACAAAGCATTCTCTGTTTTTACTTCATCATTGTCAAGGGACTCCCCTGGTCACACCTAATATTGTAAATATATATGCGAATATTTTACCAAAATTATCATCCGGTATGGAGGCACATGGTGTTATGCTCTTTTTAAGTAAAAATTTGCAAAGAGTTGTTTTAGACCACCGAGGTGGTTATCTGGGTAATGTGTATTATACGTCGTTGAGTCGGGTTTGAATCTTAATATTAACGTTCCTCTCGACTAATATGCTAGGTGTCCTTGCCTTGTTAGACTTGAAGGTTTAGTTACAGAGCATAGTAAGAGCGTAGTATCTGATTTAGATTCAGTAATCATTTAGTGGACTGTAAAAGAGCCGTTCTTAAATCCATTAATATTTGATAATGGGTCCACCTTATAGATGATTAAATGAAGACGCAACTGTTCAAATAACTGATTTCAACTTACAAATACTATGACTTATGTATTTATAGTACTCTTTCTTTTGTTAAAAAAAAAAAAAAAGTGGTTTTAGATATTCAAGCCTTTAGGCAACTGTTGCATTAGGGTAGTCCTTTTTTGGCGTTTGGGTAGTCACCATCGTCTATAATTTGACTAATGTGTAATTTTTGGGAGAAAAAAACACAAAAAAGGTAGAGATTTTTTTGAAGAGACGACGCTATCTTGTTCTGATTTTTTAGATTGGAGCATTCTTACACGTAACTATCTCTTGGAAACATAAGTGTATTAATATTGATGGACAAGGCACATCGTTTTGACGATGGAATTTAATGGAGGAGGTGGAGAGTTAATGGCCTACTCACTTGCATAATGACATCAGCCATTAATTGACTCGAACTACGAGATTTAGATTTATTCTTTGCTTGTATCCGAAACTAGATTCACCAATCATTAGCCAAGAATTAAATAGAAGAAGATTCTATCAAATTATGCAATCCAAGATGGGGTTACAGGTTACCTGTTTGCCACGGCCAAATTTTAAGATGACCTGCTTGCGCTAGCTCCCTTAAGACGCTGGCAGGGAAAGAAATGGGGGCTACTGTCGATACGATTGCTTCAGTTATAAGTATCTTCTTAGAAGTGAAATATGTATTTAAACAATCTCACATTGAAAACTAGAGGGAGAAATAAAGAACTTATAAAAAAAACTCATAAACCCAATATTTAAAGAGTTTGAGTTAAGATGTGATCTGAACCTGATTCTTGTTTGAACACGCACGTAATCGCTCATGTATAATGTACTGTGTATGAAGTCTTCCTCCTATCCAGTGCCAGTCACCTACAAAGACATACCATAATCTAACCGATGCTACTGCCGAGCCATGTGTGTGAACTCTTCAAGCCCCAAGCTCCAGTGTAATTTATGGTAGTCAATTTTATATGACAGAAGGCAATGATAAATTACAGAAAGAAGCATTAAAGGGGGCGTTTGTCCAGTGGAAGACGTCTCGAGAGGCAGATTTTCACTCAAAACATTGGCCAATACATCAGAAAATAGAAATTCAAGGATAAATTCCATTCCCCTTGAGAACACAAGGACAAGAAATACACTCCAAATTCCAACCATCTACGTTTCGACTCTCTTCTGCATCTCCTCTGAATGTGAATCATCTAATTCCTGGGCTTTTACTTCCGATTTGGAATCTTGGGCCCGTTTAGCATCTTCCTGGCTATCCTGAAGCTGCAAGAGCTCATGAAGGATCAGCATAGATGCTCCAAGTCATGTTCAAAAGCATCGAGTAATTGTAGGAAACAAGAAGCTCTGGGATGGAATAAAAAGAGAAGGCACGTGGATAAATTACCCCCAGGTTTCTTAGGCTTGCATTGACATCTTCTTGTTGCTGATGCAGCGTGCTCCTGAGTTCTTGAAATTCCTAGTTTTTATTCAGCCAAATATTTAGACCCCCGCAAAAAGAAATCACTAGGGTATGTGTAGAAGCAGCACTCACTGATCGAAGTTGCTCCACCTCAACGTTTAGTGACTTCTTCAATTCTGACAATTCCTGCACGAAGCAAGGAAAAACAATCTGCCTGAGAGACAAAATAACTGGCATAAATGTTGGTCACATAGGCATGAGAAGAGTGATCCAACCAAACTATATTTAGACGTGGAGGAACCAAAATGCTAAACCATACTCTTTCACTCCTGTACTCAGTCACGCAACTTAATGTTATCAACTACAGAGATTCAAGAAATTAGCATTAAACACAACACAGATTGATACTTATCCCATTAAACAATTAGCATGAAACAATTATATTGTTATAGTCATTTGCTAAGCCAAGAACTCTGGTAAATAAGAGCATATGACCAAGGCCCCAAGCAGCAAACGGTCAATTCAATCCTAATAATACGCATGAATATGCCACTAGCCCACTGAACTGGAATAGCTACTAAGGATCTTTCTAAGAAACCATCAGTGCTTGAATATCACATTTATCTCAATTTAGAACTCCGGGTGCCCGGGGGGCTCATAGATCAGATGATAATTTTCCAATTCCAAGCTTCATTTTTAGATCTGACCAAATTAATGGGGCCATACCAACTTACAACCTACAAATAACCATGCTGTATTACCATGCTTTTTGGCACAGGCAACCACAAGAGTGGAGGCATAAAATTTTATTGTTCTTCAGGGAACACCAATGGCAAGATTAGATATGGTGAAAAACAGATACAAATAAAAACATGGTCTCAGAACTTACATCACGATAAATTTTGACTTGGGTGTCCAGCTTTGATCTCCAATTTTGCAGATCCTAATCACAAAAAAACAAATGTCAAGTCTCAGCATCAATCATAGACCACACTGAATTGGATCAGAAACACCACTAGTAATTCCTAAAAAGAAACTGAAACAAGAAAAAGATAAAGCTCCAGAATTCACCTGCTTCAAGCCTTGAATTCTACTGAGAAGCTCTGTTCTTGATTCATTTAGTTCCTATCATCACCAACAAAAGGAGGAAACCAAAAAAAAAAAAAAAAAGAGAAACGAAAAATAAAAGAGCTAAAGAACCAATACAGAGGGCAACAAGTGAAAATTTCCACTAAGTAAACCAAAAAAAAAAAAAACCAATAAATTGTCATCTGATCACACATTTTATAGGAGAACCAACCACCAAAAAAAAAAAAAAAAAAAAGTCGTATTCGAACAGTACCGCGAGTTTGGAGCCGACAGGAGTTGTGTTCTCCTTCTTCTGCAATTCCAAAAAAGAAAAAAGAAAAAGACAGCAATCATCAAAATTCGCTAAAAAAACACAGTTACTCAATAAAAACACAATTACTCAATTTCTAAGTGAAGAGGAAGATGATCTATCATCTATGGTCAGTGAATGGAGATCAACAGAGAGAGAGAGAGAGAGAGAGAGAGAGAGAGAGTATACAGGAGCGAGAGGGGCAGGCGACAGAAGTGGAGGAGTGGTGGAGGGATCCGATATGGCCATTCGTCGTCGTCGGAAAAGCAAGCTGACCGTGGAAAGGAAAGCTTCTGAAAGCGCTTCTTTTTTGTGTTTTTTGGTTCAAATGTAAAGAAAGTGGGAGACCTGAATCTTAACTGGATCTAAATAAAATGTCGGCGTGTCGTGTCGTGTCGTGTGGCGTGTGCTAGCTAAGTTTGGAGAACTCTTTAAAATTTTCAATTTTGAATTGGGCGGGCTTCTCTCTCTCCCCCACGCTCTCCGCTGGCGTCTGGACTTGTGGCCTACTGGCCTCTGTTGTGGATTCGGAAAGCTCTGGAAAGTGGAAATGAGAGGACGCTGTAAGCTTCGGATCTGATAAATGGGCGTTGGCACGGTGGCACCTACTATTTGTTAATTGATGATAGGTATTTGCTATTTGTTTTGTACTTTTTTTTTTAAAGTATAATAGATACATAATTTTTTATTTTATAAAATTGATCTTACTCATCAGTAGTAAGAGTTTAGTGGTAAATAGATATATTTTTTATACACATGACTTATATTTAAATTTTTACGCACGCACTCAATGTTAATTTCGATTATTGAGGATTAAAGTGAGACATTAAATTCTATATTTGGTAATTAAGGCGTTAAATTTTAGAATCGATAATTGTTATTATCCCTTGCAACAAATGCTTGCTTGGTTTTATTAATACTCAAGTTGAGGTTATATCATGCAAAAATAATTAAATAAAAACGTTAAAAAGTGAATTTTAATTTGGATTCACATGTGTGATAACTTATAATTTTGTGGGGATATGAATATTTTTAGTTTTAAACTTTTAAGTTATTTTTACGTTTGAGTTATATATATTTTTGACATTTCATTTGAGTTCTAAACTTTTTAATTTTCTACCAAATCAGTCATTCTGTTTATCAAAAGTGATCAATCTATTAAAAAATTATTTTAAATTTATAAAAAATTATTTTAAAAAAGATTAAATATATGAATTGAATGTCTTTTTTATCAAAAATATACATGTTACTTATTTAATTCGTATATTTGTTGATTAAAAAAATATTTAATGTGCATATTTTGTTGATGAAAAAAATATTTAATTCATATATTTAACCTTTTTTAAATGATTTTTATTAAGTTAAACTCATTTATTAATCGATTGATCATTTTTTGTAATTTGAAAGACTGATATAGTAAGAAATCAAAAGATTTAGAATTTAAATGAAATGTCAAAAATGTTTAGAACTCAAATTTGAAAAAATTTAAAAGTTTAAAATTAAAAATATTGATATCCTTAATTTTGTGATACATCTCTTTCCTTTTTTTATTAAATTTAAAGAAATTGATCTCACTCTCCATTTATTCAATTGAAGGCCACTCAGATTTTTTTTTTCCCAGTCATGTAATTGAATAATTCTCAATACAAATACCCCAAAAAGTTAATAGTTTAATTTTCAGACTCGATTAAAAAAAAAAAAAAGAAAGGAACAGCGAAGTGTATAGACTGGAGTCCGAATTCATCCAACATACGGCTCAGGGCTCATCTCCTCTACAACTTTATTTTATTCAAGAGAAATGAAAAAAATTGGCAATATCATGTTAAAGTTAAATATCCCTTTCATTATACGATCCAATCCAAGCATCGTAGTGAGATAATGGGGTAACGCCGAGTGGTTGTGCTGCAAAAGAGAAAATGAAACACAGTTTTTGAGAGACATTTTCAAGATTTTAGAACTTACATCTGTGTTCTAAAAAAAAAAAATTACATCTTTATTTTTAAAATCCTGTATCTTAATTTTGAAAAAAAACATATAAGATTTATAGAAAAAAATATATTTTATGATAAAACAGTAAAAATAATACAATAAACGTGTACTTATGTGATATAATTTAATAAAATAATATATAAATAGTTAGAATGAATACGTGTCTGTAGTTTAGTGAAAATAAAGAAAAAAAAAAAAAGAGACAGACTTCAGGCCGCAGATCTCGGCCGGCTGTTGACCCGTTCGCATCTCCACGGAAGCATGGGTGGCAACGGTCATTTGGCACGCGCCGCAATAATGTCAATCGCCGGCCCAATTGGTCCACCAGACGTCGAAAGTTTTATTTTTTTATAGTTAACAAAGTAATTAGACGCCGTCACCGCAGAATCTTTCTTTCTTCCTGTTGGACGAACGCTTGCTTTACTCCGACAAGCATAAGTCAAAGCACACTTTTAAACGGTCGAACAAAGCAAGCCAGCAACAAGACTAATCCGATCTATGTCTAGAAGATTCGTTTTACCGTAGGATTATGAGTTTAAAATCCTCACCAAAATTTTAATGAACTAAACCTACGTCTTATTACATATAATTATAAGAGGAACTTGTAACTCTTACGTACATTTTTATGAAATCAATATAACGGCCTAATATACTAATACGTTCTCCACAAACTTTTTTTTTATCAAATAAAAAAAATCTATTATGTGTATATCAGTCTTTAGATTTATAAGTTAAAATTAAAATAATTTTTATTTTTAATATCTCATTCAACTATTTCAAAAAAATAAATTTACCACTCGAATATTAGTTAAATTGAGTAGCACTCCCACATCTGATACCATGATAAGATCACGACGATTATCAAATCTATAATCTATCGTTACATCATAATCTTTTTCTATTGTAACGAAAATTTAACTATGTATCAAGAGAGGATGAAAGTGTAGAAATTAAAATTCAAATAAGTAATATGAAAAAGATATCAATTTATTACTAAATTATCAATTTAACGTTAGCACTCGGATACTTTTCTGATTATCTGATATAGAAAAATCATGCTTGTACATGGGCCGAGGTGCCGAGCTGCGTTGAAACGCGGCCGTTTACTTTCCGTCACTCGCTTCCTTGCAGAAATAATCCAAAGAACGATTCTTATTTTCTTGCTTCGCAGCAAAGGGAAGAAGCGGCCACCAAACGCAGCCTTAGATAAGGTGCTAACGTTAGAGCCAGCAGCACCAACGACAACCTCGCTGCCTGTCATTCTCTCTTGAACTCTGTCTGCGGCGGTGGTTTCACTTTCGACAAATCTGTGTCTCCCAAAACTCGGCCCGACACGAAGACTCAGAGAGTCTATCCCCGAGTTTCTCGGAAATGAGTCAGGAATCGTTCATATACAGCTTCGTGGCTCGAGGGACCATGATTCTGGCCGACTACACCGAGTTCACCGGCAACTTCCCGGCGATCGCCAACCAGTGCCTTCAACGACTGCCTTCCACCAACGAGAAGTTCACTTACAACTGCGACCACCACACCTTCAATTTCCTCGTTGAAGATGGTTATGGTGCTTTCTTTTTGCTCCTTTCTCTCGCTTCTTTTATCTTTTTTTTTTTTTCAATTGGATATGAAAAGGAGTTTTATAAAGTGGATCGATCTGGTGGGGAATCACGTGTTATGGTGTTGGATTCAATTGTTTTGGAGCTAAATTTTAATTGTTAGTTCTTTATGATAATTTTTTTTTTCTCGCTATTAGTTCTTTTATGATGTTCTACGTGAAATTGATTTTTCTGTTGCTAATTTTGCCGTTTGGTTGCCTGGAAAATTGGGAGGGAATTTAGTTTGGGAAGTGGATTTTCTTTTCCTTTTCGTTTCTGTTTTTGTGGGTTGGCCAGAGTAAACTAGAGAGCCTTGTTTTGCATGAACTTTGGCTGAAAAAGCTTTATTAACTTGGATTGGATAGCTCCTCATATGGTAGTGTTTATTTGAATGTGGGCTTGCTTTTATAGGCCAATGTAATCTGTCAAATCCGATCGTGTGTAGTGATTATTCTTATAATGGAATATGGCCACATAAAATCTAGCAATTTTTCGCTTTCTGGATGGTAGTTTCTGGTTTTGTGACCATTTATGCTCAAATTAGCTCCATGTGTGACCATTTGTGTTCTGGTCTCTCTAGAATGAAGAGTTCAGTTTCATCCAAAATTATAAAAATTTAGTATAGTTGTATCTGCCATCACGAATTTGAGTGGTAAATATGTTTAATCCTTAATGGTTGTTGGCTTATACTAGTTTCATCCAGTAATTTAGAGATGTTCAAGTGCTGCTTCCTGTAATTTTCAGCATATTGTGTTGTTGCAAAAGAATCTGTTAGCAAGCAGATCTCTATTGCATTTTTGGAACGCATGAAAGCAGACTTCAAGAAAAGATATGGTGGTGGTAAAGCAGATACTGCTGCTGCCAAGAGTCTGAACAAGGAGTTCGGGTATGTGCATGTATGGAAGTCTGTCAGATCTTATACCACAGGGCAAGGCACTATTTATAGTTATGTAGAGATTTTTAGAACTGAATGTAATTTAGTAGAACTCTTATTTCAGGCCAATAATGAAAGAGCACATGAAGTATATAATTGACCATGCCGAGGAGATTGAAAAGCTATTGAAAGTTAAGGCTCAGGTTTCAGAGGTTAAAAACATAATGTTGGGGAATATCGACCAGGTAAGTGATCTATGCTTGAAAAAGTGCTATCTTAGTTCACTTGAAATACTGAAGCTCCTATATTAATGTCTTTGTTTGCTGTCTATTCTATTTTGAGCATTTCAAAAGCAATTTTATGTATTTTTTTGAGCTCTCTAGATGAAGTGTATCATTGTTCTGTGCATCTCTCTAAATTCAGTCCCAGTCTCTTCCTTTCTCTTATGTTAAGACGTGTTTTTGTCATGCAATATCGCAATATTTCTGCCACTTTGAGACAATTAAGGACCTGGCACAACTGTGGACACTGGAATTTGCAATTAATGATTAAAGTTAAGTCCTTTGTGGATGAGCACGAGAAGGCTCAGTAGATTCTTACAAACAAATCTGACATCTTTTTCATTGTCGTATGAAATGGAGCTGCAAAATGATTTTGATTGCAATATTTGTGTCTGCATTATTTCGTCTTCCATGTGTTTTGGATGATTTCGTAAAAACTGAAATTGTTCAGCAAAGAGATTTCATGCCGCACTAACCTTGACAACCGATTAAGTAGCTTTATTAATGCATGGACCTAATTACTGGCTGCTTGAAATATTTCTACTAGCAATATCTCTACCAATACATAGCATTCAGTTATTTCCTGTCTGTGCAAAGCCAACGCGTCCTGTTAAACCCCTTGAAACATAGGCCTGTGCAAGCAATCAATTAAATGAAAAAAGATGTCAGATGTCACATTTCATGCTTTTTGATCATGTGTGTGCCTTTCAGGCAATTCAAAGAGGAGAGACCCTAACAAACATTGCTGACAAGGCTGAGGACTTACGTGATCAGGTTGGTTGAGCGAGCAAACTAAAATCTCCAGTCTGTTATACTTATTGCTGCCAAGTAAAAAACTGCACTCTTTGATGCAAATTTCAGGCCCGAATATACAAAAAACAAGGGACACAAATCCGACGGAAAATGTGGTATCAAAACATGAAGATAAAGCTGGTTGTTCTCGGCATCTTGTTACTTCTGGTTCTAATAATCTGGCTTTCTGTCTGCGGCGGATTTGACTGCACCAAATAGTCACATTCAGACATAGATTTCGTCTATCAAACGAAGCTTCTTCAATGGTATCCCTTTGCAATTTTCTCGGCAGGAGAGTTGTGGTTTCGTCTGAATGGTTACCCCCATGCGGCAAGCCAATGAAGAGAGATTCAGAGGCTGTCGTTTGGAAGGAGAGATCTGAATCATGTGCTTGTGTGCTATTATTGTGAAAATGTCATTAGGAAGTTTTTTGTTTTGGGTTTTTTTTTTCCCTCTTTGTTATTTTCTTGTCATAGAGCAATAAAATTTTTCAAATGTCATGCTATTTTCGTTTCAATGCTTTTTCTACGAATACATTTGGGGCCGGTGAACTGCCTCAGGAAGTGAGCTTGGGGTGACTCTGTCATGGAGAGGAATGCATAGTAGCCCCGACAATTTTAAATTTCTTCTAGTAAAGTCCAGCGCTGCTAGTTAAGTCAGACTGCATGCGAGTTAATTGAAGTATAGCCGGCACTAGTTATTATTATTATTTTTTTGGTCTAAAAGATAGGACAATAAGGTGGAACCCCACATTCTCATTTAGAATGCTTGTGCAGATCACACCGTACACTAGACCTAAGAGCATTTCAAATTGTCCAACAAAAGTTACCGGTTTCTTCTACAACTACGCAATGTTAGATCTTCTATCTGTTAGAGCATAACAATCACGCATCGCTGATTGAGGAGAGCGAAGTGGCACTAGTTTAATCTTATGCCCAAGTTTGCCAAAGTGAACGAGGAAGATGAAACTGCAAATTTTGAAATGGGCGTAACTAATAAAATTACAGAACGATAGTGGTCGCTTGGAGGTAATTGTTAATAAGCTAACCCACGAAATTTCTCGGCAGTCTGTTTTTTTTTTTTTGGTAAAGAGGGAAGGTCAATGACCTAACTAATAAAATGACAGAACGATAGTGGTCGTTTGGAGGTAAGCGTTAATAAGCTAACCCACGAAATTTCTCGGCAGTCTGTACTCTGTACACCCAAAAAGAATTAAATGTCAAAAACACACCGGGGTGGGCCGTCAAGGCCCATGAAGTTGACACTCCGATATTCTGCCATTTTGCCCGTAACAATTTTTGGTTGACACACGAAATAATTAGTAATTAGTCTATTAAATATTAACAAGAGAAAAAAAATAAGTGTAAAAATATTATAAAGAGTATACTACACTTTAAAAAGTAAAACCTTCCTTAAATCTTATTTAAAGTAAAATAAAAAGTATCAGCTGGAGTTAAATCTCTGCTAAAGCCGTGACCTCAGGCCCCTAAGATAACTCAAGTGGTTCCCATAACCAAATTTGAAAAATCATTTGCACTTCATTTCACATATCACTTTTTTTTTTTTTAGTTACAGAAGGAGGTCAGAAAGTCAAGAGGAGGAAAGTCTTACACAATCAAACCACGAAAACATTGGACCCTAATAATATCCTGTTGTAGTAAGGACAATATGTCATTAGGAGACACCGCCATCAGATGAAATTCAACACCAACGCAGCTGGACCTCAACTGTAGCGGCCTAATAATTGTAAGAATTATAAACTAAGTTGAATTATTTGTTTGTATTCTCCGTGGAAGGGAATAGTAGAGCGTTATTATTTGAGATAGTAATTTAATAGTAATATAGTATGTTTCTTTTTTCATCAGTTTGGATTTAAGTCTTCGCAGTCACGCCCTTAATATTAAGAATGCTGTCTTTTTTACACTGTGAGTTCTAAATTCGTTAATACTGTAGACAAGTATGGGAAGGCTCACTTGAACCCATCAATGCTCGGGTGGTTGATTCTCTTCACGTGGAGAGATTAAGTGAAGACAACAACAAATCAAAACCTGATTTTGGCTCACATGTGTAATGATTAATGTACTTACGATACATATTTTTTTCTTAATAAATAAAAAAAAAAGAATAACATGGCCGTTTCCAATGCTATGCAAGGTCAGATGCAAAGTGAATTTACTACTATGTTTTGCGAAGTTATTTTAGCGAGACGAACGAACTCCAATTTATAATGAAGCAACTCAATTATTACATTCGGAATCAAGTACTCATTCGAATATTTTTGTCCCATTTTTTTGTCCTTGTAATACATAAAATTGCAATCAACCTTCCTTTTTTATCTAAAAAATTACGTTATCACACGGAGTCTCAAAATTCAAATTTTTATCTTAAAAGTGAGGAGCACGTCCACATGTTTTAGTTAGGCCGACTCCTGGGTTGAGAATATGCCGTTCTCGTTCTTTAATGTGCCTGAAAAAGCACCAAGACCAAAGTCAAGCTTCTCCAATCAAACCAAACTCGACTAATAATTGATTAGTATAACATTATAAAAACATTGAGGAATTTTTAATTTGATTTATATTTTTTAATAAATATAAATTTTTTATAATTTTATATCACATAATAAATAACGTTTGGTTAAAATAAATTGCATAATTTAAAATTATGAGTTTGTTATTTTTATAAAAACAATGAATAAAAATAACAATCACCTTCAAATAAAGATGATCATTTTCACAAAGTTTAGTCCCTCGTAGTCATTCAAGCACCATGAAATTAGGGTGGCAGAAGCAAAAGCGTATATTTAAACATGACTTTAATTTCTTCAACGAATTTAGAATTAAAAATACCCGTCCTATCCTACCGAACCAGCAGAAAGGTTTTCAAAGCGCATGCGTAATGGTTAATTACCAGTATAATATATATATATATACATAGGCTTCAATGGTAACAGTATTGGCGCTTTTCAAAGAAAAGTAATCCACTTTGATTCTTGTTCGCCTAAAATTCTACCACAGGCCTGCAGAAGTTTGGCATTTCTTTTTGACAATTTTGCAAATTTGCAATCCAGTACATTATTTATTTATTTTATACTTAAACTTCTTGGCCCCTTACGGAAACTATAATATATATATGTAGTTCCGTATTATTTTGGTGTTAATGTGCAAAATCCTGATCGTTAATTGATACATGGCCGGTGCATCGGTACTTGTTAGTTGCCTCTTTTGTCAAAGAACTTTGATTAAGTGGTAATGAAATAGTGAAACTTGCTAATAAGATAATCTAGTGGACATTAGTTTCCAGACCCAGTTGCAATATATATATTCCTTCACGTGAACGGTTATAATAAGAGAGAGGGACATTGGTACATAATTTTCATCTTTCGACTAAAGTCATAAGTGAGGTCTTGATATGACATGCAACAATTATAAAAGACATCATATTCGAAAAAAAAAAAAAAGCGTTTTGAGTTGTTAATAAAAAGTTTTTTGAGAAGCCTAAAGATGGGAACACTACAAGTCAGGCAAATTAAAGGGGCGGTGATGGGGACTCTCCTGCCAGGGATTTGGAATTAAGGACGCGTGTGTCCAGCAAAGACTCCAGAGGGAAGCTACAATGAGTAAGGCTACTCCTAATAAAGGGCAAGCAAGTAAAGGCAACGTTAAGAAGGGAGTGACACTGGATAGAAAATTGAAATTAAAAGATATGACAGATATGTTGCATTGTGTTTAACTAAGTGATATTGTAATTTTGTTGAAATATACTGTTTGGAGATGTGTGAGAATGTAATCTTTTAAAAGATTTGTTTTGTGGGTATCCTTTTGTCTTTAGAGACACTATGAATAAAAGTGATGTTCAAAAAAACAAAAAAAAAAAGAATTCCTTTTATTAACCATTAAGCTTTATTTGGTTTGGTATCTGAAGCCCTTAAGAGGAGTTTGTGGGAAGAGTTAATTTACCATATGTGATAATGAGCGTGAGAATTAACCATTAAGCTTTAGATGTATATCTACATTATCCAACTTTCACCTTTGGTTGCAAGTCAGCCACTATTTATTAAAAAACATGTTAACTATAAATAAAGATTAAAATTCAACGAGGTGGGTCTGCTTCTAATCCGTATGTTCAATTTCTCGCGTTTATGCAACTTTTTTATAAATAAAAAGATTAAAAAAAACAAAAAAAAAAACAACATTAATCCTAAGATGAGATTGAACCCAGTTGTGTTCAGTGGCGCCTCCGTGCTTATGGGATTCGACAACGACAAAGGCATGGGCAATGGATATCAAACTCACGAGAAGACAAAATAAAATCTCTCTTGCCCCATACTTTGCGGATAGGATCAGTTTCTAGTTTCCTTTCCATGCACATATACGCAAAAGCAAAATTCAATCAATGGATATCGGATAGGATAATATTGCAGTATATGTATATAAGTTGCTTGACTTCTTCCATGTTACAGAAGAAGACCAAAACCAAACAAACTGAAACTGACTACTCCATGAAAAGTCAGCAGAGCACCCATTCAACCGAGGAATGGGCTCGCTGTGTCTTAGCTAGGACAGGCTTGTAAGGAAGCTAAACAACTAGATCATTACGAATTCATATATATACAATCGAAGAGAATATTTACTTGCTGGCTCCTTGGGTTCTCCATGGCCACTTAGACTCGTGTTGATAAGAGCCTTATCCACACGAGTTTATTGTGCTGTATATAGAGCTCTTTTCGGCTTTATGTCTAAGAGATCATTCTAGTTAGCTTTTGGAGCACATGGGGTTTGTAAACATGCATGTCCATACGCACAGTTTAGCCAAGAAGTTTGGATAGTCACGCCTATATGGTTATTATCCAACATTTTTCAGGAATTTTCTCAATTTGACTTTGTTTTTTTCAATAAGGAGGCTGCTAGTCCAAAAAAAAAAAGAAAAAGAAAATAGGGTCCTCATAATTCGAATACAGAATCCAGAGTTTTCAATAAATTATCTCAAATAATTGTATTAGAAACATGTGACTTAGAATTTGGCTTCCAATTTACTATACTAATTGTGAGAGCAACAAAAAATAATAATAATGATAAAGTGGGACCATTTGATTGAAAAATTAAGTTAGGGTTAATTTTATTGAATATGATACCGGTCTCTATTACACTTAAGAAAATAAACAAATATAACAAAGATATATTTTTTTTAATATCAGGTTAACATCGTTGGCTGCCTGTCCAATATTTTGAAAAAAAAATTTCTTCACAAGAGCACTCAAAAAAAAAAAAAAAAAGGGAAAAAGAAAATGTGAGACGTCTAAAGAAGTTACTTTTGTACAACTTTGTCCTTGGCCTGTTTATCCTCCATGTACGTAGTTGTACAGATGGATAGTGCCGCTGGGCAAGATGGAAGCAAAATTATCACTTCTCCTTTCTTTCTTTTTTTTTTTTTTTTTTTATCATAAGTATATGGTGGGAGCTAATTAACCAATCATTATCAATGGAATTGATAAAGAAGATGGGAATCCTTATAGAACATTACATGGGGGTGATTACTAGGAAGAGGAAATTTCATAAAAAAAAACTCTAAAATTAATAATTATATATATGAATGTATATACTTGTCCGCATCCCACAAATACTCTTGAGACATATTTATCATAAATTTATTATCAAGTATATTAATTCCTGTGCTCCCCAACGTCCCATAAAAACATAGATAAGAAAAACGATAGTGGGTGCGTGTGTGAGAGAGAAAGAGAAAGTTTAATTAGGTCTTTTTTTTTTTAGTTTATCTATAATGAAGATGACAATGTCGACATGTAAAGAGTGAGGTAAAAACTAAGATTCAAATTCTAGTATTCTAAAAAATTATCGCCTCCAACCATCTTAACTATTGTCCTTTTTTTAAGTATTACAAATGGCAGGCAAATGTGGATCTAAGAGGTCTTAATCACAGAATTGAAGGAGCAACCGTCCTCCGGCCCGACGTGACGAATCACTGTGTCTTGGAATTGCTATTTTACGGCAAAACCGTGTTCGCCCATGCAAGACGAAAGTCGGTGGTCCATTTCCTTTTTCATAGAAAATGTATGGAAATATTCTTTCTATATATATACATGATTAGTCAACTTCATAGAAAAAGGAACTGAATTTCATCTTTTTGGCTTTTTGATGAATAACCTTAATTGCAATAAAACTTAAGCATCGAACTTCAATTTAAGAAGAGATCGATAATTAATTAATTCCTAAAACTTATATGCATGGGGCCGAGATTTCTATCATGTCAATAAGAATATGTAGCTTTGTGGCATCTTTTGCTTCATAATATGGGAGTCTGCAAATTGTCCTCCCAGCTGGCACAATATTCACCTTGCGAAATATTTCCTCCTCACCTTCTCTCTGTGGGGCAGGACATGGTCTGGCAATTCTCTCAATCTACCTATCCTTTAAGCTTCTATGTATAAATCGTCCCTTTTCATTTTCGAGAAATTTTTCTATTTTGGGTAGAACTTTATGGATATGCCCACCCTAACTATATCAAATCTTGAGGGAAACCTTTGGCTTGTCTTACATTGCATTTGTCTTTTATGTGTGTGTATACATATATACACGTACATATTTAAAAGTGCATTGTGTGGTGAACTATACACCCCACTATTAAACCTGATAGATTTAAGATAAATATTTAATCCCTTACACATTTTGTAATGTGTCCTCTTGATGACAATTGTCCACAACCACAATTTGTAGTAGGAAAACACTTGGTAAGATTTTTTAAATATAATCAAAGTGATATGTGTTATTAAATAATTAAAATTAAAAATAATAAAAGTTATTATATGCTGTTAGATAAACTGAGTGACTATTTTAATATTTAGTAGAGTCCTTTGCATTAATGCTAATTACGATGGGCAATATACTTACAGCTACATTAGTAACCAGCCGGCAACAAGCGATTTAAAAGTATGGTTCTATGAATAAGGGCAAGTACTATTTCACTTTGGTTATGCTACGCTAATAAAAGAGAGAGATGCAAAGTGGTTACTCGCGTCCACCTACATGATTCACCGGAATCAAGACATATTGAAATCACGAGACATTGTTGGAAACCAAAGCAAATGGAATTGGCTTCGCGTACCCATCTTTTGCTCTCAACCATACAGATATATTTCTTTCATAAACAACAATAAATTTCCTCATGGACAAAGATGAAACCACAGCCGACCCATGAGATATTTTAAGCCAGATATTTTCAAGTTAACACTTGGGAGACGTGTAATTTCCCCTTCTTTCAGATTGTCCCTTTCAAACTTTCACGAACCAACCATGACAACTAGTCAAGACAAGACTAATGTCAACCGCCAACAAATTGGAGTTTAATTTAGATATTCATTTTAAACAAAAAAAAAAAAATTTACCTATGCTTTTTTTATTTTTAACGTGGTCATAAGGTTACCTTGAAAATTTTCCACGAATTCCAAGTCGAAACTTCAAATTCAAAAGTTGGAGTTCTTACGTGGAAAGTAGTTTTTGGAATCTAATCTAGTTAAAGACATTAATTCCTCCCAAAATTAAGAAAATTAAAAGTGAAAGAAGACAAGTTGTGATATTCAAAGTCACACATAAAACAGCTAGAAATTTTCATTCATTGAAGAAATCATAACACTTAACACGACTGAGATACTTACTCGAAAGCTACTAATCACCAAATTACACATTCATTGGCTCCTTCTGCTGATCACAAACTACAGCACACTTGGACTTAAACCCCACACCCCAGAATTAAAAAAAAAAAAAAAAACCGAAATTAGACAACAGTTAAATCGATCCATGGTACATACATACACGAACACAACTAACGAAACCGAAAATGATGACCCAACAAAAGAGACAAAGAGAGACGGAGGACACAAATTAATGCACAACAATTAAGGACAAGTGGTAGTTAGTGGTTTGCCAGTAACGACTACCACGTGTCTCTCACGAGCGTGTGGAGATACATCGTGCCTCTACATGTCCCTCACTTCGAACACGTTACGGTTGTTGACGACAATATCATACATGTGCCTGGACTTGAGCTTGGTGAAGTCCTTAGGGAGAGAAATTAGGTGAACTGTGGATCGCTTGTGGAATTGGAGGAGGTCCGGGTCATCATAGTACCTTTCCCACCCAAGTGAGTAAAGCTTGCGTTCAAGATCAGCGTAGGAAGTTATGACTTCATTGGTTGGGATGTGGACCAGCACCTTCCGGCGAGTACTAGTGCTAGCGGAGCCCTGCCTGTTTCCGTCCAAGGATTCGGCACCCGGGTTCTCCACTAGCCGAACCACGCCGTTCTTGAAAACCCAAACACCAGACATTTCTCTCACCCTGCAGCTAAGGCAAGGAACTATAAATATGAAGAATTTCTATAGTGTTTTTTGTATGTGTGTATGTACTGTGGCTTGCAAGCTTGGATATGGAGTTGGCCATGGCTTACTATGGTATTTATAGAGTCGACAGTGGTGCGGATGCATATATGGGCATGTTTGGATATGTAAGTCATACTCTAGCTAAGGTGGGACCCAGTTGAGGGCAGGGTCTAAAGCGCCCTTTTTTTTTTTTTTTTGGTGGTGGGGTGGGGTGTTTGTTTGGGACATGTTGTAATGTGGTCATAAATAGATTGAGAAGAATCGAGTTATTTCTTTTTCTTTCTTTCTTTCTTTTTTTTTTTTTTTTTTCTTAGTCTTCCAATAAGCCCCACAGAGGGGGAATCTTTGTTTCGCTCCGAAAGGAAAAAGAAATTAGGAATTGGACTCGTTCTGTAGAAGGCTAAAACGAAATAAAAGAATTGTACAAAAAGCAATATTGTGGGTGTACGTAACTATCATAAAATTTTGTACAGCAAGGATATATTCGTGTCTGCGGGGCAGCATTATAAGAAAGGATGACGATGGTTATGATCTAATTGAGAGAGTGACGGATCTTGGGACATGGAAAATGAATAGAGAACATTTTTTGTGTTGATGCGTGATCTTGTTGACATCTTAGGTGCATTGCAATCCCTAATAGATATTAGAACTTTGTAATTTATTATTTTAGAAATTGATCTTTTGATTGATTTGAATATCTTACATGCCGATCGAGGTATTAAACCTGTCAATTAAAAAAAAGTTAGGACACGATTATGTGGATGATTTTTAAGTGACTATTAAGTAACTATTATATGCGATGTAGAAGAGGAAATTATATGAGATGACAGAAAAATTATATAAAAATTATATGACGTGTCAAAGTAAATTATATAACGTATAACCAGTTAATAAAAATCAAAAATTTTTTCAATCGCTAGTTAAACGGGTTGTATAATTTCTTTTATCATATCGTATAATTTTTTTATATTTCCTCTACTGTATTGTATATCAATTTTTTTTAATAGCTAGTTAAATGAGTCGTATAACTTTCTTCACCACATCGTATAATTTTTCTATAATTCCTCTATTACGTTATGTAATTTTCTCTATCATGTCGTATATAACAATTACTTAATAATTACTTAAAAACAGCTAAATAGGTTTTTTCAAAAAATTGATCATGTAGAGGTCAATTTTAGACGTCTAAACGGATATTATTAATCTGTACATCTGTTTTAGAAGTCTTACACAATATGTAGGAGCCGCAAATGTGGGAGCGGCTCCCGACGTGTTGTTTCTGTGGTGGCGGGGAAAGGCCGGAATCCCAATTCTGGCTTTGTTAGAAAGCTGTGAGGTTTCTTTGCCTAACATTGTGCCAAACTATTGACTATTTAATTTTCTACATTTTTTGCGTCTAATTGTTATTGTTCCCTTTTTAGTCTCCTTTGCTCTAGTGCATACCCAAGCTTCCACCTAGTAGTTTTCTTCTCCAATTCCCTGATTTCTAAGGTTTCATAGTTCACGAGTGATAGCTTTAGTTCACTGTTGAATTTTGTTTGAAATGTAACGGCAGCAATAGTATAGTGTTAATCAGAAATTGCACAATTGTGAGAAAATTAACAAGCAATGATCATAAAGTAGCAAGCTAGGAAATATCTTAGATCATGATTAGGAGATATCATGGATTTTTATTGGATTGCATGTTTACTCGCCTTAGTAGGACAGTTAATTTTGTTATTGATTCTTTTATTAAAAGAGTAGTGTCTAGAGATTCGAATTTCATAATTTGAATGTGAGAATTTTTATTTTTTATATTTGTAGTTTTCTTTTGTTGACAATCGAAGTCTTTTTCGGCTCCTTTGTTGTAATCTTTTTTTTTTTTTTAATAAAATTGCTTATACCCATTCAGCAAATAAAAAAAATGATCATAGTGTAGCAAGTAGCTAACTTTTTTTTATTTTTTTTATTTATGGCAGTAAGCAGCAACTTGGAATTGCATAAAGGCATGTAAGATTCTGGCACCAATTTAACCCTGCAAAAAAAAAGGTGACGAGTATATCTGTACAGGGCTTTAGGGTACATTCATTTCTTCCAATCCAGCACTCCTGGTCAAGTAAGCTTCATTATGCAGCCCACTTCGTGTGCTACATTGGTCCTGCGACAGAGACCTATAAGTTATAATCCCGACCAGAGCCACCACTGCCTTTCTCTCCACCAAGATTTCTATCCTTACATATAACTTATGTCTTTCCTTTTCAGTTTGGTCCAGTATCTTGTACATAAGACCGACCCACCAATGTTTTCTGGCCGTTTCTCTTTTGCTTCTTCTATTTGAATTCCACCAAAACATATACGAAAAATGAAGTTGATTTCCCAGATTGTTTTAAGAATGACTCGTAAAGCTAGCTGAATTATGCTTCCTTTTTTGATTTCTTACACACAAGCAAATCGGTTGGTCTTTGATGATGGATGGTTATCGATTGACAAGTAAATTTTTTTTTTTTTTTTTTGTTTATTAGAGAGTTTAGTGAGATTCTAACTCCGAGTCTCTATTAACAAAAGAGATCAGTGGCTAACCAAACAAAGCTGAGTAGTTACTAAATAACAACTTATTAATGACAAATGATTTGATTAAATTGTAATTGACAAAATTGACAATTTCCGGTACGAAAGTGAAGGGCAAGTCTTAATATAATGTTGAGTTTATTGGTCACAAGTTGGAAAAACTGAGCCTCTTCAAAATTGACATTTTAATTAGTTGCTGGATTGCGCCAACAGCTACTGCAAATTTAAAACTTTGAGCCACAGCAGCAGGCATCATTTTCTTTTAAAATTCCACGTTCACACTCCTTCAAAAATATCCAAATCAAAATTTGATAGAAACATGCAACGAATGGCTACTGCTCATGCCTAACAACTTTGAAAGGGACCGAATTGTGAGTCGAATGACAATATTCTTTTAGATTGCTTGCACAAAAAACTTGATTCGATTTCGCTTTCAAGATCATTCTAGTATTATTGTTGCAAGTAATTCTTTCCTGGAGATCACATCACAAGCGCATCCTTTTGAACATGTCATGCTTAGCAGCATATAGGGGGCATTATACCCACCACAAACGGATGTAGATGGGGTTTGGCTGTGGAACGTCAATACTGAAATCTAGGATAGTTTCGCAAACAGGTTACAATTTGTCACTGGCAAATCAGGTAATGACGAGTTACATAAACTTTCAATCTTTCCGGAAGGGCCCTCTAATTTTCTACCATTTGACAAGCTTGTTGGCCATATCTTTGTACTTATCACTTGAATACAGAGAGTATATTGCTAACCCACCACTGTGGGAAAAGATATGGAGACGCGCAAAAACATAGACACAAGAGTGGATGCGTTGTAATAAGCGGTTTTATTTTTGCAACAAACAGCTTAAATGTTGCAACAACAAAACCGTTCGTTGAGTACAATGCGTTGACTCCCGCGTTTATTTTTTGCGCGTCCATATAATTGAACCCTTTGAAAAATCACTGTAGTATTAAAAAACAGTGTCGAATCCTTTTTATCCAACAAGCTAACACAAATTGAAAAAATGCCAACCTATGGCTGCGATATAGTACCCTGGCGTAGCTATCTCCTAAGTACAACGTTCGTTGTACTGGTGTGCATTGCAAACCTTCCTAGCTGGGTTAAAGACCGTTTCCTTCACATTAATTGTAGGTCTAATTTGAGGAAGTGAAACTTAATGCATTAGATCATCTCTCCTAAATGTAGAATTAAGCAGCTAGGGATGCCACTAGGTAGAATGATATTTGTACACGAAAGTAAAATTCTCTCTTAAAGTGAATTTCTAGAAAATTTTATATTCTTCTTAATCAATGTTCAGTATCTTTAGTATAAATATAAATAAATAAATATATATATATACACACACACACACACACACACAATATATAGATGGCCCAGCAGTGGCACTCTCTTGGGCATGAACTTATTCTTCACAATATTAGTTTAGATATTACAAAGCAGAAACCAAATTGGTATGCATAAAGTTGAGTATTTTCTTTTCTATTATAATGGCATATTTTCAGAGATCATTGGGAACTTTTATTCTAAAGAAAAGGGGTTAGAAAGAAGGAATTGGAATAAAAATCAAATTAAAGCTAATATAGAGTTTTATTATCCTTAGTTTTATGCCTAACTTTGATTAAAAGAGAAGGAATGAGGCCATCTACGGTGTTTTAGAGAATAAAGTGCTGAAACAATTGGAATGTAGGATCAATTCCCTCATAAGAGCAGATCAAGGTGGGGTTAATCTCGTGTTCATATTCCATAATTCCTCGATAATGACAAGATCGATTTCATTCTAATCAAGTTAAAGATGGATAGGATTAAAATTTGTAATATAGGTTCTGCAACCATTTTAAATGCGAATCATCAATTAATCAATGAAAAACTGTTTCTTTTCCACGTTCATTTATAGAAAGGTATATATGTACCTCCCTTTTTTTTCAGGTGCATAGATAGCTACAAATTGCAAGCTATCATTTTCACATATACCTCCTTTCTTTTGTTTTTTTTTGACAAAGGTAATTCACATTATTAATAAAAGATGTAAATAGAAGATACAACCTAGTTGAAGTAACACTAATTGAAGTGATGGAAGATATGTGTTTTTTTTTAAATAATAGGTTATTTTTTATGTTGCAAATAAAAAAGTAATGATAATAAAAGATGTAAATAGCGAGTACTAAAAAAAAAAAAAAATGCAAATAGCCACCATAAAAATACGTAACAGAATAACTTCCTACACGAGATAACTTTTCAATAATCATGCATTTGACAAAATGATACTGAACTGCGCATCTGGTGTAGTGGTATCATAGTACCCTCCCACGGTACTGACCGGGGTTCGATTCCCCGGATGCGCACATTTCGTCCACACGTTTAGACGGGCCTCTGATCCTACAGGGTATGAACAAAAAGTTACACATTTCTGTCGAGCATTAAATGATCCACAATCAATCGTTAACATATTTGAAGGTTCGCCTTGTACAACTGTTATTGCAAACAACATCTTTTTCAGTCGATATTAAGCAAACAATATTTGATCAAGCACCATCAAAGCGGCATACAGGTGACCACGGTATTTGGCATAATCTCAAAAGCAGGAGATAATCAGCTCACCGTAAGTTATAAAAGGCAGTGAGCGAATGAAGAATCCAATTAGCATTTTGGGCAAAACAAATTTTATCCATTGTACTGCTGTACGCAGTGGAGAAAATTCAGCAAATATAATAACTCGATGGGATTCTGTTTAGGACGGAAGGTTTGATTCTCCACATCATCATTCGTTGCCAAGAAAGATTCGGCTGTGTTTTATTCGTACCATATACTACCATATATTAGTCCTACGTCCAACCCAATTAACATCCTTTCAGCTGAAGCCAAGTTGGGCGGCCGATACCAATTCTAATGCAACATATAGAAATCACAGTTCAACTGTGAGGGGATTCCGTAGCCATTTTAAACCGAAATCTACTATCAAGGCCTGATATGCAATTACGGAAACTTAACCTTTGTCACGGTATGAACCAAGCATCTGATCTCACATCCAAATCAACATCACCTGTTCCTCCCACTCATCAGATACATTAATAAACAAGCAAGTGATAACCTTGGAGTGGAAAAATGTAAATCCCCTTCGACTACTATCTACTCCTTGATGTGAAGGTCATAGAGGGAAAAATCCGAACAGTTATCCCGTCAACAGCTATGCAGAACTGCCAAATTTCAAGGCTTTATCAAGCACAATAACGTTGTATTCCTATCACCATTATGTAGGATGTCATTAGCCATGTAACATGCTCCCCAGCATGATTCCAGTCGCATCAGATCGTTCAAATATACATCATTGCAAAGTCATAGGCAACTGATTTCGATTTGCCATCAGGAACCAAATTATTATTGTCAATTGGAAGCCAAAGCCAACATAAAGGTGATCTTTTAACTATGCCTGGGAAAAATCTACGAGGACACACAATCAAATAGATTGTGAAAGATCAATAATCGACAGAACCACAGCAACAACATTGTATTAATCAAAATCAGAGAAGTCACAATTGAGACATAAGACCCACTTACTTTAGGCCCAATTTTCCGCAAAATAAGAAAAACTAATCATCTAAAATCCCCGTAAAGTCCATAGAAAACCCACAAAAATTCAGTCAAAGCTCATCCTCCATCCTCAGCTAGTCACCAATATCCGCCTGGTGATACACCACAATCCCATTAGGATCCAATTTCCTGCAATCCTGAGTCGATTTCGCAGCGGTCCCCAACCCCAACGGCACATCAGACATGGAAAACACGACAACACCATCATTAGCCTTAGTACTATCAGTAATCCTCCCCAAACCACCTTTCAAAACGTGGTTACCGTACAAAAACATTTCCGAGGTGGGTTTTAGCCAGATTTTATTCTTGGCGTTAACGGAAAAGAGATTCAGGCCCTGGATGGTCAAGTGAAAGCTGCCTCCCTTCGTGAATTTGCCTATGCAGGTCCCCAGAGAGGCCAAATTGGCGCGGCAAATGTTGGTGGCTCGCTTCACCAGGGACTCGCTGACTTAGTACACCTTGTTCTTGTGGAACCTGAAGCAGTAGCCACCTGCGTTCTGGTCGGGCCCCTCTGTTTTTTGTGTTTGAATTGTTAAAAAATGGTAAGAAAGAAAATTGTGAAAAAATAAAATTATTTGAATGGATAAAAAGAGTAAAAAAATAAAAATAATAAAAAAAAAATAAATAATAATTTATAAAAAAATAAAATTTATTATTTTAATTAATAAAAAATAATACAATAATATTATTATTTTTTAACTAAAATTTTTTAATTATTTTCTTTTCTCATCAAATTATTTCAAACCAAACACACAGTTGCCCGTGAACTTGAAGAGCTTGTCGAACACGGCCTGCTTTCGTTCTCGTCAAGAGGCCTCATTTGTGATGATTTTTCGTCCTTTACAATAACAAGGTGAATGGGAGAAAGTAAAGAGACTGGATCAAAGATAAAACGAGACCAGGGAGCTGCAGCAACCCACGAAAAAAAAAAGAAAAAAAAAAGGAAAGGGGAAAGAAAAATTGTAAAACCCCTGGATAGATGTAGGTAGGGTTTATGTTGATCGGTAATCAGATCAACCGAAATTTGGGACTGTGGATATTTGGGCTGGGGTGGGGTCGTCCCATTGAAATGGGCGTCGAAAGCCTAGCATTACAGGCCCAATATTCTTCTCCAAGACACATCAATAACTCGGTTGGATTTTACTTAACTAACCATAAGTATTAGTTTAAGTAATTATTGGTCTTGTTGACCAAGATTAAAAGTTTGACTTTTACCACGACTTTCTACCTTTTCTTGTGTATGCATTTAATCGTCTCATAAGACTAAAAAAAAAAAATCTCACTCAATCAATGAGCTCTAGTTCACTTGTATTAGAGTCATTTTGCAGTATTAAAAATTTATATCTTTCAATTCAAATGGACCAAAAAGAATATATAATAAGAATTGAAAATTATTGGGTAATGTAGTTTTTTTTTTTTTTAATAAAATGATAAAACAGAAGTAGCACTCATTTACCTGGAATATTGCCCTCGATTCTAGAAGAAGTACTGCACTTTTGATTTATTACAATGAGCGTAGTGCTAAGTTATAAATGTAGGTTTAATCCTACAGAACGTGTTAAGAGAACTCAAACCCCAAACTTCCAATTGGCTAACGTATGCATAATTCGGATTCTAAGAGCTCGGTCTATGTCTTAAAGTAATAAACGTAGGATGAGTTGGAAAGAGTGGGCAAATGGGCCTAAGAACAGTATATATAAAATCGTTAAAAGTTGCTGGACGGGGCACTGCGACGAGGTGCCGACGCTCGCAGTGTCTCGCCCAATCATGTTTTTTCAGTCCCCTATTATATGGGCTACAAAGCGGAAAAAAACAAAAAAACAAGAAACCACCCGTCCAAGCCCGTCTACATGGACCAGCATGTAGGCGGACTCGTATATAATCCAGTTCAAACATTATTGTGCTTCTTGCGAGTTGGACCTAATCTAAATTTGTTAGGTATGGAGCTATCTAGAATGCCATTGTAAACATTAGCATCATTGACCTCTCAGGCTGCTATTTATTTGTTGAATTCAGAAAGTTCAAGGGTTTGGCTTGGATTGAAAGGCTTGCAAATGCACTCTTTCAAAATTTCCCAATGGACTTTAAGTTTTATTTTATAAGAAATATTGGAGAATAGTTGGGAAAAAAGTTTTTCATTTTGTAACTTGTAAGCACACATTTTTTGGAGAGTAATTAGAAATACCCATTACTAAAATCAAAGAAAGTTCCACTATCAATTCATGTTCAACAAAATTGAGTCCACCTACAGATCAAACACAAATTACCACTAACTACTATGAACACAATAGAAACTCAAAAACTCATACAATTTGAGACACCGTTGGAAGTTACTCGGAGTAGCTTGAACGCAATCTCATTCTACTGACTGACAGCAAGAGCAAATTTAAGGTACTGTTAAAAGGGATGGCTTACATCCTTACATGTTGTCATGTTCACATTAAATTGCTGGATTTCCTTTTCCTTTTATATTTTGATACTTCAAAGAATTCATTCTTTTACAGTGAAGGGAACCTTTTTTTTTTTTTTAATGAAATTGATTCTTTTACTCTAATTATCCTATGAATCGTGATTCATCAAAAGCATGAAGATCACAAGAAAGCGCCATAGAAATAAAATACATCAAGCAAACAACTAGTACAAGTTAAGACAAGTGATCGAGAAATTAAATACATATAAAGAAACGAGATAATCGATCCAAATCCGCCAACCTGCGTCATACCCTGCCTCACAGGCTCCTGCATCAGACACTAAATCTCCAACAAAAGGGACACCCAGCTAGCAAGCATTCCTCCTACCAAGCCAGGCCCCTAAAATTGTTCTCCATTGATGGCTGCCACGCAGGTGAGTAGTACCCGTACCCCTCCTGCTGCCCCGGCGGGTAGCCATACCCAGCCGACTGTGGCGGTGGATACGCATAGACCGGTGGAGGTGATGGGGAAGCTGCATATCCAGCATATGGTGATGGTGGTGGATAAGCATAATAACCAGCCCCCAGTTGTGGCGGCGGAGTCGGACAAAGAACAGGTCCGCCATAACTTGCTGAATTACAACCACCCATTGGCGGCGGAGAATATGTCATGGTAGGCAACTGCCCCGCAAGCTTGTCACCTACTTTCTCTTCCTCCGAGATAACAGCACTGTCATCAAACTTATAAGAAAATCTCAACTCACCTTTGCCTCTCCCTGACGGCCTCCTCACTTGATAACTAACAAACTGCTTGGAATATTGGCCATTATTTCCCCTACAATTACTATCCCGGAGGAGCTCCCTCATGGGCACGATGACCAGACCGACATCTCGGTCACGAAGGGCTCGATGACAGCGCAGCTTGAACACGAGATTCAGGCTGTTTATCCGAGCTGGGGGACCATAGATAGTGAAGGTGATGGGGAAATTCCAGGTGGGGTTGCGTTTACCTTCTCTGTCAATAGGGGTCTCGGTCCTTTGCTGGGGGTGAAGTGGATCGCCGGAGATGGAAACGACCGCGTAAACTTCCATTCTGGAGAGGAGATTGACATGTTTAAGGTCGTTTGCAGAGATGACGTTGATCTCCAAGGTTCTTTGCTGCTTCATGTTATACCAGAGCCCGAGCCACTGCTACGGAGGGACGGAGAGGGATATAGAGCGAGATTGACCACCGCAGACTTTAATTACGTTTGAGTTCATTGTTAAATATTTGATCAGACTCAAATTACGTTTGAGTTCATTGTTAAAACAAACTATGAAAGTCTCAGCGTCAACGCTCATCGTGCCGGCTGCTGACTGGCGACCGTGATGACTGGTTAATTGCCATCAATTCTTGATGTTCACCGCACAGGACCCGAGCGCATGACTTCTCGAATAATAATTGTTCTAGAGACTTTTTTTTTTTTTTTTTAAACAGCAAAAAAAGATAGCCAATCATTTAGTTCTAGAGACCAACCATGTACCATAGATTTAGATTTTTTTGACATAAGGCAGCCAAAATTAAGTGGTTTGTGGGCCTTAAAACATAAATAAAAATAAATAATCATTTTTTAAAATTTTGAGTTTATTGACAAGAAATTTATAAACAACAAAAACAGTACAATATGCTATTACCAACGGAGATAAAATTCACTTTTTTGCTAGTTAATTTGTTGTACAATGTTTGTTGTGGATTATATCATCACTATTGCAAAAGAGTGGCCTTACACATTCCGGATATTTTGTTCCCGAAAATATTTGGACGAAATTAGAATTTTTATTTTTGAAACGGTGACTGATATTTTTGAAATATAAAAATAACAAGTGTTTTAAAAATATCAGTATTAATTTCAAAAATAACAATTACTATTTCAATCAAGATAAAAATTACCAAGACATAATCTTTTATTCATTACAAAATTAACCATTTTCTATGGAATCTTCGAAATTTCAATATATATATATATATATATACATGTGAGTCCCACGTACCATATCACCTGTGACTCCCTTCTATCCAAAATCTCTACGTCACAAATTTTTTTTCAGTTTGCTTTATTTATTTATAGTGTTTACTAATCTTACTTATATTTAAAATTAAGTTATTTTAATTAATATTTTAAATGAGTCAAATTAAAATTATTTTTTAAATAAAATAGAATCTAATTGAAATAAAAAATATTGAAATAAATTTATATAATGTAATATATGTGTTATGCTAACAAAAATAAGGAATAAAACTACCGAAAATCTTCTGTAAAAGGTCTTTCTTTCTTGGTCTACATAGAACCGTAATGGACATAAATGGACACATGAAGAAAAATAAGAGTGGGCGTTGGTGGAGCTTAAACGTTTTTCTTTCTTTGTTTATTTTGAGTTTGAACTTTTCTTCAATTTATGCGTCGGTCCCACGTTGACTTTTATTACTTCACAGACGAACAATCAATGCATGGGAGAAAAAATAAGAGCAACATACGAGGAGGACAAAAAAAAAAAACGATAAAGTAAAATTAATTAATTGAATTGTATTAATAAATTATTATTTGTAATAAATAATTAATAAAATTAATACATAATTTTTATTAATTTTATGTTATAAATTATAATCATTTAATTGTATAATTCAATTGATCGATCTTATTATATATCGATCTTGCCAATTTTTTTGATTAATTTTCTCGATCCATGTAATTGGACAAAAGAAAAACATAAATCAAAATGAATTGGCTAGTTTAAATGTAATAGATCCATGTAATTTTTCCGATCCATATAGTCGTTTGGATCCATGTATAAATGTAATAGTTTTCGCTAGTTTAAAATATAAAATAAAAGAGGGTCATCCCTTGTAACTGCCATTGCCAACGCTGCTTTTCTCGTTATATTTCTTTGATAAAGGTGGCTAGTACTTGGTTGGCAAAATTCTCGATGAGGTTGTCTTGTTGCCTGTGAACTGGAGACATTGTTGTCACTATAGATATAATACGAGATCATCCTGGTAAGTTGCTAAAAAAGACTCCACATCGATTTGGTTTTTAAAAAAAGGCTCCATTACATGGCCAAACAGATTTTTCTTACTGTGTCCACACGAATTTTTTTTGTGCAACCAGAAGTATTTTTTGTGCAACTAAGAGCAGAAAATGTGCAACAAAAAAATAGTAATATTTTTTGTATCACTTTTTATCATTGTGGTTACACAAAATACCCTTATGGTTGCACAAAAAAAATTACGTATGGAGATAATAGGAAAAATTTGTTTGGCCATAAACATTTTCCCTTTAAAAAATTTCAGTTTGACAAATGATTCTGACAGACCTCTCCAGAGTCCGGACCCAAGTTTTTTTTTTTTTTTTAGAGTTTATCATTTTATAATTTGTATCTATGAAAACACTTAAATCTAAAGTTAACATATCTAAAGATATTCACATTCACTTAGAATTCATAAAATTATGTTTATGTACGCAAAAATATATAAAACGTATACAGAAATTATGAAAATATTAAATGACATTAACCAAATATTATATAATTATAATTGTTGCTTTCGTTCTCGTCGAGAGGACTCATCATGAATTCATGATTCTCTCTTTACAAAACGTGAATCCATGAAAACAAATGTAGAAAATCAAAGAAAGAGCCAGACAAGTAGGTAGAGGAGCAATGAAAAAAGCAGTTTAGAAGTTAGAACCCGTGGGATTTAGGTTTTTTTTTTCTCTTTTTTTTTTTAATGTCAATATACAAAAATATTATCAACTTTACTTAAAATAACATATTTAACATCAACTTTAAAAAGTAATAAATCTAGTACCAATTTTGTCTAAAGTAATAAATTTAACACGTAATAATTTTATATGAACAAAATCTGTCAGTTTCAATAACAGATTTATATAAATATATCTGTTTCGATGACATAATAATCATATAAATTAACGTCACATGATCAAAGCAGATAAATTCAGTTCAAAAAAATTTATAACGTGTTAGATTTGTTACTTTAGATAAAATTAGTATTAAAAATTTGTTACTTAAATAAAATTGATAATATTTTTATATATTAACTATTATTTTTTCTTTTTTTCTTTTTTTGTTGGTTTAGGCAGCCTCTTAGGCTTTTGTTAACCGGCAAACAAACCAGAGAGAAGAGATTGAACATCGTAGGTGCTGGAGATGGCTGCCCCATTGGTAATGGGCTTAGAAATACAGGCCCAATCTGGTTGTCATGGTCTCCGGATGGCGCCAATCGGTTAGTCAAATGTAGCGGTGGTTGGGTGGCCATCTGGCGAAAGTCAAGCGTAATGCGGAGGTTGGAATTTCAATCTTTAAAATAATGTAGAAAAGTTAACACCTTCCATACAGACCGAAAAGAAAAAAAAAAGTAGAAAAGTAATATGACTTTTAAGTTTTAACTCTTTCCTTAAACAAAAAAATATTGTACAAAATAGAAACCAACAAGAAAAATATTAAGATATTTTTTTTTCTAAATAAGGAAGCTAATATCTTATGTTTTTACTATTTATTTTTTTTAGATCCTAATATCTAAAAATCATATTGAACTCTGACTAATTTAATTCAAATATCTATCAAATTTTTTATCAAATTTTTTTATTAAAGAGCTTTCTCAGCACTATTTTCACCACATTTCTCACATCTCATATTTTTACTATAATTAAATATGACACTTTCTTACACTATTTTAATTTTATATTTGAGTTTTGTTGCCTCAATTTTTATTTCTTAACCTTCCAACTTTCCTTCTATGAAAAGATGATTATTTCTCAATTTTTATTTCTTAACCTTTCAATTTTTATTTCATTCTACCAAAATTATAATGAGAAGATGATTATTATCAATTTTATTAATTAAAAATATGATGAGAAATTAACTCCCACCACACTTTTTTTTTCCTTTCCGTTTATTATATTCTAGTAATCACAAGTCTTGTTAATTTAATCAAAAATTTGATTTTTACTAGATTCTTCTCATTTTCTCTTGTATGACTTTGACCCTCCTCTATATATATATATATATATATATATATATATATATATATATATATATATATATATGTATATATGTCTCATTACATAGGCTGATATGTCATGCGCGCTGAGCAGACGTGAATTTTATGCAACTACAAATGTATTTTATACAACTGTAACTAAAAAATATGCAGTAAAAAAAAACAGTAATATTTTTTTGTCTCATTTTTATCGTTCTGATTGAACAAAATATAATCATAGTTGCACAAAAATTACGTATGTACACAAACATATGACACTTACGTCTATCCAACAACTTTTTTACTATATATATATATATATATATATATATATGACAGCAATAATTTCATGAACTGAAAAAGTTCCAACAGCCTCATTTGACTGTTCCCTACCATATAGAGAAGGAGAAACAGTTTTTTTCCCACAAAATCATCTGATAGAAATTGGCTTCTGTTTATATGTCTTTTTAATGCAAGAGAGCAACTATAGGGAAACATTTTTTATTAATTTATATACAATTATTTGAAAAAAAAAAAAGCATACAAACTGAGTTTTATGATTGAAAATAGAGAATTTCACACTATTTAATTTATTATGTCCGTCAGCATTCGAGATTTTTGAGTGTCTCAGCTCGCTCTCATTCGATTTTATAGCTCCCGCACTCCAGATGCAGAATCCTCGTGATTTTTGTGCTTCCCCAATTCGAAACTCCGATTCTAGACCTGTCCAAATGGCTACAAACAAGAGAATAAAGAATCGAATAATTTTGCCTCTAGCCAACGTTAATTATACTTTTGTCACTTTGCAGTGCACGACGGAAAAATTATTCTAAAAATAGGCAAGGCATCGGCACTAATAGATAATTTGTGGAGACGATGAAATTAACAGGTTTTTATCAGGGCTGAATGCCATTTCTTGAACTCAATTGCAATTCCAGAAAGTATAAATGTGGAAACAGATATGACTTGCTGTAAATTGTCAATAATATTTTTCCTAAAAAAAATAAAAATAAAAAATCTTGGGCTTCCGGTTTGCCGATTGCAACGCGCATGCTCTTCTACAACAATGTTCCGTGTTTTTTTATTTCATTTTTGTTTCTGGGTTACATCAAAAAATTAAATAATATTCTTGATGAAATACTCGTTTAGACTTTTATTAGTCTGAAAATCTTGGTTTTAATATAGAGAATGTGTGAGATTTATAGGAAAAATAAATAAATAAATACAAACAACTACCTAACTGTTGGGATTTTTCACGATGGACCCCAACAATAACCAATCTCGTTCTAGCTACATCCGCCTCTAAGTCGGTTTGTTCGGTTTGTTGAAGAAGGAAGAAGTTGTACGTCACATTCGTGTTATTTTTGACCTTGTCCTAACATTTAATAGTGGCAATCTGTGATTGGCAATCAATAAATTTTGCTAAATTCAAAATAATATAGCTAAAAAAAAATGGTTGGAGGCAAGGCAACCGATTGCAAAACCGTTTCCGGGGAAACAAACTTTTCGTCATGGTACTTTATTTTTCTAACCATTAGGTATAGTTGAACCACCATATTTAAAATTTGAATTGAAATTTTAGATTCTTCGCTTATAATAATATTCTCCTCTGAAATAGAAAACAAAGTCCTTTTTTTTTTTTTTTTATTTGGAAGGTTACTTACAAGCGTTGATCTTGGACGTATTATAGAATTCCCATACATATCAAAAAATTGATGGAGGGATGTCGATTCCCCTGTATCAATCTAGTTTCAATTTGACCTTCTCGATGGTAACATGTTATTGCTTGGATGGTTAATTTATCAATCCAATCGGTTCCATAGAAATATTTAGCAATTCTGAATAAATCCTCTAACAACATAGAAAGCCCAATATAAAGCAAACAAGTACACGTAATCCCCCCAAATCATAGCTCTTGAGTTTTTCACCAGGTAACGTTGTCCTTAGATACATTAATCGGCCAGATATGAACTAATTCAAACATTTAGGAAAAAAAAAAAAAGAACAATAATGTTATCTACGTCTTAATTTCCTGATTTTTCCCAACTGTCCTAATATGGAAAACAATTTTCACAATTTTAGCAGGGGAACTCTACTGATCAAGACAATAGATTCTAGAGACGGATTTTTTTAGTTTTTAACTTAGGAAAGTTGAGAGATTCAGTCGTAATTGATATTGAAGTATGCTGGGTTAAATGTGCTGCAAATACAATCTTCTGATATCCCGACAAAAAAACAAAGAAAGGATGCTTTGAATCACAAGAACTTGCAATATCCCAATTAATTAAACAGTAACGATATGCCCAACAACAAAGCGGCCCACAAAGTGACCAGATTTCTGGGCAGTACAAAAGTAAAACATTCACTCATACATATCCACTCTAGCACATTCTTTGAGATCAGAAAAAACAGACAGAGACATTAAAGAAAGCCAAAAACATACAGGGATAGGGGAAAAATTAGATAAAAAAGAGTTATAATATTCTGTAAAAAAAAAAAAAGGAGTTATAGTATAATAATCGATTGATTGAATTATATAATTAAATTATTATTATTTATAATAAAAAATTAATAATATTAATGTATTTTTTATTAATTTTTTATTAAAAATAATAATAATTTAATTACCCAATTAAATCGATGTAATTTTGTCTAAGTCAGTTTTCTAAGTTCCTCTAAAAGCCAAAAAAAACCGTCAAAATCCACCATCGGCAAAGCCTATGTCAGACACCAAATCTCCAATCAGAAGCCCACCAAGCAATCCTCCGAGCAAGCCAGCCCCCAATCCCATGCCAAGCTTGTTCTTCTCCGTTCGCTGCTGCACTGGTGGGTAGTACCCATATCCTCCCTGCTGCCCTGCCGGGTATCCATAACCAGGTGGCGGTGGTGGCGGATATGCATAACCAGGTGGAGGTGGCGGGGGAACGTATCCTGAAGCATATGACGGCGGATAAGCAAATCCTGCCACTGGTTCTGGTGGTGCAGCAGGCTGATTATAATAAGGACCAGGTCCGCCATAAGCTGCTGAACTAGAACCAACCATTGATGGAGGATATGCCATGACAGTTTGGCCTGGCTTGTCACCTACTTGCTGTGCTTCTGGAACAAATTTGTCACCAAATCTATAAGAAAAGCTCAACTCACCTTGGGCTCTCCCTGAGGGTCTCCTAACTTGATAACTAACAAACTGCATGGATTTTCCGTCTCCCAAACAATCCAGGAGCTCCTTGATGGGCACGATGACCTGACCAACTTGTTTATCGCCGAGAGGCCTATCACAGCAGAGATTGAAGACGAGGTTCAGGCGGTTCTGCTGAGCCAGGGCCTCATCGACAGTGAACTTGATGGGAAAATTCCAGGTGGGGTTTGAGCCATCTTCTCGATCAACAGGCGTCTTGGTCTTTTGCTCTAGATGACGTGGATCGCCTGAAATTGAAACAACAGCATACACATCCATTTTGGAGAAGAGATTGACATTTTTTAGGTCCTTTGCTGAGACGACGTTGACTTCTAAGGTCCTTTGCTCCATATTGTCACCAGAGCTGCTACGAAGAAAGAGAGATGGAGGGGTTGGAGAGAAAGAAAAGTTATATAGAAGACTTGTGAATAATCAAATTCGTGATGTGGTGAATTTTCCGTGCAAAAACAAGACTCAGGCCAGCTCTCATGGGTGATGACTGGTGGATGTGATGACTGGTGAATGAGATGACTTCTATGGGACAACAAAATTCCAACCATCAATTGCATCATACGTTTTGATGCTGCCAATTGTTTTGATGTTCGTCAAATAAACTTTGGAAATTCCTCCATCCAAGTTTGTTTACAGGCCTTGGTTTTCTTTATTAGAGTTTCTTTTCAATTTGAACTAGAAGAACCTTTGTTTAACTACAAGTGAATTAGAGTTCATTAATTTTTTAAGGGTTTTTTTTTTTCGATTCCCTCGTTGACCTTATGAATTGGAAACTGTGAATTGATAGATGAACTATTGGCGAATTTCTATTTTTATTTTTTTTAATAAGTATAATTTATTTATAATTTTACATCATACAATAAATAGAATTCACTTAAATAAAAAAAATAAAAATAATATTTAAATGATATTAAATTATAAGTTAGTTTTATTTTTTTTAAAAAAAGAAATTAGCATGTACCCTTACTTAATCATAATACGACAAGTTTTGAGTCCTCGGCGCTAATTAACTCACAAAAAATGAAAGAATTGGGTAGGTGTATTCGGTGGCTTCAAAGTTGTTTTTCCTTTTCCACCAAAATATTTGGTTGATAAATCAGTGGTTTGCAGATACAGTAAAAGAAATTATTTAAATTCTAAGATATAATTAAAGTGGTTGACTTGAAAGTAATTAAATTAGAGACGATATTTAAATTTTAGTCATTATCTCATCTTCTCTCTCTTATGTGGTGGTAGTCTTATTATCTCCTATTCAATGTCATTAAAAAAAAAAAAAAAACTAATCTTACCGTAAATGCCTTTCTTGTTAAAGTCTTGACCACGTTTTTTCGTTTGTCTGAGGACAAAGCAATGTTGTAAGAACCGGACCGGACATTGAACCGGAAAGTTTAGTGGTTCAAGGTTTAACCGGTTCAACCGGTTTAACCAGAAATTGAACCGGTAAAACCGGTATTTAATATTAAATATATAAAAATATATTTATATATATTATACATCAAAATTTATATGTAAAATATAATATTATAATCCATATATATGTATTAGAATACTTACATTTGTAAATTTAAAATATATAATTTAGAATTTATTATAAGGTAAAATTAACAATTTAAAAAAATTAATAATTGTCTTAACAAAAAAAGAAAATAGTAAGTGTTAATTTATTAGATACATAATATAGTGTGTGTATTATATGAGACATTTGAGAAAATAATAAGTAAAAAAAAAAAAAAAAGATTACAACAAGTTATAAATTGGTTTAGTGGCATGAGACTCACCTTTCATGTTGGAGGTCAGGGGTTCGAAAACCAAATTCTACAAAATTTGAAAATTTTTCTTAATTATCAAAACTGACCAACCCGGTCAACCCGGACCGGTTCACCGGTTTGACCGGTTGAACCGGTCCGTTGACCGGGTTTTGACCGGTCCAGTTTATAGCTTCTTTAAGCATCAACCCGGACCGGATCTCTGACCGGTCACCGGTCCGACCGGTTGAACCGGCCGGTCCGGTCCGGGTTTGAAAACCATGGGACAAAGAAAACGAGAATTAGCATTGGCGCGTGAAAATATATTCGAGTTATGAAAAGTCTACTATGTATTTTTAATTAGATTTCTTCTAATAAATTTAGCGAAAGAAGACTAAAAAAATCATTAGTTCAATGTCATACCTTACTTTTCTTTTTTTCTTTTTCACTTTTGTCCTAAATGCCATATTACACTCTCGCGGTTCAGTTAATCACCTCTGTACTGATGTTTCCGATGTTGTTTATACCCACGATCTAATTTGATTATTAATATCTAAATCAATATTTTGTTGCCAAAAAATAAAACCTAATGCCACATTATTTAATGAAAAATCACAATACGATTCAGGAAAAAAAAATCTTCTGGTATGTCCCACTGTTGTCAGAACCGGACCGGACCGACCGGTCGGACTGGTTGAACCAAGGACCGGCCGGTGGTCCAGGCCGGTTTAGGTAAATTTCGAATGGTGACTCGGACCGGTCAAAACCGAAAAAAACCGGTCAATAATCGGTCAAAACCGGTAAAAATCAGTGAAAACCGAACCGGTTGAACCGGTCCAATAAAATTAAAAAATTAAAAAATTATAATTTAACCCCAAATATTATTTAAATTATAATTTAAGCATTAACTTTAATTTAAAAGTTCAATTTAGTTCTAAATCTATTAAAAATTTCAATTTCATCCTTAAAATTGGAAAAACTAATATTTAATCAATATTTATAAATATTATTTTTATAATTACTTTTATACATATATATATTATTAAATACCGGTTTAAATACCGATTCAACCGGTTGAACTTTAACCCACTAATATTTTCGGTTCGATAATCGGTCCAGTTCTAACAATCTTGGTATGGCCACCAAGAGATCCATTAAAAAAAGTGAATTGAAGTAATTTTGTCGGGTAAGCCAATCTTTAAAAAAAAAAAAAGTCACCTAAATCTCACGAAGTCCAGTGTCGTGTTCCTATTTTGATAATTAAAATTTAAAATGTCCAACATGAATATTAGGTCTTTATATATATATATATATATATATATATAAGCCAAATACCAGCCCCCAAGCATAAATGTTCAATTTGATGAAGAGGCATCAGTCATCAGATCCATCGCTGGCCGATGGTCACCTGGCCGACCGGTCATTGGTCGTTCAAGCTGGAAGTGAACTGGCCAATTGCGCACCATACATCCATGACAACTCTACTCTGTGCATCCAGAAAAATTTCTATTCCTAGATGTGGGGAAGTGAATGAACGACTATATTATGGAGAATTAGATAAGAGAAATGATAGCCAGACACACAAAGAGGGTACAGGAAGTAATCAGCAGAGAAAAAGCGTAAAATAAATAAAGTTGATAAATAATAGACTTAAATTATATTTATATAAACTTAAGATAAAAGAAGCAAAAATAAAATATCCATTCAATCCCCTGCACTCATTGGAAAATTAGCAAAACACAAAAAAAAAAAAAAAAAGGCGGTCAACGAATTTAAAAGCACGAGCCGTCACAAACACCGTCAAAGTATTAAGTCTACTCAAAATATCTTCAAATTAAATAAGTATCATCATATAAATAAAATAAAAAAAATAGAGCTGAATCTTCCCTCAATTTCGATAACATACAAAAAGATATAGATGATTTCTCTAATATTCTTATTTTGTCACTCTCACCTTTTTTTCTTTCCTTTCTCTCCTTTTATAGCTGTAAGTATTTAATATTAATTTAGTGGTTAGTTTATAGTCTCTCTTAATATTCGAATAAAATTAAAATTTCAAAAAGAAAATCTTAGTCAACTAGAGTTGTATCCAACTAATTAATAATTATTAAAAATTTTGTAGAATAAAATAAATATAAAAAATATTGAAATTTTATATTATTATTTCTAAACTTTTATGAAATTAAAATTGAAATTCTATAAAAATTAATAAATGTAGTTTTCTTAAAATATTCTCACATTATTTATAACAACAATTATAGTTAGAATTTCAATTTACCTTGACGTATTAAGTCAATTCATGTTAACAATTATTCACATACGTTTAAAACTTAACATAATTAAAAAAAAAAAAAGAAAACTTCTGAAAATAGAAAAAACTCCTAAATTCCTTATAAAATATTTTTTTAAAAAAAATTTAAAAATAATAATATTCAAAATTTAATTTTTCTCTTTTAAATAAAACACAAACAAGAACAATACAATTTTTTTGTAAATAGGATAAACGCAAACATTGTGCAGCCTAATAATATTTATATTTATGGTGATAATTTAATGATCTGAGAACAATTCCCTTTGGTGAAAAGAAAAAAAAAAAAAAAAAAAAACCAAGTCCTCTGTTTCTATCCACCAAAAATATGTGTCCGAGAAGAGAAGAAAAGTAAAAGAAAAGAATCCGCTACGTTGCCTTTGCAATTGTCGACGATTCTTTTTCAGCTGTCTCCTCCTCCTCCGCCGCCGTCTGCTCCGCCTCTTTTCAGGGTGCCCACCACCCTCCTCCCTCTCTCCATCTCTCATTGCATTTCACAAGCTTTTTGCATAACGTTGCATCTCCGGAGCGGTTTCCGGTAAGTTTTTCCAGGTTGGCGGGCGGAGTAGCTGACGTGGCGTGCAGGACAGGGGAAGGATGGTTTCCGCGGCAATGGAAGAGCCAGGGCACTTTAAACAGGCCGTCTTAGAGGCAGCTGCGGGTGCAATTGCCGGTGGCCTTTCACGAACCGTCACGTCGCCGCTTGATGTTATTAAGATCAGATTCCAGGTCCTGCAGCGAAATTCTCCTGCAATATTTTTTTCCGTCTCAAGCACCACTACATGACTTCGCTTAAATTACACTACAAGTAGTAGCACGTTTATTCAATTATTTAACGGCACGTGTCACTTCAAAATTCTTAAAGTGAAGATCCTAAGAATTTTTGTATCCGTTAAACGTTATTTTCGCGTTGTTAATTATTACGATGAGGATTACCATAAATTTTTGTCTGGATTCAACAACTCTGTTGCTCATTTGTGTAAAATTGGGTCAGCCATTGCCCGCCACTATAAGACTGTCAACTCTTTTTAGGCCAAAGAATATAAAGTGCAGCCTGAAAATGCAGGTTTAGGCATTGCAAGTCTTGGTCTCTATTCAGCATGTAGTTGTGTGTTGATTTTCTATCTCAATTGCCTAGTACTGAGAATATAGTGAGTCATTTGTACTTGCTTCAGGTTCAGCTGGAGCCCACGTCTACCTGGGCTTTGCTTCACGGGAACATGCATGGACCCTCGAAATACACAGGCATGCTGCAAGCAACAAAAGATATATTTAGAGAGGAAGGATTTCCAGAACGGATGTCTATGTTTTCTTTTTTGTTGCTGGATGTTAATCTTCTTGTTACATGTGTCATGTAATGTTTTGGTTCTGGATATGTCATAAGCGATTGAAGCTGGGTTGGTTTGACGTTTTGGGAACTTTGGGAATCCTGATTGTTTGCTTAGCAAGTGACTAGCTTTATGTTTTGGAGTTGATAAAACTGTAACATGAATTCTTGGGAGGGGCAAATAATTTTCAGATTAATTCAATGCGGTCTTAGGATGAACTTCTGTTTCTTCATTCTGAAAGTAATCTTTTCCTTTAGTTTATGTCTTTGACAGAGATCATCCTTTACAGACAACTAGTTTCTTTGGTGTGGGTGCCACTTGATAGCTTTAGTTGTTTGTTTACACCATTTTTTTTTCTTTTCTTTCTTTAAGATGTTCAGTCACATGAGGTCATGCTTGGAAATTTCTCTAATGGATACCTTCTGGGTGGAATTTTAAGCCTTTTGCATTTTTCTTTTGTTGGTAGTTGATAATTGCTTTTTCTAGGGCTTTTGGCGTGGCAATGTCCCAGCTTTACTCATGGCTGTGCCATATACCTCCATTCAGTTTGTGGTCTTACAGAAACTGAAAACTTTTCTTGCTGGCTCTTCTAAGAAAGGTACAAAGTTAACAGATTGATTTTTCATGATTCTTTATTTTGGCAATGCTCCGGTGTTCTACTACTTCTCACAAGGGTCAATAATTTGAGTAATGGAATTGGTGCTTTCGTAATGTGAAGGTGATTATGTTATGATGATTATTTTTTTTCCCCAAAACTTATCTGGAATCATTTTAAGTGCCCGGATTATTAACTAGTGAATGTTGCAATGATGTCCGCTGAAGCTGGGGGTCAGAGTTGTATTTGTTTCAGCTATTTTGAATATAGGCTCTTGTTTCAATTTTATACGAAATCATAATGCTGTGCAGGATATTTCTCTTTCTGGTTATGGTTCTAATTCACATAAATCCTGAATATGATCTTGTAGTAATGTCCTGTGTAAAGATGTAAAAGCATGCTAGCTTAACGAGAAATGAATTGAAGTTGATTAATTGATTTCTTTTTCTTCTCTTTTTTTTGAATTTTCAAACGATGCAGAGGATCATGAAAAGTTGAGTCCATACGTGTATTTTGTCAGTGGATCATTAGCAGGGTGTGTAGCTACACTGGGATCATACCCTTTCGATCAAGTACGAACTATATTAGCTTCACAAGGTGAACCAAAGGTATAGCATATGGCTGTGGTCAATGGCATGTTATCACTTTCTAAATAACTTGACATCTTCAAAAGAGCTGATAAATACTCATGCTTCACTGCTTGTGAAATCATTACTACTTTTCCTGTCTACTCTAAATTTTTCCTACGCCTGCATGGCAAACTTGTTGGATAGAGAGCATTATATGAAACTTTGTCTGGTCTTTTATTTGAATATGTCTAGTAGGAGATTCTGTAGCTCCTTTTGTGGTGGCTCATTTGTATTCATCCCAATGACGATCATTATTTTCTTAGTTACGCCTCAAACAAGCTTAATTGTTATCAACTTTCTCTGTTCACTTGCTGGTTCAAATGAATTCACATCCTACGCTCAATGTGGGGCAAAAATGCTGTCGTTTATGAAGATGTTGCTTGTCAATGTTTTTTCTTGACTGACAAGCATGTACATTTAGGTTTATCCAACGATGAGGTCTGCATTTGCTGATATTATCAAAACCCGTGGCATCAAAGGTTTATATTCAGGATTATCACCAACATTGGTCGAAATTGTTCCTTATGCTGGCCTTCAGTTCGGTACCAATGATATGTTTAAGCACTGGGCAGTGGTAAAATTTTTGATATCCTCTGTTCATTCTTCCAAAATTTTGTCGCTACATGTTTGGAATAAGCACACAGAAGAACTCGGATTTCATGTGATCTAGACACCAATCTGATAGGATGACAAGATAATATGTCAAGCACAAAGTTCAAGGAACTAAAACAGACAGCTTGTGTGCTATTTGTTTGGTCACCCATTGTTCCACTGTCTTGTTGTTTAGTCAAGTATTCAAGCATTTTTCGACTTCTATTAACAATTAAGATATTGTCAGAGAAGACTCAAATTATTAAAAAAGATGTTTCCAATAGCTTTCTGTTTTGAGCTTTGGTCCGCTTCGTCAAAGATTGTTTAAATCAGCATCCACTTCTTCTAATTGAAGGTGGCAACACAAATTATGGCACTTAAGATACCAATCTGATCATTTTTCTTTTGTCTAGGCCTGGAATCAACGCAGGTCACCTTACATAGGCTCAAGTACTGAGCTTTCAAGCTTTCAACATTTCTTCTGTGGGTTTGCTGCTGGGACATGTGCCAAAGTTGTCTGTCATCCTCTTGATGTTGTCAAGAAAAGATTTCAAGTATGTTTCAGATTCCCTGATGATTTTTTTTTTAATTGGGGCACAGAAATAGTAGTTAGTAATGTGAAATTTCTGGGAAATAAGGTGAATTTGTACTCAGAGCCTCTGTCGGTGGGAGTACTTTTGCCTATTTGAATTCAGTTTAGCTTATTTTATTTTTTTACAGTAAATCACTATAAAACACAAGTAGCTTGTCTGATTTGATTTTGTTAGATGCATGTGGAGAAAATGTTGTAAATTTATGCAACATTCTGGCCAATTACTTCCCATATTTCAATGGAGAACTAAATCAAACAACCCGCTCAGTCAATAAGAAGTTATACTTCCTTTTATGCATCTTTTGTTCTAGCAGTCAACAACATATGCTCTGGCTCATCAACTCAAAAGAGCCCACCAAGGTTTTAAAGCCATTGTTCATTTTCCCCCCTTCCTCTTTTCCACCCACTTGATATTCATGAAGTTGTGTTCTATTCTGAGTGACATTCTGTCAGTTGCAATAATCAAGTCGTACAACTTCAAGCATCATCTCTTATTTCTTAAGCGAGTAAAGTTGTGACAAGTCATTTTGTATTTGCTGGTTGTACTGTTACAGATTGAAGGGCTGCAGAGACACCCAAAATATGGTGCTCGAGTCCAGCATCGAGCATATAGAAACATGTATGATGCCTGTGTCCAAATATTGCAAGCAGAGGGTTGGGCTGGTCTTTATAAGGGAATTGTTCCTTCAACCATCAAGGCAGCACCAGCTACTGCTGTAACATTTGTAGCTTATGAAATTGTTCCCAACTGGCTGCAGTCTATTTTGACTTGAGTCTCATAGGATGTATTTCTCTCTCTCTCCCCCTTCTTTTTTTTTTTTGGTGGGATAGTATTCTGAGGTTTTCTTTTGTTTTTGGGCTTCATTTATACACATACATTGGTATACAGATAGTATACATATAAAATATATTTTTTGTGATGAACTTAATTATTTCTGTAATTACGTTTATTATTTTTTAATAAAAATTAACATGTTAATTTTTTGTATCATATTTTATTAATTTTATTATAAAAATGATCAAATTCGTTATAATATGAATATTAAGTTTAGATACTAATGTATAGGTATGAAACTTTTTTTGTTTTCTGTTTTGTATTCTTGCCCCATTTGGGTATCTCATTCTTTTTACTTAAAAGAGAATATCAAAATGGCCCTTATACGATAAATTGGGGAACTATTTCTAGCCCCTTTAGTTTAGTGACTGCTACAGGCAAAGGATCTGATGTTTGTTGATTAGGTGAATGGCAGTTCACGGGTCACATAGTATAATATTTTAGATCCGTACAATTATAACAATTACATCCAGTTCCCACCATTGTGGCTTTTTATTGCACCATTTTCATTTGGTATCTTAACTTTGTTAAAGTATGTTGGAGAGTCTGCTGCTATTTGCCATTACAGGCCCCATATGAGGCTCTTGATGATTGTACACCCACCATTTCGCAGGCTATCCAATGTACCATGAATAACTCGAAATTGTTAATAAATTTGCAGAAGCACGTTAGTCCAATCTAATGAAGCGTTGTAGTGCCTAGTTCGGAACCTGTCTTCCAATATGCAACAGCTAAAATCATCGAAATATGATGACTAGGCTCACAAAAACTTCTGTCTTAATAATTAAGAATAATAATATATACTACAAAATTTATATCATAAACATATTGAAATTTATAATTATAAAAAAATTGTTAATTTTTTTCTTTTTTTGGTTTAAGAGTATTAAAAAAGTTGATTTTTTTCTAAAATTATAAATTTTAAAATGTTTTGTAACATAATTTTTGATATATTTATCATTATTCTAAGAATACAGCCTAGATTTTACTTGATTTAGGAATTGGAACCAACACGCAGTCCATGCTTTTTCTTTTGTTGAAATTGACGTCCAAAACCCTGGTTTTAACTCTTGTTTTCTTTCTTCTGTTCTTTTATTTCTATTGCCAATTCCATTATAGTCATCCCCATTGTTTTCTCTGTGACAGAAAAATTTTAAAAATAAATTGTATAATTAAATTTTTTAACTTTTTAAGCATTTTTGTGAGAAAAAATAAATTATAAAAAAGAAAGATCTTGGTTTCAATTCATATTTAATTAATTAAATTAAATTCAACCGCTCTTCAAGGTAAAACTTATTTTCACTATAATCATTTTTTTTTTTTGACAGAACTACTATAATCATATTTCATTTGATTTTTTTATATATCTATTATAAATTTTAGTTGACCTTCGAGTTACAAATTTATTGAATTTTTATTTATGAATATTTGAAATACATTTTCACAATACTAATTTAAATTAATTAGAATTAAAAAAATTATTTATTACAATAAAATAGAAACTAAATATTTCAAATAGTCAAATATTATCTAATTAATAATAATTAGTGTCAATTTAACTAAATATTATAATTTTATTTTATTCATAAGCAACAAGCCTAACGATTAATAATTCGTAACAACATCAATTAACTTCAACAATTAGCAACAACTGATCCATGTCATTTGGTAATTGGACTTTCACTGCACAACGTGTCTGAGATGAGAGAGAGAGAGAGGATAAAGAGTTGTATAGAATTTTATCGGAATTATTGTCTAAATAAAATAAAAAGATAATTTTTTAAGATCATAATAAAATTTTTTATAATAAAAAAATAATATGGTGTATTTTTTTTTATTGTAAAAACTTTAAGAACCGTTTGCCTGTACTTTTTTCTAACGAGGAAACGGGAAATTCCACGTGGCTGGATATGAAAAACCCCACGTTTTTGGGCTTCGGTTATGTCCTTCTGTGGGCGCAGTTTGCTGCCCGACCCCGACTCTGACTCGATTGTCCTTCCTGTCCCTTTTTTTCTCTTTCCTCGTTTTTTATTTTTATTTTCTAATTTTCTAATGCAATCCCACGCCCAGGTGGTTAGTTATTTCAGTTAATCATTATCCGTCTGACTCCGTCTTTGTTAGATCAACTAAACAAATGAGTTTTAAGGCAAATGCAGAGTCGTATCCATCCTTGTTATTTACCCAAAAAAACAAAAACACATCGCATCCATCCTATTAAGTCTTGAGTGTCCCTGGACTTAGGCTCACAGAAACTTTGATCTGATGCAACCGCTCCAAATGATGTACTTGCCGTCTTGCACAATAAATTAAGACAGTTGGAATTTTTTTTTCTTGGAAAATATTTTGGTAGAATTTTGAAATCACAATGACATTAGTTATTAAATAATTGAATTTAAGATAAATAAATAAATAAATTATTAAATATTGTCGAATGTAACAGTCGAATGTAACAAGAAAACTATTTTTTTAGTTTTATGTTTGTATTATAATAACTTTATTCTTCTTGCATGGCCTTTTTTCTGCTTAATAACGATATACTTGCCTCGAATCACATGAGACAGCCTTCGGTTTGAATCTCCATTTCTCCCTCTCCGCCCTTCAGGGAAGAGAGAAAATAAAGGAATTATAGCCATTCACCAATCACCACAAAGTTGGGGATGACAAGAATCAAGAAAAAAGTTTCTTTTGTTTGGGTCTAGTCTTGTTGAACGGAAGAACTATAATTTGCAAGCAAACATTTTCTTCTTCCAGATCTTTTGACAGATGCCACTTACCTCTCATGCTGCTTTTGTTCTCGTAAAGACAGCACCTGGAAAGTCTGTAACACCATTGTGTTTGTGTAGCCCTTTTGCAATTAGCACCTGAAGCCATCCATGCTGCAGCGGCAAGAAAGGTAAAGGACACCCCCTTGCGGCAAGGGATCCTTCAGCACGAGGTGGCATTCTTCCAGAGGTTTGAGCAGTACAAAAATGTCCGAACCGAAATCCATTTCCAGGTTCAGATTGACCATTTATCAACCGACGACGAATCTTGGAGCCCGAGAGTGGTACCCTTTCCTCTCGAATCAAACTTCAAGCAAGTTCAGTTGAAAAGGGTCATTCTTCCATTTCTGTACATTGCTAGCAAGACAAAGATGTCGGAAGGCAATTATTCAGCATCCAACAAATCTTGTAGGACAAGATTGGGAACTCGTTTTCTCGAGAAATCAAAACTCGCGCTTGCTGAGCATGCCAACATTAATCTTTCCATACATCACTCCCTCTTGCCTCTTCATTTAAGTCCTCAATGCCAGATCTAAACTTTCCAGTGACTCTGACACTACTACGAGGTCGTGATATAGGGTTATCTAGCAGAAAATCCTCCCTGTTCTTCCGCTTCTGTTTTGCACCTAGAAATCCAAAAGCAACAGCTTCCAATGCTTTAGTGGTCGGTGGTCTGTTTCTGGTGCCATGTCTGCGCATGTTCAAGTTATATGACTGCTCAGAAGCCAAGTCAGATACTGGCACGGAAGTTTCCAGAGTACTGAACTCCTCAGACCCTCTGCTCGTATGATCAGACAATCTTTCTGCCAGTTCCATCATCAAAGGTTCAGTTTCAGTATCTTGTGGCACAGGTAAGTTCAGGTCAATCAACATCCGGGTTTGATTTTTTTCTCGAGGATATTCAGAACCAGCAAATTTATCATTGGTACCGCATTCATCACTAATATTTGGACTGCCCATGGATGAAGATAAGGTGGATGATAGCTTCTCGCGCAGATCTGCATGAAAGATAACATCCTGATTGATTGCAGAGCAACCAGCCTCATCTTGCTTTGACCTGGAACTAATCAAGGTATTGATTGTTCCACAGCTTGTCTTTGCACTGTCACAAGCAGTTAATAACTGTCGTGATCGTGCTGCAGGGGCTAAAAGAAATCTGTCAGCAGGTTTCGCTCTACGTGCTGCATGGCTCTTGGCAGCCTTTGTTAGCTGCACGTCATTACACTTGTCAGGTCCCTGGTCCTTTGGTTTGGTTGCAGGAAGTAGCACATTCTGGTCTGGAAAATTATTCTCAAATTTCTCCTCATCCCCCTTATCCAGATCGAGATCCATGGATCGGAAAATATTCCTCTTGTTCCTATCAACATACAAGAGATCAGAAGAATCAGATTCACCAGACAACTGCTCTTCAGAAGAGTCTCCATCACTTTCTTCAGAATCAGCACTGGTAATGGAAACATTCACAATTGCAGCCGGCAAGTTTCTGAGTTCTCGCACCTTGGTTGTTTCCCCATTAGCCAGACTTGTGTCAACAATAGTAAACTTTATATCTGTAAAGCGGCTTGAAATTCGTGGCTTCAGATCACTATGGCATTGTTGATCAGGAAAATCTCCTTGAAGAAAATTCATTCCATTGGTCCACCCATTTTCCTTATTGTTATTGTAGCCCTCAGCATTTAGGTCAAGCTCAAGAAGTGATGGATCTGAAGAAACTTTGTTGAGGACATCAGTTACAGAATCAAAATAGTGAGTTCCTTTCTCTAGTTTCCTTCTTGAGAACTTCTTGATACCAGGGACTAAAAAAACCAGAGAATTCCTGGAAGCACCAGCAAAACCATGACCATTAGGCTGCTCAGAATGCCACCCTCTAGCAAGTAAACGAGGCCAGACAGCTTCCCAGAAGAGATCATTTGATCGGGCCTTACTTAACCGATAGCCTCCAGTCAAGAAGTTAATTATTTCCGAATGTGTAAGCTTAGAGCACGCTTTGCCCATTGGTATTTCTGGGCGGACAGGAGAAACTTGACTGGACTTGCAAGGTTCCATGGCAAAGCCTGTAAGGTCCTTCTTTCCTTTACCAATTGCCACTGCCTCAACGAGGGAGCCCAAACCAACTTTAGCTTTCAAAGCAAATACATATTCTTCCAGTAACATTTTTCCTTCTGCAAATGTCTGAGAAGCCTACAAAACACAAAGTAATAGGCAGCCAAGACAATGGCATTGTAATTTACAGACAAAAATGAACAAAAGATTTTTGCCTCAAAAAATGAAAGGATATGCTCAAGTTTCAACATGCCTTTAAGACATTGAGTTTCATTTGTACTAAATCTAAATGCCATTGAGTTTCAGAACAAGATAGAACTATGCTAAAATAAAACCAAGAAACAATAGCAGTAACTAGAAATCTAAAATGCCCTTGAGAACTTGTTGCTCAAAATTGCAACAGCGATAGATGGTCCTATTTAAAATCAATTTTCTCCAAATAAACCTGGACAATAATCTTACTCTAGCAAAGAGAATAAAATTGTATGACCTGAAAACTGCCAAGATTTTATGTGGACAGACAAGCCTGTGCATAAAACCAAACATAACAATAAACAAAACTCCATGCAGTGCGAGAAAAAGTAAAGAAAGCAAAACCAATGGAAAATTTAAAGGTACAAAGAAAGTACACAAAATCTTACTAATACCCGATCTAAAGGGGATGACTGGTTGCACGTTTAGCCCAAATCTAACACACGATTTAAAACTACGCTGTGAGGCTTAAAGAAGAAGCCATAATACATATATGTGGAAATTGGTCGACAAAAAGTTTGAAGAAAAGTGCTCAAGACACATTTGCCCAAAAGTAACCACCCAAATCACTACATACTCCATGGAATATGGTATGTGTTCATCCTTTTGCCAACTTGTTTCACACATAACTATTGCAAACTTGCCATATAAACTAGGAACAAAAGGGAAAACAACATGAAAAAAGCAATCACAAAATACCTCCAGCAAAGTCTTGTGGCATTCTTCTGACAAATGTGGAAGCAAACGGGATAAGAGTTCTTGTTGTCGCAACCCTGTAAAGATTCGTTGGCCATATATACATCTTCGACTTTTAATTTTTCTACACTCTGACCATCTACAGTATTTGTCAGACCTATAAAACTTCCCATAATAAAATGAAAGTATGTCACCCAACCTTTTGGTCCCAACAAATTTCTTCACTTGAACAAGATTCTTTCCAAAAATATACAATCCAAGGAGAAGAGCAGCCTCTTCCACATCAGTCCATGCATCACCAATAGAACCAGGAACCATGCAGTAGCCTTTCCTTCCATAGTTCTGATGCATTTTATTTTTCAATCCTTGGCGCAAAAGTAGCCCTCCAGAATTTCCTCCACCCATCCCAACATCCATCAAAACGTCAAGAGGCTCAGGTTTGATGTCAGAAATTTGCATCTGTAAACTGCTTCCTGATTTTACGTATTCATTTCTATGGGATGAATGGACCAAATCAGCAGGAAAATCTGGCATTTCGTGTTTGACAAATTTATATTCTTCACTGATCTGCATTAATGATATGGGTAATCCAACTAAAAATCTATACGAACTACTGGGCACTACTACATCAGTTGGGCTCCCATTCGGTAACATATGGGCAGGTTCTGTCATCAGTTGTGGAATTTCAACTTGATACTGCTTTCCAATGCGAGGAAGCAGCTCAGGATCTCTGGAAACATCAGATATGCCAGGAGCTACTTCAGAAAGTGATTGCTCTTCTTCTGATTTGTTGCCCATGGAACTTTCATTATAACATACTTCTACAGTATCCATCTATCTGCATTGGGTTTAAATAAATGAAGACAGTTATTTTGATTTTATAGGTAACATACAGGCAAAGCATGTATGACATCATCAACAAAGAAAGAAGCACTGATATTTTCCCAACGTTATGGAAAATTGATCAACCTTTCTTTTTTAATTCTCTGACGAAATAGCATTAATATCTTCAAACTGAGACTCAAGCAAAGGACAACATAGTATAAGAGCACAAAGTTTTATGTCTACAGAGAGCGCTAAAATGGTTCAAACAAGCAGAGGAAAAGTTTCAATCTTTCATCTCCAACCATTTTCTTTTACCTGGAATCTGTTAGGATCATCTTAAACCTGAGAGACATAAAGTTCATTCATTTAAGGTAAAACGCTTAAATTAATCAACAAAAAATTAAAAGAAAATTAAAAGGCATAAAAAATTAAAAATTGACCAATAAAAAAGAATCACAGAAGCACATCCATTATCAGAACTTTTTGGCCTCCATAGTCGTCTAAAACCCCCATTTTCAGTATGTATTTTCCTTTTATATTTTCTTATTCATTTTTCTGTTTGGAAAAGAAAAACAGATGAAACATTTTTTTTGCTACAATGTACAAGTTCAGGAAATGAAAAATTAGGAAACTTATTTACAAAGAATGATTTTCTCACCCAAATTTGAAAAAAATAAAAATAAAAATTCGGATGTCAAAAGGTTTCATTTTACACGTTGTAAGTATTTTCTTCTTTCTTTTTTTTTTTTTTTTCGTTCAGAATGTATAGTAGCAAACTGGAAAGCCATCATTTGAAAGAACATCCATAATTTCTATACTAAAAGGCAAAATGAGGCAATGCATAAGGATATATGACAGACTTCAACTCAACCAGAGATTCTAAATTCTAATAAACTGGGTGTCACCACAAATTAATATGTTTATGGTAAAAAGCCACAAAAAAATATTTATCTCAGTAATTTAATGCCAAAAAAAAAAAAAAAAACCAGTAAATTTAATATCCTGAAACCGCACGTAAATAAAAAAATAAATAAACAGTAAAATAACACAACACCACAAAAAGGTAGCTATCAACAACTAAACAAGCAAGCATAGGCATAGCAACCAACCCCAGATCCATTTTAGAACCCCAAAACCAATAACAAAACAAGCAAACAATCCCTCGTAAAGAAGAAGCTCCAACTCCCCAAAGAAAGACAGTGGCCCCATATTTTCACCCACATTTTTTTTCCTCAAAAACCAATCTCAAAAATCATATTTCATATAAACCAAACCACTGGCATTCAAAGTTATTTTGCTTTTAACGCAGTATATATAATAAAAATAATTTTAAAAAAACAAAACAAAGCTCTCATTGAAGAAAAAAATAGGAAATACAAAAAAACAATAACAAAGACAACAGTTAGAATTCCAAAAATGATCCCCGAGAAAATTCAACCTCACCTTTATAGATGAGTAGAAAACCGTTAACCCCACAAAGAGTACAGGGGCATTAAATTTAATTAAATTAAATTTCACTTCATAACAAGCAAATCACGACGGCAACCAATTTAACAAACAAAATAAATAAACTAAAATGAAAAATTTTCAAAACCAAGAAACAAAATTTTAAATTTACTATATTCCTCCTCCTCCTCGACTCAGAAAAAGAAAAAAGCCGTCAAAGAAAAGCCAAGTGAAAAAGAAAAAAAAAAAAAAAAGAGCTAACTTGGGAAGATGGGCGTCCACCGATTCACTCGTTAAGGGCTGAATAATGAACCAAAAAAAACGTAACTTTTTGACGCTAAGACGAAAACAAACACACAAACAACAAGCACATCAACATACACAACAACAAAGCACACATGTTAAGTACATGGGGCGAGAGAGGTACCTGTGTAGAACAGAGCTGGGGGGGCTTTATGGCTTAAAAAGATTTGATTTTTGATAGAGAAAGAAAGAGAGACGGACGAGAGCAAAGATGGGTCGTGTCTCTCTTCGTCTCTCGCCAGTCCGCTCTGCTTTATAAAGAGAGAAAAATATTTTGTAGCAGTTCTTAGAGAGAGAAACTGAGAGAGATAGAGAAAGAGGGACGAAAATGATATCTCCACGCGCTTTCCCAAGTGCGTGAAGCTACCGTCGCCCATTGGCTCCACCTGGCTTTTTCTTTAAGATTCTACTTTGTTATCATCATATTAAATTAATCATGAAATTTAAAGATTTGACTAGGTAGAAAATGCGATAAGGAAAAGAAGTATAATTTACTTAATAATTTATATTAATTTTTTAAAAATTTAATAAATTTTATTAAATCACATCAATACAAGTCTATTATATGTTCTTGCTGAGTTGCCAACAAATTTTCTGATAAATTTAAATTAAATATACTAAAGATTAAAGTAGTGATTAGATTTGTAAAAAAACAAAGAAAAAAGGCCTATTGGTTCAATAATAACCTGCCACGTAAATATTGGTTAAAACTTATCGGTAAAAGGATCCATTATATGGTCAAATAATTTTTTTTTATTATGTCTATATGTATTTTTTTTGTGCAACCATAAATATTTTTTTGTGCAACCACATAATAAAAATGTGCAACGAAAAAATAATAATATTTTTTAAATTACTTTTTATCGATTTAATTATATAAAACACGTTCTTAATTATACAAAAAAATTTTCATGTAAAAATAATAAAAAAAAATGATTTTAACATAAACTTTTTCCCACCGGTAAATGGGTGCCAACCAGCGGAAATTTTTTGCGTGACAAAACCAATATGCATCCTGGCGTCGCTTACGTCAAATTCGGATACAAAGGTTGGTCTTTTGCTGCGAATCGGTTCCGCTGCAATTTTTGTGCAATAAAAAAATTAGATTTAGATCATAATTACAATTATTTGTGAATTCTTTAATCTAACATAAAATCATTAACAAAAATTAAAAATAGTGAACTTTAATAGACACACAAACTGTGTGATGCCACCTAACCAAGTTTTTTCCCTTCAAAATGTAAAATCTCAATTCTTAAATCATATGTACGTTAAAATTTGAAAACATGAACCAACCAAATTAGTCGCCTAGGAGCGCAGCTCTTAAAGGGCAGGGCCCTTATATTAAGGGCAAAGTTACAGATGAGCCGAGTTGAATATAAATTTATTAAATTCAAATATCGGCTCATTTATTAACTGAGTTTAAAAATAAAATTTGGTGTTATTATCATTTAATAACAAGTTAAAATCAAGTTGAGTCTATAATTATCGAGTCAAGTTTTTAAACTTTTAACGAACTATGTAATATAATTTTGTAATATTAATAAAATAATTAAAATTAAAAAAATTTATTATTATACATAAAATAAAAGGACAACAAACGTTTGTTTAAATAAACTAACTAATAAAAAATTAATATTTAATTTTAATAAATAAATATAAATATATGTAACATATAATTTTGAAAAATGAGTCTAATGTAATTATTTTTATAATATAATAAATGAGCTTTTTTAATATTATGTAAACAAAATTTTAAACGACTGTTTACAAGTCTAATTGAGTCGAGTCACTAATCTTTTAATGAATATATCGATTCATTTACAGCCCTAATTAAGAGTGTCATTAAACCATATAATTCATTTTATATAAGCAAATTTTAATGGGTTTCTACCAAAATCAAGATTATTTTTGTTTGATTTGCAACACCCAAACTGCAAAACGGAATAATTCATACCGCAATTTTACTAATAGTAGTTTAACTAATTTTTTTTCGCTCTCTTTAAGCAATTCTGAAATCGTTGAAACCATAATTAAAAATTTAATTTAACCACGGGATATACGTTAATGAACACCAAATTTTAATTTTTTAAAGTGAAAGTTTGAAGTTTAAACTGAGAGAACTCACCTAAACTTGCCCCTTCTTTCAACTTATATATATATATATATGTTTGAAAGAAATCGGCACAAATTAACTCTTGCGCTCAGTACAAGCGAGCGCATAGTGTTTTGCTGTCTTTGTTGAGAGTGCATGGAATCGCAGAACAAGAGTGTCGGATAAGAACTGCGCTTTTAAATGGATGGAGTTTACTGAAATGACCAAATTAGCCTCCGGAGATCTGTTCTCGTTTAAGAAAATGGTAAAATAACGAGGATAGACCTGGGTCATTTCCTTGTTTAACTATTAACATATTACATGACTAAACAATGTGTGGTTAAGATAATGAAGAGGCTCGTTCCATGTAAAATATCACAAGTTTGAATTTTTATTAAATAAATTAAATGACAAAGGTTAAATATACGTTGATTTTATAACCTCACGAAGAAGCTAGTAATATATGTTGTATTTATGAGGTGTGCTCTTTTATAGTTCCAACTTACTTTTTTCGGTAATGGAACGCAATTCTTCATCACATGTTTGTGGGTACTCATACTTATTCATCTTTTATCTTAAAAAATATTACAAATTTGAAAGCTTTATATATGGAATTTCCAGTTCCTATTAACTTAAGTGATTTGGAAAGCTAGAAGATTTTACTGGTTAACTTAATTTGTCCTTGGTTAATTATAAGATTTATTTTTGGTGTAAAAAAGTAATTGATATAATTTAAATCTTTAAGTAATATAATTATACTTCATGGTTCGATGATGTCGATCGCCAAGGATACCAATTCCTTATTCATGGGTTTGCAAAAACAATGAAGCCAAAATGTGGTGTCTATGATATATCCCAAGATCTCATGTATTTATGTAATTGACGACAAAAAGAAAACTCTGTTAAAAATAATTTATACCGTTGATTAACAGTTCAAAAGAAATGACAAGCAAATGATAGATTTACTGCTAGTAGGATTAGAATTTGCATGCAAGGAACCAACGAGGTTAGTCTGGTTGGCTATAAGAGATTTTTTTTTATATATAAAAAAGAATATATTAAGAGTTAAACTTTCGCCTTTCAAATATTTTTTACAAAAATATGTGTTGTAGTTGGAATAATTTGCACATTTTGAATTGTCATTAGAAGTGCATCCTCCTTAATCTATAATATCTAATAAATAATGACTATTATTGTGTTAAAAAAAGGAAAAAATTTTGTAATTTTACTCTAATAATTTCAAAATAGTTATAAAAAAATATAAATTATTATATAATTGATTTTATGAAAGAATAAAAATAAAAAATTGTCCAATAAAATTAGATAAAATTATATAACTATTTATTTTTATAAATTTTACTAACTACAATTACTTTTATTTTCTTTTTTATAATTGTTCGTTTGTGATATATATTAATAGACTATTAAAAAATTGAAAATTTAATATATTACAAAGTTATTGTTAAAAAATATTGATATATTAATTTTTAATTAATATTTATAAAAAAATAAAAAAATAATTACTTGTAACAAATTTCTTATTTTTATTAATGTGAAATTACTTATTATTAAAAAATAATTTACATGCAAAGCAAGCTGCTCTTTTCCGACAACAATCCTAAGAAGGTGGCCCTATCAGCGAGGTTTATAGCATTACGTGTCCAATTACCGGTTGAGTTGAACCAATTGAGGTTTGCCTTCTAGCTTGTGTTTGGACTGGGAGAAAATAAAGTGAAAGAAAATTGTGACAAGAAAAAAGAAAAATAAGAAAAGAAGTTGTAAAAAAAAAAATTATGAAAAAATATATTATTTGAATAAATAAAAAAATATATGAGAAAAAAAATGATGAGATAAAAAATAAATAGTAAATTTTCTTTACTTCACTTTCTTTTGTTCATTTTTCCTGAAATCCAAACAGGCCTTAATCTTTAACCAGACAAGAAAAAATGAAAAAGAAAAATGGGCAATCCCCATGAAAATAACGAGTAAGTAAAGAGATCCATTTGACGGTTACGTCTCTTAAACGCTCCCTATTATCCCACAGCAATGCCTTTTTTTCTCCGGTAAGAAACGAAAAGTAGGAAATATACGTTCAAATAAAAAACAAAAAAGAAAAGTATAGGTAATTTTCATACATACAAGTCTCATAGAAAATCATGTTATATCGGAGAAACATATATTGAAAATGTAAATTACGGAATATTTCGACAAAAATTTAAACGGACGATCTTAAAAAGTTATTTTATTTTTAAATTTCAAGATTAAGTGGTGGCAGCAATGTTATTTTCCTTACATTGGTAAAATTGTCAATTTTCTTGAAAATTTAATAGTATGTGCTAACTGTTTCCTTTGATGATTGGGTAATCTGCAAAGGTACAACGATTTATTCCGTCAAAAAAAAAAAAAAAAAAAGGTACTCTGCAAATACAAAGCCAAATTTCTTGTTTTTTCGTTTCTTTTCCTCCAACGTTAACAAGTAGAACAAACTACAAAGCAAAATAGTTTTGCTCGGAGACGACACACGACTACCTAGAAATTGCCGTACGGAATGATTTGTCCACGCGCGGTCAACGAGCGTGAGACAAAAATCCTCGTTTTAATGGATTTCTTTCGTCAGAAAGACTAAAACAACCCCACAGCTTTTTTTTATCCTCCTTATTGGACGCATGCTATAAGTGTACATACATTCTGTACCTGTCGTCAGTAAAAAATTAAATTAATATATAAAAATACCATTAATTTTATTTCAAATAATAAATTTAATATTAATTTTAAAAAATAATAATTTATTCCTTTTTAATTTTTTTTAACAAATTTAATATATAATAATTTTATATAAATAAAATGTATTAATTTTGATACATATTTATAAAATTATATATATTTTAATAATATAATAATCATATAGGTTAGTACTATATCATTGAAATAAATAAATTCTGTTCAAAAAATTTTATGGTATATTAGATTTATTATAAAAAAATTTAAAAAAAGATAAATTATTACTTTTAAAATTAGTATTACACTTATTACTTTAAATAAAATTAATGATATTTTTGTATATTCACTCTAAAAAATTTCATTTGTAGCTACGTACCGATGGGATTGTAATTCAATGCGGTTAAACTACGAGTTTCTTGGTAAATATTGTAAAACAGAAAATTAATTTATGTTTATTTTTACGAATATTGAAGTATGATAATTGATAAATTATTTGTACTATTAATTTTGATACATATTTATAAAATTATATATGTTTTAATAATATAATAATCATATACATTAGTAATATATCATTGAAATAAATAAATTCTGTTCAAAAAATTTTATGGTATATTAAATTTATTACAAAAAAATTTAAAAAAAGATAAACTATTACTTTTAAAATTAGTATTACACTTATTACTTTAAATAAAATTAATGATATTTTTGTATATTGACTCTAAAAAATTTCATTTGTAGCTACGTACGGATGGGATTGTAATCCAATGCGGTTAAATTACGAGTTTCTTGGTAAATATTGTAAAACAGAAAATTAATTTATGTTTATTTTTACGAATATTGAAGTATGATAATTGATAAATTATTTGTAGCAGGTAAACTCTAGATATATAAAATGAAGGATAAGGATGGGGTCCCATAAGCAAATACTGAAAAACTTATAATAAGATTTTTTTTTGTTTTGTTTTTTTTTTGTCCATGCGGTTACATATTATAAGATCTTATTGGTAAGCAATTTTTTTTTTTTTCCATTTGGGCTAATTAGTTTATTAACGTTGAGGATTTGGTAAAAAATAATTTATTTTTAAATATTATAATGTTATAATTTATTTTACTGTAAAGTACTGCTATCATGTATAAAAAAATCACGTCTGTTAATTTCATTAACAATGAACACGTGAACATGATGTAACAAAAATTATTTAATAATATTTTATGTATCAAATTATTAATGAAAAAACTCACTCTTTCCGTTATATGCCTAATCAGTCATCAAATTGTTCAGTTGATACATCAAATATAAGTATAACTGACTTTATATTTTCTATAAATTAGATTAGTCTATGTTAATTTTACTCACAATTCAATTCTCTACTCACCAGTCCAGTCATTTTGAGGGCAAGTTGTTGCTTTTTCTTATTCCATGTGATACATAAATGTAGAGGTCATGCATTCAATTAGTTCCATGTTTAAGTATAATCAATATCAACAAACTCCTTATAATCCATCACCATTATCAACAAGCTTATTGTTGCATAAATTCTCTTTTCATGTCTTGCAAAATGCTTTAGGGCCTTCCCAATTTCTTCTCGTATACAACATCCATCAGCGTTCATGATCCATCTACAATCAAAACTTGAATTTGCAATATTTATCTGGATCCGCAAGACTAGGCATCAAGAACTAATTATGACATTTATTTGCCATTGTGAAGAGAAAGTCAAGAAATAATCAATTTATAAAAGGGAAACATAAAATAAAAAAAAAGATAAAAAGAACTCGAAATTAGGGGGAATGGTAAGCTTATTCACTGTGTTGACAACTAGAAGTGCAAGTGGTAACACGGTCTGAGTCCTTACCATTACGTGTCTGATCACTGGCCGAGGTTGGTGACTACCTAATATTTTTGTCATCTTTATTATCTTATAAAAAATTTTTATTTTTTATTTTTTAAAAAGTGCAATAAAAAATAGATCTAAACATTTAACATTTTTTTCCTCGTGTTTGATTAGCTAATTGATGAGTTAATAGTTTAGTAAGGCGATGATCAATAGTTGATCTAAGAGGATAATCAGTTGCACTGAGATTGAGACATGACCCAGACACCTCAGGAGCGGAGCAGAGTGAAAAAGAACAAATTTCAAGAAAAATTGTAGATGGGCTGACTTTTCTCTAACAATCTCCAATAAAGTTATATAATCTTTTTATTGTAGGAGTTTAATTTTTTAGAGATATATAGTTATTTAATTGTGAGCCCCACTTACTGAGGTAACATTTATTTAAATTACAAATTTTTATAATTATAATTGAGTTATTTTGTTGGTTTGATCATTATAAATTTATTTAATTGTTAAGTCATATACCTTTCAGATTCATTAAGTCAAATACTTTTTAGATTCATTAGATCAAATATGTTTTTAACGATCAAACTGATAAAAAACTTGAACGTAAAAAATTTAGAAAATATAAGACTCAATTGAAAAAATTAAATAATTTAAGATTTAATTGTAAAAATTTACAAAAATTTAAAACTTAAATGAATATTATCCGTCTTACTCACCTAATTCACAAAAAAAAAAAAAAAAGGCTAAAGAAATGGACATAAAACGATAAAATTGGCTAAAAGATTTCTTTGGTATTTTATTGAGGGAAAATTAAGGTTGCTTGCTGTGATTAAACAGAATTGAAGTATACACGACGTACAAATCGTCTAAACTCTTGTGATCGTTTGTTTTCTACAATGCAGTAGTCTTCGAGTCAAAGTCAAAGTTTGATAAGACGCGAAAAAGTCTACTCACCTGATATTGAAATGGGAATAAAATTTGTTCTCCAGAAATACAAAGGATTGGAGGAAAATTCCTTTTGTCCACATCTGGTAAAAAATAGGTGGTGGTTGGATGCTTGGGTTTTTGACCAGGTTCAAAGTAAAAGAATATGGTTCTTTAAGAACTATTGCTTTTAAGTGAAGAAAAATACATTAGAAACATACCTCCTGATGCATTCAGGACGAACACATGAATGTTTATATCACATGTACAAAATTATATCCCACGAAAATAGCATTCCATATCGCATAAAAGAGTTTCATAATAATATAGTAGATATTTATGTCAAAATATGTTTATGCTTATTTTATATAAAATATTATCTATATAATATATAATGTTTTATACTAGATATAAAATTTTTTTTTGTCTACTTAAGTTTACTCATTAGGTAATTCACTTTTAAAGAAATATAAGTAGGTACGCCGTTTATTTAACAATATCAAAATACTAAATTAAATTTGTTTACAAAAATTTTTAACTATCTAATAATTTATATAATCGTATATTTATAAATATTTTAATAAAGGTGAGCCAGTTAATTTTACTTTGGTAGAATTGAAGCAGACACGCCCGCCATGCCTATTTCAGCAGTTGACTAACGACTTGGTTCCGCAAATTCTCTCCCTAAGCACATTGAAACTTCTAACTTTCTATTAGCGCTGTCATTGTTTATTCCGTCGCATTGAAGGTTCTTTTGTTTTTTTCTTAATGTTTGTAGGTAACCCATTTTCGCAGGGGATACGCAAGCCAAAAATTATGGAAGAATGAAAGAAAATAATTAATCTCTTGTAGTCTACCTATAAAAAAACATTCATGAACAAGTTGAGAAAAGGGATACCAGTCTTTAAAAAAATTCATGAACTAATTATAGTAAAATTTGGATTTTCTGTTTGGTTGCTACCAGAAAGTCAGGTCATAAGAATTCCTCCAATCTGAATTGTAGGAAATTAAAAAGAATTTCTGACAATTCAATACAAATGAGGCGTCGATCCAGCGGCCTGTAATTACAAGGGTAAAGTCTAGAATTAAGGAATTGGGGCCCAGATTCTCTTATCTTCAAAGCACTGGACTTGATCCGCTGGTCTAGAAAACGGTCTCATCTCAGGTAAGGCCCATAAGCCTTCCTTGCAGACGGAAGACCCAAAAGAAAAAGACCAGCATTTTTTTTTTTTTTTTTTTTGAGACATCTCAGCATTTAGAGTTCACATTTTTATTTTACAAGTTTTGAATTTAAATTCTTAAAAAGGTGAAATGAAATTATAAAAAAGAAAAATTACTCTCATTGTATATCTTATAGTCAAAAAGACCTCTTAAAAGACCAAAAAAAAAAAAAAAAAAACCAGCCATGGCCGACCTCCTTGACCTTAAGCGTTACAACTGAACCTCTGCTTTGAGTGCATGGAGGAAAAGAAAAGAAAAAATATCATGCCACCATTTTAGGACCCCATAAATGGCAAATTACCCATCCCGGATTGCCGGATGGCATTAGTATTATGGGTATCGGAGAGGTTGGAGGTTTGATTCCAAATCTCTTTAAATGCCTATAACTTGTGAAAATTTCAGACTTAGTCTCTTCGTGCAGTGTGTTCGACATAATTTCTATTTTTCTCTTTTCTAACAACCAAAAAACTTACCACTAATTATTTTTTGTTTAAAAAAAAAAAAAAAGAATGGCGAATGTGGACTTGCTCTTCCTCTCAAACAAAACCACATCTAGCCTATCAATTACGAGCCACACCGAGCAATTCTTAGCCATGGTATTTTTCAACCCCCCATCTCCGAATTACAATAGCCAGAAATATTACAACAGGAGTGCCAACAATATAGACAACGGATGCCACTATTTTCCATAATTGATCAAGATGTAATAAAATCCATTAAATTTGGTTTCTTCAAAAAACACAGCATCACAAGAAAAAAAAAAAATCCCTTCCCAGCATTGACCAAGCATGCAGTGGCTTTCACCGTTGAAACAGTCTTCTTCTTCATCTTTTTTTTTTTTTTTTCCTTTTAATGAGGTTTCTCCAGAAAAAAGCTCCTCAAAAATAGAAATCTCTGATAGAGTAGAAGACAGCAGTGGCCAAGACTCTTCGTGTTCCTACTAAATGTCAATAAACAGACAAGTAGATTGGACTTCCATGAATGTCAAACTCCATCAAGATTGATTTTTTTTGTTTTCCCCTAAAAATTAGATTCACAACTTATTTGCTTTTGGCTCTGAAATGATTACCACCCTCAAGGAAAAAGCCCCGACAAAGTGCTCTACCTTTGACGCCATTGTTCGTGTTAGGAGAGCAAGAACCAAGGCATTTTTGTGTGATATATAATTTATTTTTTGGTATCACCCAACAACTTATAAGATTTGTAGCAGTTTTTGGCAGAACGGTAACTTGACAAATGGTGGTGGAGAAATTAATATATGGTTTGGTTTAGAGCTAGAGAAGATGAAGATATTAATGATTCACATACTTAGATTTGACACTATGAAAGGCTAATAGTGTTAGAGTATAGTGACCCAAATTCTATTCAGTCTGATTTCAAGAGTTTGCAGTTTGTTCAATCCGACCTGAAAAGCTTGCTGTTTGACATAATATGGATTTGTGATATAATATGGACCCGTTATATTTTTGGTTTATATTTATTTTGAGTTTTAGAATTCACTGTACACATATATATTTATTCTTTTCAATTAGAGCTTGTAAGTTTATTATTTTATTATTGCCAACCTAAGCTCTTCTTTGTACTGTTCTTTGTTCTTAGTGAATTTCTTCTCTTTGCCCATAGTTTTTCCCCATATTGGGGTTTTTCATGTAAAATTTGTGTATTCTGTTTTTCATTTTCTTTATCTATCGCGTTTATTTCCAAAATAAGTGGTATCATAGCCTGGTTTGATGTCTGCGATGGCAACTATGAAATACACTATTCTGCTTTTGGATTGAAATACTAGATTTTTGCTATGACAGGTTAAGATGCGAGCTGTGCTTGCACAAGTGGATTTGGATGACATATTATTGGGATTTGATAAGATGCCCTTGCATGGTCACCAGAGGAGAAACAACGCAGAGATCGAAAAGTTTTATCTCAAATTCATCTTCATCTATCAAATTAGATTATGCAGGATATTTTGAAAGAGAAAATCGCTGCTACGTTATGGCTAAAATTACGGTCGTTATGCATGACGAAAAGTCTTACCAATAAGATCCATCAGAAGTAGCATTTGTATTCTCACCGTATGATAGGAAGTACATTCCTTGAACATCACTTAACTATTTTTAAGGAAATTGTTTCTGATCTAAAATGTATGAATGTCAAATATGATGAAGAAGATTTGGCTTTGATTCTATTGTGTTCGCTACCTTCTTTATATTTGACTTTAGATATACTATTATCTACATTCATGACAGTCTTACTCTAAATAAAGTTTATGAAACTCTGTTCTCCAAAGAGAAAATTAAATAATTAGTGGTTGGTTCCGAGACTAAGGTAGAAAGCCTTATTGTTCGTGGCAGATGACAGGAGAGAAATTCTAGTAGTAATGGAAGAATCAAATCAAAATCGAAACCCAAAGATAAATTTTGTAATTATTGCAAGAAAAAAAGCACATCAAAATTGAATGCTTTAAATTGCAAAGGAAGAATAAGAAAGCTACTGATGATCAAAAGGGAAAACAACCTGAAAACTCCAGTCAAGCTAGTGTTGCAAATGATGTTTCCAGTGATGGTGAACTTGTAACTATTTCTGATGGCACCTTTACGCCTTCTGAGGATTTGATTATTGATTCAAATTGCACGTTTCATATGTATCCTAATCGGGACTGGTTTTCAACATATGAAACTATATCAAAGAATGTTGTGATGTTGAGAAATAATGTATCGTGTAAGACAGTTGATATTGGAACAATTAGAATTAAGATGTTTGATGGTGTTGTTAGGACACTTAGTGATGTCAGACATGTTCTGGATCTAAGATGAAATCTGATTTCTTTGGGTACTCTTCATTCAAACGAGTACAAATACAGTGTCGAAGGTGGAGTTTTGAAAATTAGTAAACGTGCTCTTGTTGTGATGAATTGACTAAAAAATTTTGTGAGGTTGTATTTATTGCATGGTTCTATAGTTATGTGTGATGCTATTGTTACTACTCATTCTTTGTCAGATGGTAATGTTACCATATTATGACATATGCATGTAGGACACATGAGTGAGAAGGATATACTTGAATTGAGCAAAAGAGGCTTTTTTGATGGTCAAAGGATCAATAAATTGAAGTTCTGTGAGCACTGCATTTTTAGAAAGTAAAAGAGAGTTAGCTTTAGTAAAGGAATTTCCAATACAAAGGGAACATTCAACTATATTTATTCTGATCTTTGGGGACCATCTAAGGTACATTCTAAAGGTGACGCTAGTTACTTGTTAATTGTCATTTATGACTTCTCCAGAAAATTTTGGGTATTTTTCTTAAAGTAAAAAAGTGATTTTTTGCTACTTTCGAGCAATGAAAAATTATGGTTAAGAAGCAGATAGGGAAGAAAATTAAAAATCTTTGCATGGATAATGGCTTGGAGTTTTGTTCTGATAAGTTAAATGCTTTTTGCAAGTTAAAAGGAATTAGTTCTTGGTACTCTACTATAAAATGGAGTTGCAAAGTGCATGAACAAAACTTTGGTGGAGAAGGTACGTTGCATGCTTTCTAATTCTAGTTTACCCAAGTCGTTTTAGGCAGAAGGTGCTGCAACAACCTGTTTTCTGGTTAGTCGCTCTCCCTCTACTATTATTGATGAAAAACTGCAGAAAAAATTTGGTTTGATACTCCTACAAATTATTCAAATTTGAAGATTTTTGGATGTCCTGCATATGCTCATGTTGATAATTGGAAGTTTGAATCGAGGTCTGAAAAGTCTATATTTCTTGGTTATAGGCTTGATGTTAAGGGATATAGACTATGATGTTCATATACCAATAAAGTCTTAATTAGCAAGAATATGATTTTTGATGAAGCTGCTATGTTTAATCTCTTGTCTTTCAAGGGTCTTCTAATACAAGTCAACAGAAATCTTTTACACAAGTGAAACTACATATTAGTCTAAAATCTGTAGTAGAATCTACTCTTTTGTCTAGCTCAGAGATATATGGCAATGCTGATTATTCTTCTTTATTACCACCACTGCTACTGCAGTATTCTTTTGCTAGAGATAGACCTAGAAGAAATATTAGACCTCCTCAAAGATATCTTGAAGCTAACTTGGTTGCTTATGGTTTGAATGTTGTTGAGGATGTTGATTCCAGTAAATAGCCTTCTACATTCGTAGAGGCAGTTAGTTGTGATGATTATGGTAAATGGATGATTATCATGCAGGAGGGGATGAAATCCCTTCATAAGAATAAGACATAAGAGTTAGCGAAACTACACGAGGGTAAGAAAATTGTTTGCTGTAAATGGGTGTTTAAGAGAAAGGAAGACACACTAGGAGTTGAAAAAGTAAGGTATAAAGCGAGACTGATTGTTAAAGGATATGGTCAGGTTTCAGGTGTTAACTTTACATATGTGTTTTTTTTTTTAGTTGTAAAGTATAATTCAATTAGGACGTTGCTTAGTATTGTGGCTATACATGATCTTGAGCTTGAGCAGTTGGAAGTGAAGACTGCATTTTTATATGGAGAACTTGAGGATAACGTTTACATGCAGCAACCAGAGGGTTTTGTAGTTTAAGAAAAAGAGGACTGTGTGTTTGCTGAAAAATCTCTCTATGACTTGAAACAGTCGCCCAGACAATGGTATAAGAGATTTGACTTTTTTATGAGCACTCATAATTTCAATAGTTACAGTTATGACAGTTGTGTTTATTTTAATAAGAGTGGTGATGGGTCATTCATATATCTACTCATTTATGTTAATGATATGTTAATAGTTGCTAAAGATCAATGAGAGATAAGAAAGGTCAAAGGTTAGTTTAGTAAGAAATTTGAGATGAAAGACTTGAGAGTAGTAAAGAAGATACTTAGCATAGAGGTTTTAAGAGATAGGAAAGTATCAAAATTGTGCCTAAGTCAGAAAGGGTACATTGAGAAAGTTATTCACAGTTTCAATATGCAAAATGCTAAACCAATTAGCACTCTATTAGTTGCACACTTCGGACTTTCATCTACTTTATTTCCTGAGTTAGATATTGAGATTGATTATATGTCATAGGTTTCATATTCCAGTGTAGTTGGATCTCTCTTGTATACTATGATTTGCACATAACAAGATTTATTATACACTGTTAGTGCTGTCAGTAGGTATATGACAAATCCTGACAAAGAGCTTTAAAGAACAGTTCAGTGGATTTTCATATATTTGCGTGATTCTACTGATGTTTGTATGCAGTTTGGGAGATTTAGAGATGAAATCCTCAGATATGTTCTCTGATTATACTAGAGATCTTGATAAGAGAAAATTACTTGCAGGGTATGTTTTCACTATTGATGGTTGTGTTGTCAGTTGGAAAGGTACATTACAAACTACAGTTGCATTGTCTACTACTGAGGCAGAGTATATGACTATTATCGAAGCTTTTAAGGAAGCTATTTGATTTAAAAGACTATTTGTTGAGCTCAGTAGAGATTTACAGATTACCACTGTTTACTGTGATAGTTAGAATGCTATATTTCTTACTAAAGATTAGATGTTTCATGAGAGGATAAAGCACATGAAAGTACGATATCATTTTGTGTGTGATGTCATTGCTCGTGGTGATATTATAGTGAGCAAAATTAGTACTCATGATAATCCTACTGATATGATGACTAGGTCATTACTAGATGCCAAATTAGAGCACTTCATGAACTTGGTTGTACTTCTCATTGAGTTATGTACCCTTTGGAATTTGTAGAAGAGATGGAAAGATTTTCTCAAAGATTAAAGTTTTGTTATTGGCTTCACATTCGTGTCAGGTGGAGATTGTTGGAGTATAGTGACTCAAATCCTGTTCAGCCTGATTCAAAAAGTTCGCGGTTTGTTTGGTCCGACATGAAAAAGCTTGTGATTCGACAAAATATGAATTTCTAACATAATATGGACCTGTTATGTTTTTTGTTTATATTTATTTTGGGATTTGAAATTCACTGTATACGTATATACTTATTCTTTTTAACTAGTGCTTATAAGTTTATTATTCTATTACTATTGCTCTAAGTTCTCTAATGTACTCTTCTTCGTTCTTAATGAATTTCTCTTCTCTACCCATAATTTTTTCCCATATTAGAATTCTCCACGTAAAACCTGGGTATTCCGTTTTCCGTTTCTTTGTTTATCGCCTTTATTTTCCCAACAAATATTTTTTTTCTTTTTTATTTAGTTCATTGGAGAACAATACTTATAGAAGGAGATGAGATGAGAAAAGTAAAAGTCGAATCTGGACTTTTCACTTGGCATGGACCCATATATTAATTTCTATTACATAACACCCATCTGCACTTAAAATTAATAATATATGATTACACCTTTAGCCTCCCCCATATGCGTGTGCTAGTCATTTCGGGCCTTATTAGGAATTCTGCTCATTTCATTGACGGGTTAATGTAATATATTTGACACATGATGCTGATATTCAATAAGATTAACTAGCTACCACCAAACTAAAAATAGCCAAAGGAATCTTTCCTTTGCACAACAGGACATACTATAATACAAAATCAGTTGCTTCGATCTTTGTTTCTTTCTTTGGCTTGGCATACCTTCCACTTGCTATCTTTCACCCCAAGAAATTAATTAATGCCTTTGAAGGCTCTGCTCCAAGCTCACTGGGACTGCGGCAGTTTTCAATCTTTAATCCAGATAATTAAGATTGGACAAAGAAAGTGACAGAGGGGAATCTTGGAGAAGTGGTAGTTTGAACAATAGTATATTCTTAGAGACTCTGCAATGAGTTTCAAATTTCTAAGTTTGTAATTAAAATATTTATGACTCTTTTCGGGTTTGGCTCTTCTGCTTATGTTTAATATTTTGATTAGTCTCAGGTGTGAAGAAGCAGACAAGCAAATGGACACTGTTGCATCCACTAGCAATCCTGTGCGCGGGTGAATAGGCAGACATCTACACAAAATTATTTCTTTAATAATTAAGAAAATTCTATTAAAATTTCTTAATCTTATATTCAAATTTCAATAACTTTATTCTTTTTACTTTGCCTTGCAGCGGCGTCGCTTCTAACCAAAAACCCCTCCACCCAAAAAAAAAACTGAAGATCGAAGATCTAAAAGGTTTGTCAGTTATCACCCGCAAGATCTGACTTCATCATTTTATCGAACCATAGTTATATGAAACTTCGATTACATCATAGTTAGTATAAACTTTGAATAAAATGTAATTATCCTTATAGCACTACTCCATATATAAGCATAGCACAACAAAAGTGATGACATTTTCCATAATAATGTTATACCAACTCATCATGCATTTGCCTTAGTAATGATCCACTCTGCGTCATGGGAAGATAAAAAAAAGGGTATAAAGATATTTTGCACCGTTACATCCTAACAAGTTTCTTTCCTCAATAAGGATCAGGTGTTTATCGAAAGGTTAAAAGAAGGTGGCCAGATGATTGGGACAAAAGAGGGTCAGCGATAATGTCAACGTCTCTGTTAATTTAAATTTTCGCTAAAAATGACTTGATAGACAACATGGATGAATAAATGTTTAACAAACTTGAAAAGATGTATAACAAGCCAACAATTATTGCACATTCTACAACGTTAGTAATGCATTTTTTAGATTACAGATTATTAAAAATTTACGCTTTATTAATTTATAAGAGATTTTATTAATAACAGTAAAATTTAAATTCAAAATAAAAGATATTGTGAGACCAATCTTTATTCACTAAATTCATATATTCTTGTAAACTAAACTTAAATTTTCTAAAAAAAATAAATTTTAATATAAATTACATTATGCTATTCTTTTTTTTTTTTTTTTTTTTTTTTTTTGTCGATTACATCATGCTATTCTAGCTCTATCCTTTAACCACTCTTTAATTAGTTAAGTGGGCTATGACCCATATGTCATTGTATTTTGTGGTCCACACGTGGACCGGCTTTATCATATTTAATACGTAAATAATGTTTGGTGTGATACCGTTTGCCAATTCATTGTCTTCGCTTTGACACTGGGTGCATACCCAAGTTGTTACAGGAACTCTAATTTTTTAGTTCGTTTATATACGGCTGCTTATTACTTTTGTATTATATAGCCATTCACATGTTACAACCATGGATATTTTATACTCCAAAATGTCTTTTTTTTTTTTTTTTAATGTTTCTATAACCATTCACATCTAAGATACATGACTCGTCAGAGATATTGAGTTTATTAATTAATAACATTTTAATCGTCAGACAAAATGGATCACTGAAAATCAAATTAGAGTTGCAACCTTGGATTTTTGTTGATGGGGTTGCAACATTTCGATTTTAAATCATGTTTAGTTTAGAAAATCCTTGCCAACCATACTTCTCGTGGTTCTCAATGAAGTTTTGACTAGGTACATAACATCTGAAACCTAACGGCAAGAATAATGCGACATAGGCCAAAGTGCAGTTGTTACTCGGTTATTTGAAAGCAAATGGTGGATGGCTTGGCAACATTTGAGCTCATTGGAAATTTGCCCTTCATGTTGCGAGAATTCAGACCACAATCCAACAAGCTCATTTTTTTTTTTCTCCCCATTAGGGTAAAAATATTTCTTGTACAATATCCTAGCTAAGTAATGACGACTGACGACAGTCACACATATCCTTACGTGGGAAAAATTATATGGACTTCATGAATTTAACATGTCTCTGTCGTTAAGTCAGACATTATGCTATAATTATTGTTAGTTGTATGTTTTTAATTTTTTGATGCATTTATTAAATTAAGTAAATAGTAGACTACAAATATGCATCAAAAAATAATAATAATAATAATAATAATAAATATGTGAGATTGACCGCGCCCATATAATAAACTTCATCCTTCCTAATATGCAAGCATAAAGAATGATATATAAATAAACCATGTGAGTGAAGGTGCGATTATGTCCATATATATTGGAAAAATTCAAAAAAAAAAAAAAAAAAGGAATCGTTCTGCTGCCGTATAACATGGCGAAATCTTCGACTAAAACGTACGCGCCTATCATATTAGTTGCTAATTGTTTTTCCAAAGGTAGGCTTGGATTGATTCCACGCCTGCTAAAAGTTGGATTACTCTAATAACGGGTCGGCGAATCAATGAAGAGTCAAAGAGTAAAATGGGATATGACTCACAACACGAAAGGAATCTTTATTAGGGACATGTAATTACTAAACACTAATTAATTTCGTTCAGGATCCATGTTGTTGTCATGAGTAGGTGAATCATGAATTCCTAATATATATATCAAAAAAAATTAGGAGCTTTACATAGAGAATTTCTAAAATTTTAAAATAATATAAATCATTCAGATAGTTAAAATTAAAAAAATAAATAAATAGATAAACTGTTAGATTTTATTAAATAAGATTATGTAACTATTTTTTGGACTCTTTATTACTTTAATACTGTTTAAGTGAAACTATATATATATATACAATTAAAAGTGTGATCGGCCAGCTTAATGGGGCTGTGATAAATAATTACAAACCACCTTAACGGATAGAGCTGGAGGTCACGGCCCCATAATTTATGAAAATCAACATTGGTTGGCTTTAGCAAATGTCACGTTGAAACATGAGGACTTTAAGTCACGACTAGGATGAAATTTAAACTGAAGATACAAAAAATAAAAATAGATTTTTGAGATAAAATGGTAACACAGTCGTAAGCATTATAAATAACGCACTACTATATAACCACACAATTTGTAATACATTGAAGGCCCATAACTAATTCAATTTCAATCTAATATATTTTTTATATTCAACAATTTAAATTTTTACATAATAATTTTGTATATACTATTACGTCAATACATAACTTTTTCCATATAAATGGGGTTATAATAATAAGCATTCTATATAATTCTTGAAATCTGAGCCATGGATACATATTAACTTACAATTTATCAAACATGTGTTCCAGCACTTTGAATCTACGGATCATTAATGAATATCATGAAATTTTTAAACATTCATATCAATTTTGTGTAGCAAATTAACATGGGGCACATATATTTTCTCACGTCTATTTTTGGTGTAAATATATATTTTTTAAAAAACATGGAAAATTACATTTTTAAGAAAAAAAAGTACACATAGTCATGATTTCTTAGACATATATGTTATGCATTAAATCTACTTTATCGGGCTTGGTCAAGGCAAATTATCTATAGATAATTTCTTATGCCTTTATCTGAAAATTAATCAAACTTCAATTTTTTCCCCTCATTTTCTTCTAGATCAAACTTTAGTAATTAATAAAACAAAATACATTCACTTTGCCAACTAAACTAGTATTGTAGCAAGATGCCTTAACACTGTGTTAGTAACTTTTTGATTTCAGTTTCATCATTATATTAACGTCTGGCTTGCATTGTGGAAAAAAAAAATTGGTACTCAATCAATCCAGCCAATTAACATGGCTAAAATTACGTTTCTTCGTTAATTTCTTATTAAATTTATTTCGGATTTATCTTTTTGGCACAAAAATAAAAAAAATAAAAGTGGTATCTATACTTCCGTTAAAACATCAAGTAGTGCGAAGTAACAAATAATTAAATAGGCTAGTTTTTTTTGTGTATAGAGGTAGATGGATGCAGGTGAAACATAACATTTTTAAGTCTATTCATAATAATCTGTAGATAGATAGGTAGGCACCATGTAAGTCAATAGTTCAGTAGTAAGTCAGTGTATTTTCATATTTAGTGTTGTGGGTTTGAGTTTTATCACATGCGCCTTCCCCTACTAAGTGGCTCCTTTGATGGCGAAAGATTGTGAACTATACTTGAATTTAAATTCGCCTACCGGGATACTAATAAAAAAGGCTTGTTCACTTTATTGGTATTCACATATTAAGTCTAACTTCTTTGAGAGTTGTTAAACGAGTTGTTCAAACGGAAGTTACTCTAAGTCCAGTTAAGGATCTAATGAACGACAGACTTGTAACTGAATTTTTTTATCAAATAAAAATATAGGTAGACATATTTTAAAATATTTTATTTGGTTCTAAAACTTTTTCTCGTTTAGGTGTAAAAATTCTTCGTTTTATAAACCAGTTCATAAGTACAAAAGTAAGGTTTTGACCTTGAAACGACCTGCCTAGCCAGCCAGTACAGCTTTAGAACAAAAGGGCTCAAGAACCAGTTTCTTGATTCGCTCTCCGCATCTAGAAATGGTCGACAACAACATTAATACTGGGGCTAGCGGTTCAGGCGATGATGGGATCTTCAAGGAGCAGGACCGGTGGCTGCCGATAGCCAACGTGGGCCGGATCATGAAGCAAACGCTGCCGCCGAACGCCAAAATCTCAAAGGAAGCCAAGGAGACGATGCAAGAATGTGTGTCGGAGTTCATTAGCTTTGTGACCAGCGAAGCATCGGAGAAGTGCAAGAAAGAGAGGCGGAAGACAGTGAATGGAGATGATGTGTGTTGGGCCATGGGGACCCTTGGTTTTGACGATTATGTTGGCCCTTTAAAAAGGTATCTCCAAAGATATAGGGAAGCTGAAGGAGATAATAACAGAGGCAATAATCAAGATCAGATGGCAAGCAATAGCAATTATACTACTGAAGATCAAGAAAGGGATGATGATCATGATCATCATGAGGAGCCATCTGCTTATAGACATAACCTGCAGCTGCTGCCAGCCGCAGAGAAGCGTAGTGGTTCCAGCTCAAGGCCATATTAATTATTAGTAATTTGTAGCATAATTGGATGGGTCATTTGGGTGTTTGTTTTTTTGTTTAATGCTTGCTTCTTTTTTTTGTTTTTTTTGGGGGGAGGGGGGGGCGGGGTGGTGTTGGGGTGGTAATATTTGATGAGATTTGTTGTTGAGTTCAAAAGGATTCAAGTCCCTTTAGAAATCATATCTCACTCTCTCTTGTTTCGTTGGAACACAAAAAGCATGGAACTTGAGGCGCTTTCGTTGGCTGAACTAATGATTAATAATTGGTCTCGCCAATGAACAGCAGAAGAAGGCAAAGAAAATTGGTTGGTGGGCGAATCTGATTTTGCAAAGCAAGTTAAAAGAGTGAGCTTTTAAGGTCAGTTAATCATACCCAGATGCCGCCATCTCTCTCTCTTTCTCTCTCTCTCTCCTCCCCGGCACCTCTTCCTACTTCAACCATTCACGAATCCAGAGTCGCAGACAGCTATTCTGCTGACTGTGTAAACCCCTAAGTCTAGTCTTGTTTGAATCCTTGATAAAATCTGACTTATTGTGGTGTTCTTCATTTGGATTCGATTATGAATCGGTTCCTTTGTCTGGGAAACCATCTGTGTCTAGACCACAAGTTTCACTAGCTAGCATCCAAGCAAGCTGATATGAAGTCATTGTATGGCGTTTGATATTAAGAGTGTTTTTTTTTTCCCTATGTTTAGAACAGTGATACTTGCCCCCGCTTGTAGCACAATTGCTCGGGACAATTTATTGCGATCTCTTGCTCTTGTTTTTCAGTCTAACTCTATTCTTATTTCTTGTTATTTCAACCTTTCTTTTGTGATAAAAAAAAAAAAAAAAACCAGTGATGCTTGGTTGGTCTTCTTTTCAGAAAGGCCTATATCCATACATGTGGTTTCAGTCTATACACATAGAGGATATATTGGCTGCCCGATTTTTTAATCTAAGGAATTATTTCGACAAAAACAACCTTATAATTTTTATTGATAATATTCACATTTTAAGCAACAAAAAATAAAATTATAAAATTTTTTAATTAAAAATATAATTATTGTTATTTAAAATTGAGCATATATCCCTTTCAAGACACTTTGGCAAATTTAAAGGTTCCAGTGTTTAAACTTTTGTCATATATATATATATATATATATATAACCAAGTACATTTTGACCAAGAGACAATAGGGGTAGATTAAGTATATTGCCTAGGGTTAGGGCTCCGTTGGCCAACTATTTTGGGACTGATTGACCGGGGACCTGAGGGGCTGGGCCCAGTTAATTGGCAGCCAGACACTGTAATATAACTAAATGTGTAAAGAAACATCGTTCGAAAAAAAGGCATGTTAATTATACTCACTTTATTAGATCAGTATAGTACATTCATTTTTAAAAAAGAGGGATACTTGCTGTATAAGTTAAATTAAAAAAAAAATTATAAGCATTCATATATTTGAAAACCATATAAAAAAAATAAAAAATTGAAAACACAGCTCCTAAATCGCAAAAAAAAAATTGATATTCTCCTCTCAAACCCTAGCCCCTCCAAATTATCGTCTTCTAAACAAACACAATCCCAGCACAACGATTTTGTGTCAGGAAAAAACAAATGTGGTTACTGTATTTAGTGCGCCAAACTATTGCTATCGATGAGGGAATATGGCTGCAATCCTAGAGAATGGGGAATACATGGAACAAAATTTCCTGCGATTCGATCCAGCACCAAGGCAGATTGAGCCCGATGCCACACACGCAAGACCCCTAATTATTTTTTGTAATTTCATAATTCTACCAGCTGCGTGTGATCCTTGTTTGCTGCACTATCATTGTAGATGTGTCTTAAAAAGAGGAGTTTTTGTTGTGTTGAGGCGAGGTTGATAAAAAAAAGTAATAATTTTTCATAAAATAATATCAAGCTACTAAAATATGTTTTATGAATATTTTTTAAAATTACTTTTTCTCAAAATTATAATATAATAAAAATAATATAATTTGAATAGTTAGGTAGTTAAAACTAAAAATTGTTTAATATTACTTAAATTTCGAGTCTTTATACATAATTATAAAAATTTGAATAATTAATGCATCAAACTAAAAATTTTTGTAAAATTACTAAAAATTTGAGTCTACTTCCACTTAAATTTTGAGTAATAGTACATATTTTTAAAAATTTAAATAGTTGGTACTTAATATAACTAAAAATTTGAGTAAAAGTGTCTACTCAAATTTTTAGTATTTATACATAATTTAAAAATTTTTATGTTATTGGTTAATAAAACTAAAAATTTAAGTAGAAGTGTTAAAAATTTAAGTCTATTTGCACTTAAATTTTCAGTATTTATACATAATTTTAAAACTTTAAGTACTTAGATGCTCGAGACTAAAAATTTGAGTATAAGTATTAAAAATTTGAGTATACAGTTACTCAAATTTTAAGTATTTGTACATAATTTTTAGAAAATAAGTATTTGGTGCTGAAAATTAAAAATTTAAGTATAAATACTAAAAATTTGAATTTCTTTCTACTCAAAATTTAAGTATTTATACCTAATTTTCAAAATTTTGGTAGTTAAGTAATCAAAACTAAAATTTTGAATAGAGATACTAAAAATTTGAGTAAAAGTATTTAAAATTTGAATAGTAATCCTAAAATTTGAGTAGAAGTACTAAAAAATTTTATTTTTTGAAAAATTCATATAATTTATTTTTTTTATTTTATATTCAAATTAAATCCTACATGCATGTTATTATGTAATGAAAATATTAATATAACAAAATATTTTAAATTCAGTTACAACACACAATAAATTTGAGAGAAAAAGTTAAAATTAGCAATGTAACATGATTTGCTCCAAAAAAAAAAAAGGATTTTTACTGCAGCTCCAAAAAAACATTTGTAGAAAACAAATGTTGACAAACAAAAAATAATTGTCACGCTCAAGGGAAAAAAAACCTTTAAAAAAAAAAGAAAAAGATGGGCAACCGGTTTAACTTTTGTTCCCACTGAGTTTATTTGACTCAACTAATTAGTTGAGTGTAAATAGATTCCCCCTCGAAAAAAAGGTATAAAGGAACCACAAATTTGGGGTACGCATTTTCGCTTTCTCTCTGCCAAATTAAAGCTTTGTAAGATTAGGGTTTCTATACTTTTATGTTTAATATACTTTTATGTTTAAAGCGAATAATTAATGCATTTATACAGGGTTTTCAAGAATATGCTTGGCGATACCCCATATATTCTTAATTTAGGATAACTTTCATCTGTGTGTTTGGTTTCAAACACCTGAAGTTGCATTAAGACAAACGTGACAGACAGAAACACAAGGCTAGAAAACATCGGCTAAAATCCGTACAAGCACAAATTCTTTTTAGATTTTTTATTTTCTTGGTTCACAGGAAAATTGTGTTCTTCAAAGGAAACAATTTTTTTTCTAAAAAAAATAGATTTTAAATCTTAAATCTAAAATTATAAGTTCATACTACTTTACATGTTCCTTGTGATCTAACAATAAACACTAAATATTGTAAAGTTAAAAGTTTTGATTTTAAATATTGATAAAATATTTAGTGAAACTAAATTTATAACTATCTTAATATGAGGTCTATCTTAATTATCAAGATTTTTCATACCTCTCTAAAAATAGATGCAATACTTCTTAATAAGACTATTAGACACGATATCAAGTTTCTCATTTTCTTTTTAACTCAGCATGTCTTAGTGTCACAAGGAAAGAATATTTGCCTATAGTATATAAACAATGCCCAATATCCCGTGGAAGAGGTGCCAATAGTCGAAAAGTGAAGAAGATTATGTGAATATTTTTAATAAAATATGTCAGAGATATATAAGTAATTTAATAATATTTAATAATTTATTTTTTAAAAATTTAATAAATTTTTATAATTTAATAATTCTAATTATTACATACCTACAATTATATTACAAGCAATCTTTATTTTTCCATCTTTTTATCCTTCGAGGAAGCCACTAGCCATTGGCTCATTGCCCTCAAAGTACAGCTTGTTGGCACATGGCGAGCTATGCAGCCAGCGCATGCGGCTTTTTAGTGATGCCCTTCACATTACTGTGTGCTCATAATTGTATTACGTGCATCATTATTTTTTCATCTTTTTATCCTTCGAGGATGCCATTAGCCAATAGTCATTGGCTCATACCCGTCAAAGCATAGTTTTTAAAATCTAAACATTTATTAGCTTGACGAGAAAGTTGGATCAGTGAGTTAACAACTCAATTGATAATTCGACAGTTAAATTAATAGGTCAATTTTTATTTAATAAAATAATAATAAATATTTATAATTTATTTTTTTAATAATAAATAATTAGTATAATTATAAAAAAATAAAATATGAGTCTACTTACAATTAAAATAGAATCAAATTACAAAATATTTAAAATAATTTTTTAATTAAATGAATCAATAAATTATCCATATCAAAAATAAAATATTATAAAACTATCAATAGAGTATTTATATTCAAAATAAAATATCATAGAATTAACATATAATCTAAAAATATTATATTTCTCATTAATATAAGTAGGTGTGATTCATCATCTTTTTTTATCAAAAATAAAATAAAATAAAATAAAACGGCACTATTTTGAAAAATTTTAAAGAAATAACTCAAATTAATATTGATCCATTCGGTTCACCATTTCAGACTAGTTTAGGCGGTTTTCAATTGGTTTGTTTCTTACTTTGATTCTATAGCAAAATCAAACCGATTCAAACTTCAATTCACCGATTTTTTAATTTGACCGTCAGCTCGATCCGATTTATAAAACTATGCGTCAAAGTACAGCTTGTTGGCACATGGCAAGCTATGCAGCTAGCGCATGCTGCTTTTTAGTGGTGCCTTGGGAGGTTGAAGCATGCACCAGCCCACAAGAAGGAAGATTCCATGGGATAGCTTTCAACTTGATTTGATCAATGGGACTTGTGTCAAAATTTCTTACATTTGGATGACAAACCTGTTAATTACGCCTTCTTATTGCTGTCTCCTTCATATGAGTATTAAGTACATTTTTGAGAATTTGTTTCCTTTGAAAAACTCAAATTTTTACTTTTATAATTATCATCATTAATTCAAAATTATTTAATAATTTGTATGGTAAGCTTGGGACAGAGAAAGGAGAAAGAGATTTATGAACTAACTAATTCAAATTAGAAAGCGAAAGGGTTGCGATCACAGCCAAGTAAAATGATTAACGATGATGCACATAAGGATGAAAAACTTACTTTGAAACTCTAATTTGACGAGAACAATCAAGATAAACTTGATGATCTTAGTGGTCTAATGAAAAAAAAAAATGAGCTACACTACATTTATTTGTCTTTCGGAAGTAAGAGAAGTTTTAAAGAATACGAAAGATGGAAATCCGTTTGAACTAGATGAAATGGTGATTGAAGCTTGGAAAGTTTTAGGAGAAAGATAGGTAATTTAATTAAGGAAAAAATTATGTAAGCACGTAATGGTAAGCACAGCGAAAAAAGCTATTTAATTAATTAAGCTCTTTGATAAAATTTTGAATATGAAAACGATGCCTGATGAGTAGAGGATAGACACACTTGTCACAATTTATAAAAACAAGGAGGACATTCAAGATTGCTCTAACTATCATGAAATTATGCGGATGATAGGAAAGGGTAATAAAGCAACGCTAAGAAAGATTGTTTATATTTCAAACAATTGACGACAGAGACGATCTTTTTCTTTAAAAAGTCGATGAAAAACGGTTGATAAAAGAAGCGCGGCCTACACATGACTTTTATTGATGTAGAGAAAATATAAAACTGAGTTTCTAGACAAATGATGTGGTGGGCAATTAATAGAAAGAATATTGCACATCATTTATTAATCTAGTGATGGACATATATAAAGAAGAAATGATCTACGTAAGAATAGTAGAATGGGAGTCATTAAACTTTTAAATGACGATAGGTCTGCATTTGGGCCGCATTTGACTCATTTGAGTCCTTTTTAACATGTACTAGTTATAGATATTTTGACAAGTCATAATCCAAGTGTGGCGCAGTGCATATTATTTGGAGGAGGAATTAGAACGCAAATTAGAACTATGCAAGAGTAACATAGAATTTTTCTCTTATCTCAAAAAAAAAAAAAAAAACTTAGAATTTTTCTCTCAAAAAAAAAAATAGAATACCTTAGAATTTAAAATTTTTAGTTTGATTATAATTTTAGTGATAATAGGAGAGCCATAGGGCAAGGTAAATTCTACAGAACAACGCTAGACTAGCGATACTTTACATTAGTAAGTGTAAGTTTGTGAAAAGACGATATGCTATATATATATAATGCTTAGATGGATATGTAGTCACTTTAGAAAGGATCCACTAAGACATGAGGATATCTGTAACAAAGTTTGTGTAGCACACATTGAAGATAAATTAAAGGACTGACGTTTACATTAGTTTGGACATATGCAGCGTAGACTAATAAATATTCTAATTAGGAGGGATATTTAAATTCAGGTAGATGATGAGACGAGAGAGAAGAAAATATTAGTTGACTTGAAAATGTGTATTTAGAAAAGATTTAGAATAATTTAGTCTCGCATTTTATTTAGTGCATAATATATAAAATAGAATGACGAGAAAATATTCATGTGGTCAATTATAATTAAATTTAGGATTAAAGTTTTGATGTCATTGTTGTAATTCACAATTATTTACTTTGCACATATCTCTAATAATTATTTTTAAAAAATTGATTAGAATTGTATAATACTATCAGGTAATTATTTAGGATTTGAAAGTTATTTTATTTTTTTTCAATGAATCAATCGGACATTAAAAAAGATCTTATGATAAAGAAATGTTGACTTCTATTCATATAAAATATGCAAGAAAGTTTTTGGATATAAATCTCCAAAAACTGTGGAAGGGTCAAAGAAATTAGAAATGTAGTAATAAGATATAAATCTTCAAATTTAAGAAAAATGTGAACTTAATACTCTTTTCTTTAACAAACTGAACTTTCCTGTGCCATCCCTTCCGTTTTTCCTAATGATTTATATGTTTGGTTGACAAATTATAAAAGAACAATCTAATGTAAGGAAATGAAAGATTCTTCAATAAAAATCATTTCATTGGATTTCTATGAACTGTTGTTATATTCCACCAATCATATCACAGCCAGGTGCCTTATTGTGTGTGTGTGTGTGTGTGTGTGTGTGTTATAGCATTAAGGTTCAATTTGGCAGACAAGAAGATTTTATTGCTTGGCTTTAGTTCGCCTGTTGGCTTGTCCCATTCGTTGTTTGCAGGGCGCTGTGGTCTTTATTTTTTTTTTTCCTTCTATTCTTCTCTTCTTTTGCATGCAAGTGGGTGGGTTTGATTAATTATTTTGTATCAATGTCTATATATATGTAGCTCTTCTCCATCTCTTATAATATGCTTGGGTGTTTGTTTTTGGACGAGTTATTACTTGTAGTCTCGTCCTAATGTAAACTCTTTTTTATTAATTGATTTGAATCTTATATCTTATCCAGGTTTGGAGAATTTTGAGGTCCTAATAATTCAATGTGATTAACGAGAGTTTTTTTTTGATCTAATTAGAGTAAAAGAGAGAAATTTAATTATCAACAAAATCTAAAATTTGAATGTTCTATCTCATTCAAGATTTGAATTTGGATCGCAATTTATTGGAAGGCTCGCCAAGCCTCGTAAGTCAACCTACTTCGAGGAGACGCTTGCGAAGAATAAGGAGAATTTCATCGGGCTGTCTTGCACTCTTCCATAACCAATTGTAGCAGTAGTCTAGTCTACAGTGAATTTCTTCGTCCAGTTTGATCATTTTAAAGCCACCAGTACCTCGCCCTCACCCATTAGATAGGCGATAATGCCATGTCATTCAATGAATAATTAATCAACCAATGCTACCTCTCTTGGCACCCGATCTTCATCACCTTCACTATTGTATAAACTTTTTCAGTTGGCTCACCAATGTCTTCTAGACATTGGCCGGGGAGGAATCTTCCTTAGTGGGTTCCAATCATGCATTGTGGGTTATAAATTTGACAGCCTCTGGTTAGCCTGGACTTCGGCAGTTGACTTTGGGCTCCAAATGTGGGGGCTTTTTCTTGTCGGTCCTTGCGAAGCTGGCTCTAGTCGTTCACATAAATTCAGCATTATTCAACCAAAAAAATAAATAAATAAATAAATAAATGCTAGCATTGACTCAGATAGTAAGGGTTTGAGTTCGCTTAATCAGAGGTCTCGGTTTCGAACCCTGGGAATACAGCTGTATTAAATATCTGTTGGGAGATCTTTACCTCCCTACAGGATCCTACCTGGATCGGTTCAAATTAGTCAGTCCAATAAACTGAATACTAAGCGGTCTAGACAAAAAAATTAAATAATAAATTCAGCATTATCTTCTCAACATTAAAATCTGAGATCTTAAAAAAGTCTTGAATGCCCGATGACTAACTTAAATTAATAGTACTCGTAGACTGTAAGGATTTTTTATTTTTTAGTCTTTAAAAAGTCATTGGACTATAAATTATTTAATGAGGATAATTCTCTTATTCTTATAAATTTCATATTAATTTTCTCAGAATTAGAACATAAAATCTCATACTTTTAAAATAAAAGTTTAAATTTTTACCATTATAATGTCATATGAAGGAAAAAGAAGTTATTTCTTTCCTTTGTTTTTTTTTTTTTTTTGGGTCTTGAAAGAAGGTTATAACTTATAGTACATAAAAAAAGAAAAGAAAAGGAAGTTTAGTAAGAAACAGGGTTTGGAAACACCAACCCCCAACCTCCGCAAGATGGGAGTCCCGTTAGTTAATGAGCCCAATTAACAAGTCCAATTACATGACTTAATCAATCCGAACAAAATAGGGGACCAACGTTATAAAAATTGATTACCATTTCAAAGCAACAATAATTTCCGAAACAATCGGTAGGGGATGGCTACGGCCTGAATTGGTCTCAGTTTCAACTTTGGAATTGCCAGTTCTTATTCCACGAGAAATTTTAGCAAGTTCCAATTTATTTTCGATTCTCATTTGATTCTTGTTCCCGGCCATTTTTTTTCACAAACAAATTGTCCAACGGTTAATATTTTCGTGGGACCGGAAAAATTATATTAAGAGGACAAATTTGCAGTAGAAGATTCTTACAAACAAATTGAACCAATGCCTAGGCAGATTCGAAATTAGAGTTGAAGAGCAGAACCCCAGCAAAGATACGGAGATTAACTCTCTCTCCCTCGAATCACCTACCCATTATTTTTGATCAACCAATGGGTCAACCGACGAGAACAACCTGAACCTGTCCCGAACTCAAAACGACTGAAGTGTTACTTAATTCGAAAATAACCCAGCTTAGACTGGCAAACTCGAAGTGACCTGATCCGACAGCTGCTTTGATACTTCTGATGATATTTACTTATAAGTTTCTTACAATTCAATAGTAATATCTAGATTACCTTATTTTTTTAAAAATGTTAAAATATTTCATAAAAATTTCAAGAAAAAATTTCGCCCGACGAGAGAGATCTCGAAATTTTATATAACCAAAATGGGAAAAGTCGAAGAACCTCCACATTATCATAATCCGACTCTGGTTCAATTTTCTCATGAAACTATTAAGCGATAAATCCAAACCAAAAACCGAAACTGAACCAGACGGGGGTCGAATCTAATTGGGCGCTCAGGTCGACCCCATACTTCCATTTTCCCCACCTCCATTCCTTCTCATGTCCATTTTCCAGGGGTCGACATTAATTGACTAGACCTGACGTAGTCAACTTGACATGGAGCCGACGAATAAATCAGCATCAAAAACAGAGAAATAAGCATAATTATTGAATTGATTCGTGATATTTGAGACGCCGTGGAATAGAGGTATGCAGACTGCTGCAAAACAATTCACACTAATCGGCTGGAAAGTCTGCCAGCTGCCTCAGAGATATTCACTTGTAAATTCCCTGGCTCAATTGCGTGCACCATTCTTCTCTCTACGCCCACGTTGAATCATGTCATCAAGCCTCGGTATCCCTGATTCCTCGTGTCAAAATTTAGTGTTCAAACTGTGGAATGGAACGCCTCGCAGACATAATAACACACACTATGACCAACTTGTCCATCACATTGAGCCCAGGGAAAGCATATCGAACAAAGGCAGAGAAGACCATCAATGTTCACAAATCACAACCATACGCTCAATCAAAACAGTATTGTAGTAAAAATGGAACGACATTTCTTTTTTTTTTTTTTTTTTCCCTTCAGTTTTGTAGCAAGAAAACAATTGACAAACATGCATAAATGAAGTCGCCAATGGCTCGCATAATACAAAAACAACGATAAAGGCAGTCCCATTGGTGCATAGGACCTCATTATGGCACTTACATTCTTAATCAGGCCTGCACAATCTATAATTTGTCCATACCTGGCTCTGAAGGCAAAATGTACAAGAATTCTCAGCTCCAGCTCCTGCTCCACGCAGCCACAAGAAATACGCAAAGTAGCATTTTAAAAGTATTCTTCTGCTACTTCTTCGGTCAAAGCATACAGTTGCTCTTTTGATTCAATTTGCAGCAGCCATTACCATCATTTAGTCACTTGTGAATGGTCAACTGGCTGCATCATGCCAAATATCTGAACAGGTTGGGATTATCTTTATCCCTCTCGAGGTAATCCCGTGTAATCAGATCTTCAATCCGCTTTTTAATTGCCTTGAAATCAGGCTGAAAAATTCAAATTTTTAACAAAAAATGTAAATTAACATTGAGAAAGAAAATAAACACCAATCAAGGAGTAAATTAAGTGCCACACAAAACCTTGAACATGCGGCCCAACTGCTCCACACACTCCATGACTAACTGCTGGTGACCCAAAACTTTGCGACTCTTCATGATGCGCACAATTGAGGCATCAATGGCATACCGTCTATCCTTATCAACATCTTCAATTACTTTCTTCTTCTCATCTACAGGAGGGAGAGGAACCTGCGAGTTGAATTAAGCATTTAATCCCACTCAAAATAACATCATAAAGCAAGACAGACAAACAGTGTGAAGAAGCTCTAACTACCTTGATCCTCCTCATTTTGTCGGTAAACTTTGAATTGAATTCAAACCAATCAGTAGGAGAGATCGATTTTGTATTTGGTTCTTTGTTGAGAATCTTATACTTAGCACATGACAAAGAATGGAGCAGTCTAACAACATCATCATCAGTCAAGTTTAGTTGGGCCATGATTTCTGAGTAACTCAAACGATCAGAGTTGTTAAACAACAACAGAGCAGAAGCCTGGAAAAGAGCAAAGGAAAATAAACAACTCATATCAGTAATAGAAACTTAGAACCTGCACCTCTATGCTTTGACCAGTACGACCGAATAAGAGTACAAATTTGTCAGTATGTTACCTGATAGGTGGTCACAATCAGCTCCATTGTTTTCGGTTCAAATTTCCCTATAAGGTTACAGGTACCCAACGAATATATCCAGGTAAGTTTTCTGTGCTTCGTTTTTGTTTGATAAAATTCCCTGAAAACTTCAACACACTTAACCTAAAACAAAGGCAACCATTAAGAAGTCATTAGCTACTAATTAGTGATGACACATAAATGATCAAACAAATTAATAGATCTTTTGACCAAAAATATTTAAACAAACATACCATCTCTGCTGGAAGGTTCAAATCAAAAGACTTGTAACTTGGCCAGAAGCCAGTTGTCAACACGGTAACTGTCAAGTCAATCCCCGGATTTGCATTTAGGTTGTTGCTTAGATACTCCTCAAAACTGGTTTGGTTTTCCTTTGCTAATGTCAAGTCTGTAACCTGGCAGAGACGATCAATATTAAGAACAAAATATCATTAGTATTGTAATCTTGTAGGGATAAACAGCTAAATTTCTCATTAACCAAGAACAACAAAAAAAAGAACTTACCATCCCCTCCATCTTTGAGGTGAATTGACCCCCACATTGCTGCTTCAGCTTTGTCAAAATACTTCTTTCATGGTCATCATTAGCGCTCTTATCAAAAAGAAGCCGCCGAGCAAGTTTTTTCCTGTCATTGATCATGGAAAAAAAATTATCATTCATCCGGTTGAAAACCTCCTATGTTCAGATTATAGTCTGCGCAACTATGAAAAATGGAATTTGTTACTTACCTATAAAATTCCGCAAATAAATCTTTGTCACTGATATAGGCAAGCAGCTTTACTACCTGAATATCACAGCAAATTCAATTAGAAAATCTGCCTTAATGTTTCACCACAGATCTGGAGATCAAGAGAATACACAGACCTTTTCTAGTGTCTCCTCAATAGCTTCATCACTCAATTTCTCACTTCCACCTTTCTTAAGGATGTTGTCACAAAAAGTAGCTAGTAGCTCCGCGCTTGAACTTCCAGCGACACCCTTGTTGCAGAAAACCTCAAAAGCCTCCTTGAGTGCCTAACGAAGAACCAAGATAAGCAACAGCATAACAGGAAGATGTGATCCTACAATTTCAGATATAATTATCTGAAATATACCTTGTGAAAAAGAGTATGGTTCTGAAAACAATCAGTCACATACGCCAAGTATTTGTCATGCAGCTCAATCACCTTCCTAACAAAAACCTGAAAACCACCAAATTCAGCATCTACACACTTTAAAAGTCCATACAACCTCTAAATGAGCAATGCAATAACACTTACCTGCTCCTGCAGACCAACCACATCCTTTTTATCTGCCTGGAAAAAAAAATTACACAAAAAACAGAGAATCCTTGAATTAGAACAAATTGCCCAGATGTGCCTCGAAAATCGCAGCACACACACTTAGCCTGAAAAGAAATTAAAGCAAGCCAATTTCTGTGACTGCATTGGAAAAGAAGAATTCCGATCACCAAAACAGATGGAACAGAAAGAGCTTCCAGGAAGATAAATGGTTGAACATTGCAACAGAAATCAAAAACGGGGTAATAATAGGCTGAAATTATCTCTGGTCAAAGTCATTCCGGCCAAAATTATCTGAAAAGGATGGTCAACAGTTCCAGTTGAGAAGAAATAATGATCTTGAAGCAGACAATAGAGCTGTTGAGCAATAAAAGGCCAGAGAAATCAACATGATTCTACGACAAGTTATCAACTCAAAACTTTCAACCATTCCCACAGTTCATAGCAGAATAACCAACGACGACAACAACAGCAAAAAAGCCTTATTCCCAACTTTACTTGGTGTCAGTGCATGAATCTTTTCTTGCCATTCTGCTCTATTATAGACTTAGTTTGGGGTGAGATCTAATTCTTCTAAAGTCAACCAAAACAAAGTTTCCCAAGTCAATATGTTATCCTCTTCCTCAACTCTTGCCATCTACATAGATATTGCCATGCTCTTAACTGGAGTACTTTTTCCCTAAATCCTGCCCAGCATATGAGCCTGAGACCCCCAAAGAGAATGTATAGAATCTTAACCACTAGTGGGTCCCATTGGGGACTAACTGATAGTAGGCTATCCTTCAATCAAGATGTCAAGATACTCCATTTAGTGGTGGAAATATTTTTCCGTTGCATTTTTATACCCCCGAATGTAAAAAATTAAATTGCATACACTGGTAGTCCGAAAAACTGAGCACGAACCTTCTTGTTACTTGCAGCATCTTCAGCCTGTTTGACCAAAGCTGTGCCTTCAGCAGTAACATGCTGCATCATGGGACCAAAAAAAAATTAAACATTAGGAAGAAAAATGAAATCCAAAACAAAATTGATAAATTCTGCTTTTCAGATCACGATGCCATACTAAAGAAATGCATGTTAGCATTCAACCTGCTTAAATATGCCAGAAACAGGATCCAAGCCTCGAGGAATTTTAGAGAAAAGCCTGAACATTCGTGACAAGTCATCCACCTAAATCAGAATAAAATAAAGCATGAAGAAGGCCATCATTAGTAAATATGCAATAAATCAGACCAGAAATACTGATTAGTTAGCAAGGATAGCGCTTATAAAGTACCTTGTCATCTCCAAGCAATGCATGGCATCCAGAGTGCTCTTTTTCAAGCAATTGATTCGCATATACTGACAACAGCTCATGTTGAACTTTCTACAAAACGATTTCGCTCATAATGACCAGAACATAAAATATATCTTTTGAAAAAAGGAATTGCAGGCTCAATTAAGCTTGGTCTAAATAGAATGCCCTTTTCACAAGATGTTTAGCCTTTAGAAGATAACAGACTATCACCCAACAACCAAAAAAACAAATGAGAAGATAAATCAATAACTAACCTCTAGCAACTTTGGCTCACTGCTGGAATGCAAGTAATGAGAGACCCTATCTTTCTCCCGTTTTAGACACTCCTCAGCCTAAAATCACCAACAAGATGCATTTGAATACATTTACAGATGCAGAAAGGTCCGTAAACCGATGTATAACACTTACCTTCAACATATAATCTGGACAAGAATCTTCTAGAATCCAGTTTGATGCCTTCCGGGAATAATAAGCTGCTGTATCTTTAAGCATGGCTGCTTCAAAATCATTTTCATATTGATCCATCTGCCCCATTCCAATTTCTACAAATATATCTAAAACATTCTTCAATAGAGCTCGGTCAATTTGCTCGCCCTCACGCTCTTGATCAATCTGGTGCAAGATTACATGCTATTTAAACATATGCAGGCATTTAAAAAGAAAGCTGTAAGATTCAGCCAAAACAAAGCAAAAATACCAGAGATATTACAGCATCCCTGACTTTCCCATTTAACTCCTGGTAAACCTGAAATCAAAATAAACATCAATGAAAGTACAAACATGACCCATCTTCAAAAGATAAAAATATAATATCAAAAAGCAGACAATGAAAAAGAATTTTTCTTAGAACAATAATTGAACAAGCAATGAAGAAAGAATCTCCTACGCGCATAGACATTATACTGTATGATATAATGACTTGCATTTTCAACCATGACATACCAGATCACGAAAGCTTGTGAGTCCAACTTCATTTAGTGGTGGAAGTGACCTCCGGGCAATAAAGTAGCGATCAAGGTAATGGAAAAAACGGGAAAGCCATCTAACCATAACTTTATGGTTAGCCCATCTTTTCACAAGCTCTCTTAACATGAATTCATCATGTTTCTCTCTTAAGGATAGTAATACCTAAATCATAAACAAGCAGTTTGAAACAATAAGTTTTAACAAAATGATGTCGACTTAAAAACACGTAGCAAATTATGAAACAAAAGTCAACCAAAAAACTCAATTAACATGTTCCTCACAGTAGAAGTAATGTATTCCTCGAAAGACTCTCTGTACTTGTCATACAGTTGTTGGGAGTAATCATGAGGGGGCTTCTGCGTACACATGTTGTAGATGGTTCTACAATATATTTAAGGATATAACAACCGTAAAGGCAAATGCAACTCACCTTATCAATCAATAAAAATAAAAGTACTGATTGGCATGAGTGAACACAAACAGTAGCTAAAATAATAAAAACAGCAATGGATACGTATAGAGCATCATGTAGTCCTCAGAGCTGAATTGCGGCTCAGGCAACCCTTCTAGGATGTTCTCTAGCTTTGTGATCCCCTTTTGCATGAACTCCCATCCTTGTTCAAGGTCAATAGTTTTCCGCTCATTCATTGTCATGTTAGCAACGAAACCTTAAATCTCAAACCACCAAAAAAGTGCAAATATCTGCAAAAACAACACAACTCACTTCACACTCTGCTGCAAACCATAAAAAATCCATCAAAAATATTATGACCTACAAAAAAAATCAAACCCATTGCTAATTACATTCCGAAAAATCTTCAACCGCAGCTGAAAAGCCAGCCCAAAATCAAAACAGAAAAAAATGATATTCATCCATGAATCGGGAACTTCGCATCCGCATGATAAAATCACCAAATATTCCCTTCTCCATTCTCACCCCAAAACATACTCAAGCTTCTAAAATCCCTAATTCTCCTTCTGGCAGCTGCGAGATAACACGTGAAAACAACAGAACAACTCAAAAATAAAATCGATTCTCGGTTTTTTTTACCAGAAAATCCGCTAAAAAACTAATGTCCATTCCTGTTCATTCCTCTCCTCTCAATTTCTCAAGGAACGTGCACAACAGTTACGAGAATCAGATCCCGCAAAAGTTACACTACCAGGGAAAATTGACCAAAAACCGATAATCCGACAACCAACCAAAGTTGTAAAACGATCAGAGACAAGAGATCGAAAGACGAGATCCCAAATCCGATAAAACGCAAAACATTAAAAAACACACCATTATCGATACCTAGAGAGAGGCAGACATAACGAGCGCCGGAGGGGGAGAGAGAGTGGAGTCACCCGCTTGGAGACGGAGGAACCTGTCAGGACCGTGGGTCCGACCGTGCAGAAATTGAAGGAGACGGCAGAGAAGAGAGGAATTAGAGAGAGAGAAATAGGGAGAGAAGGAGGGAGAAATTGGGAGAAAGAAAATCGGAAACCTTCTGGCTCATTACATTATCGTGACGGCAACACTGACAACTTCTATAATTATACGCACTGCGTACCAACTAGACTACAATTATTCTGGGCCTTCACAGATGGACTGGGCCTTCCTGCCTACTTACCAACCTACTGGACTCTAGCAATTGGACCCCTAACAACTCCCCCGGATAACAAGATCCTTGTGACAGATTGGCCCATTGAACTAGCGTCTGATAAGCTGGCTCGTTGTTCATCTTTATCATTCGTCGCCCCAAGATAGCAATTGGCTCGACCTTGATCTGCCCATCATTCTGCACCGGCAAACGCTTATTGGTTTAAGCGGCGAAAAACTTAATTCTCCTTGAAAAAAATTTCGAATTTAAGTCTTGTATGTAAAAAAAATAAATACCGAAAAAGTTTTACCCCTTTAATAAATTCACTCGTTCGAAGTAGATTAATCAGAATTTAATGAATTTATGGAGTTTTAGATAAACAAAAAAAAAACATTCTGCACGGGCAGTATTGTCTGAGATACCACTCCGCGCACTCCAACAGCCCTCCTAAGCAGCGAAACGTGAAAAACAGGGTGTATTCCGCTTCCTGGTGATAGGGTTGAAGTTTAAGGAACACCAAGTCCCCAACCTCGAAGGTTCGCTCCTACGGTGACGGTTTGCAAAATATTTCATACGCTCTTGGGACTTCCGCAGCTGTTCCTTAAGCAATGAGGACAGTACCTAACGTTCTTCCATAAATTCCGCCAAGGATTGCCCCTGTGTTGCTGAAGCGGGTAACGTCAGCAGCTGAGGAGGAGGGCAGCCATGTAAAGCTTGGTACGGACACATATTTAAAGCAGTGTGGTGGGTAGTGTCGTACCACCACTCAGCTGGTGGCAGCCAACGGCTCCATTTTTGTGGCCTCATGAAACACATGCATCGGAGGTATCCTTCCAAGCAGCGATTCAGCCTTTCGGTCTGACCGTCCGTCTGCGGGTGGTAGGCCGAGCTCATTTGTAAACTTGTTCCCTCAAGCTTCATTAGCTCCTGCCAGAAGTGACTTGTGAATATTTTGTCTCGATCCGAAACAATAGTCTGCGGCATGCCGTGGAGCCTCAACACCTGTTCGAAGTAGATTTTTGCCAGCGTCGGGGCAGTAAAAGGATGTTTCAGCCCAGTAAAGTGTGCACTCTTCGTGAAACGATCCACAATAACCCAAATTACAGTTCTCCCGTCGGATTCCGGCAAGCCTTCCACGAAGTCCATTGCTATCTGTCTCCACGCCTGACTTGGAATAGGCAAAGGTTGAAGGAGTCCCGAGATGGCAGTTCTCCATTTTGCACCGTTGACAGACTTCCCAAGAGGCAATCCATTGCTGCACGGATCTCTTCACTCTCTGCCAATAAAAGTATTGTTTTAGGCGAGCATAGGTCGCTCTTACTCCGGAGTGCCCACCCACTGCCGAGTCGTGCATTGCTTTAATCAATTGGGCACGCAAATCACCTTTCTTGCCGACACAGATTCTGCCCTTACGCCTTAAAATTCCCTGATTGTATTGATATTTGGACTCGGCATTACTTTGTCCAAGTGCTGCTTCAATTAACTCAGGAACGAGCTCATCTCCTTCATCGCTGTTCTGCAAGTCCTCCATCCAAAGAGGGACAGCAGCTGAAATTGTCGAGCATGAAAATTCTGTTTGCCGTGACAAGGCTTCCGCTGCCCTGTTGTCAGCGCCCTTCCGGTAATGAATGACATAGTCCAAGCCCAGTAATTTGGTGATTCCCCGTTGCTGAACAGGAGTCCGTAAGCGCTACTGTACTAAGTGCTTGAAACTTTCGTGATCAGTACGGATGACAAATCTCCGTCCTTCAAGGCAGTGGCACCATTTGGACACCGCCGTGATTACGGCCAAGAACTCCTTTTCGTATATGGACAGCCCTTGATTTCGAGAATGGAAGGCCTTACTTACGTATGCGATCGGGTGCCCTTCTTGAACTAGCACTGCCCCCACGCTGGAAGCAGCAGTTTCAATTTCAAACACCATAGGGAAGTCCGGAAACGCTAACGAAGGAACCGACTATGATCATTAAATTTAAAAATTTATAAATTTAAAATTCAACTAATTTAATTTTAAATAAATTGATAAAATGGACATTTAATGCTAAATACATAAAAAATTTAATATAAATTGCGATAATATATAAAAGATAAGTATTATACATATTATAGTACTATATTTAAGCCACATAATCACATGTAATCATAATTTAACAAATAATAATATTAAAAAATAAAGAAATATATTATATAAAGATATATAATTAAGGGTACAATAATTTAATACAATTCAATATATGTTAAAATTTATTAATATAATCTATTGACATAGATAAATAATTTAATTCAAATAATTGAAGATAAAGTATATTCTAATTTATATATTTTTATTTTAAACTAATTTTTATATTTTCATTTTTAAAGATGAAAGTAATAATAAATAAAGAATTTAAATTGTATTTGATCAATTCAATTGTATATAATTAATAATTTAATTTATGATACAATCGAATAAAATATTTAATGTAATCAATTAGTGGAAGTAACCAATATATGTAAAAAAAAATATGAAGTATATTAAAATGATTTTTTTATTTTAAAGTAATTTTTGTGAAAGACAAAAAAAAAATTAACAAAATATTTAAAATTAAAAAATTTATTTTCTATTTTTAAGTCAAAAAATTATGTAAGAATAAGATAATTTTTGAAAAAAGAGAAAAATTTTGCTATATGTATTTTATTTGCCTAAGATTCATCAAAAACAATTGATGGAATAATGGCAAGCAACCACTTTAACTAACCTTGAAGCTATGAGTCTAATCCTTCTAAGCTCACTGTTATTCAGATTTGGGGCCACTTCACTAGTTGAATTAGTCCGATTAGCTCAAAATTGACTGATTCTCAAACTGGCCAATTTGAGGGTATAAACCGAATTAGATCAAAAACCAGTTCTCAGTTCTTCCAGTCGAATCTGTCACTTCGGTTTGGTTCAGTTATAAAACCATTGGCGCTAACACAGGCGCTTCGCTTATGGCTTGTTTCAATTCCTATGGATTGTTTCAATTCCTCGAAGGTATGCTGAGCTTCTTCATTCTAACAGAAATTATCTTTTTGCACTAAGTCTATGAGCGACCGACTAATAATTCCATAATGCCAGATAAACTTCCTATAATGGCCTGTCAAACCCAAAAACCCCTGTCAAACTCTCAACCGTAGAGGGCAATGGCCAATTCCTCGTCACATCAACCTTTGTCAAATCCATGGATACACCCTTTTTTGAGATAACATGCCCGAGGTACTCGATTTATGTTTGCCCAAAAGCACACTTCGAGCCTTTTACAAACAACTGATGTTGACAGAAAAGAGACAGTACCACCCTTAAATGGAAAACATGATCCTGCATGTTAAGGCTATAAACCAATATATTATCGAAAAACACTAGCACAAATTTGCGCAAGTGAGGGGCAAAGACCTGATTCATGAGCGATTGGAATGTGGCCGATGTGTTTGTCAATCCAAATAGCATAACCCGAAACTCGTAGTGACTGTGATGAGTTCGGAATGCAGTTTTAGTTATGTCTTCCTCACTGACTCTGATTAGGCGGTATCCAGCTCTAGGATCCAACTTCGAAAAAAGGCAAGCGCCAGCTAACTCATCCAATAAGTCACTAGTGATAGGTATTGGATATTTATCTCTGACAATTATCTCGTTCAAATGCTGGTAATCAACACAGAATCTCCACGTACTGTCCTTTTTCTTCACGGGCAACACCGGCGAGGCAAATGGGCTGCTACTGTTCTGGATCAACTATGCATCCAGCATTACTTATACTTGTCTCTCAATCTCCGTCTTCAAAGGGTGGGGATAACAGTATGGTCGGATGTTTATCGGAATAGCACCTGCAACCAAAGGAATCAAGTGGCCCTGCTCTCTTGGTGGTGGCAAAGCTCTGGGTCCCCCAAAAACGTCCTGGAACTCGTCAAAGACTAAATGTAACTCCCTCTGCAACTTGTGAATTAGGAGCTTGTGAGACCAACATTAAGAAGTGGGCTTGAACAGTATGCTCGCTTCTTGTTAGCTGTTGAACTCGTTTTTCTAAAACCACTGTGGGACCAATAAGATATTCGCATGTCAATAAAATCTAACTTTAGTGGGCTGTAAACCTGCATCCAATTAGCTCCAAGTATCATATCACAGGCCCACAAAAGCAACAGACGCAAGTTCGTGGTAAAAGTGATCCCCTACATTTTCATATGCACTGCAGACCAACTAGACTACAATTATTCTGTGCCTTCACAGATAGACTAGGCCTTCCTGCCTACTTACCAAACTAGTGGACTCTAATAATTGGACACCGGACAGAATCCTATAGAGCGACGGTGTAAGACGATGAGGACCTTTGGAGGAGAGGTGTGGTTGAAAAAGAAAATTGTTTTCTACCGGTCTTGGACCCTCTATATATTATATTTTATTAACTTCTGCCCCCTCTTTTCATTTTCCTCTTAATTTTTTTTTATTCTCCTTTTTGGATTTTTACTGCGGGTGTGTGGTTTCTCTTTTCTTGGTTTTCAGTCAATTGTGTCTGGTTTTTCTTTGAATAGCTGAGTAATCCCTGTACTTTCGTTTATCTACCCAAAGAATTGAGTTTAAAATTTATACGTTGGTAATTATATTTAATATTTATATTATGACGAATTTATTTATTTTTATAATTAAATTTATAATTTTCATAATAAAAAATAACGTATTAATTTTTTATATCATATTTTATCAAATTTATTATAAAAATAAATAAATTTATCACAATATATATATTAAATATAACTACTCACGTACGAATCACAAACTTTTCCATACGCGAAAGCCCCTCATCTCTGGCGTTTACACGTGGATCTTTTTCTTTGTCTATTTTTTTCTGACTGCTGATAGAATACTTGATCGTTTGAATAAAGATGAATCAGTAAAAAGTCGGCCTCGACCACAAATATTATGACAAATCTGTCTACAAATATTTTTTTTTGTTCAAATATAAAACTTCAATACAAATTAATTATAACTGAGCGGTGAATGTCGATTATTTTCTTTTTAGTATTATCAAGCGGCCTGCCAATCCAGCCTAATTCATGGGATTGGGAAGCTCAATCTCTATGGCGATGAGTCTCATTTTAGCCTTAATATTTTATATATTTCTTCCATGTAATTTTATGAATTTGTTTCTCAATTAATCATTATATCGGTTTGTCTTAATTTCACTCTAATCTATTTTCGAATTGTTAAGAAATCATATTTAACTCAAATGAAATACACAAAAGAATAAAAAAATTACATGAATTACTTTATTTATTGTGTTTGTAATCCTAATTTTTGCATATTTTTTTAATAGACTCTTACATATTTTTACTCAGGACAATAGTCTCAAGTACATAATTTTCTTTCCGTTTGATTCTATTTTTAAATTTTTTTTCAACACGTCATATTCTTTTTTTATGTGTTCGATGGCGAGCTCTAAGCGATTTACAAAGGGTAAAAAGTACGGCATATTGCTAATTAAGAGAGTATAATGTACAATGGTGCACGAAACTTGACAAGTCGTAACTCACATTATATTTAAGATCCTTATAATTTATGTTTCTCAATTCAGTCTTTATTAATTTTTTTTTTACTGACAATATGAAAAAGAATATATTACTTAAGTTTAATTAGATTGATAAACTTGACTAAACTTATATATTTGAGTGTTCATATCAGAAGTTGTGATTGCCATAAAGACATCTACTATATTTATTCTAGTAAACTAAGTTATATTCTGTTATAATTTTTGACTTAATAATAGTTCAAAGATCACCCAATCTTGCATGTACGTAGAATTATAACCAAATATCTTCAAAATTGATATTGATAAATAATTTGAGATTATTTTGAGGTTAGAAATTTTGATTTATCCATTTCGCTTAATTTTTTTTTGGCTTGTTTACTAGAATCTCTTTAGCTATTTTACATTATCAATTTTATTGTGTTTACTTTGATTTTTCTGAATAATATTCGTTTAAAATTTACTACAATAATTTTGTAAATGAAATTTATTATCAAAGCTCTACTTATATATATTCTAATGGACAAATTATGTTGAACTTATTCTTCTTTTTTAGGGCTTCAAGAGACTTGAACTTGGATCAAAAGTCAATCAAATGAAAAAAAAAATAAAAATGAATGCACCACAGATTACAATTGACTTCAGCTATACTGAATCTAAGACTTATGTAAGGAAAGCGGATGTAAATAATAAAAAAAAGGGAAAAAAATTTTGACTGTCTTTTAGTTGATTGTTTTGTAATTGTCAGCATATGACGTGATATAAAAAATTATATGACGTGTTAAGAAAATTATTAATTATTACTTTATTTCATAAATATTTATATAAACACAATATTTTCATTTTTTTAACAATTTTTGAATAATATTTTTTTACTACAAATTTTTATTAATATTGACACTTTTTAAAAATATCTCAAACGTTTATTTTTTTAATTTCTTGTGAATATTAATAATTTTTTTTGAAAAAGTTAAAAATTAAGTGAGAAAATTCTTAATATTATTTATAGAATATTTATTCTAAAAATAAAAATTATACAAATATAAAAATATTTTTGTTATAATAATGCATCACTATAAATTAAATGTCTAAATGAATCATTTAATTATTCAACATAAAATAAAAAATTAATCAAATATTTCATTAATTTTTTCAGTAATCAGTAGTAATAATTAACATTAATAATATCAAATACGTAAGTCAAACAAGTCATTATTCTTTATCACGTCTAGTTTCTTAACAGAACTATTAGCTCTAAAATAGTAAAAAATAATTAAATAATTAAAAAAAAAAAAACGCTCTCATTTAAGACTCGTCTAAACTACGGGCTTGCGACTGCAGGAGGATTATTGAGACTTCGAGTCCATAAGGCGATCTGGCGTGGAGCTGCCGAATTATGGGGGCCATATCAGGGCCTTTGCCATGCTTGGGAACCTGGTTTTAAGAATGTTGTCCTTTTGAAGCTGAATTACGAGGGCCACATGTTATTTTATTTTTTTATTTAAATAATTTTTTTTAACGTATTACTCTATATCAGTTATTTTCATCGCATTGCCATCTAATTTTTCTATATCTATTCTTCAAAACTCCAGCGTACTTAGAGGAGCTTGTTATTAATTACAAATAAATAAATAAGTATAGTCCATCTTTTTTAATTTGGTTCATTAATATCAAGGTTTTAGACAACTCTTTCATCCTACTATATAATAAAAAAAAAATTTGTACATAGAAATTAAACATCAACTGAGATTCTAAGAAATGTAAGTTGCAATAGTAATGGAACATTAATGATCATCAAAATCAAACAAGACCAAAACATTTTACGCTTTTTGTTGGTATATCGGAAAAAGAAAATTATAGTTCTTCAATGCAAGCGAGCCATTGACTCAAAGTGATCATCCCTAGACTTTGACTCTCCATCTTGTATCACATTTATTGCCCTTTAGGAAGACCCAGTAATTACAGTACAAATTTTTATTTTAAAGATATTAAGTTTAAATTTTAAAAAAAATTGATTAAGACGCAGAAAGTTATTTTTATTATATAACTCATAACTCAATAAATTTCTTAATAAATAAATAAATAAATTCTAGAAACTGATTTTTTAAAGTCCAAACTCCTGACAGTTAATCTCTCTTCCCAAATGTTTAAATAAGTTGAATTATGGGCTGCTTGCAGTTAGAACTTGATTTTCAAGATAAAAATTGCTGATCATTAAGCAACAGACCTTGAGATGACCGTAACGTATTAGCCCGGGACAGAGACTACTCTGCTACCATCAATCTGTTTTCAGAAAACTTTAATGGGCACATGGCGGACAGATAATCTATTAAATACACCGTTAAACTCACTGCGCATTGCACGCAGATAATACTTCAAACTCCTTTTTTTTTTTAGGGTGGCAGTCTTTCTAGTCCTTGGACATCTCCCCATGACGTACCATCATTCTGCAACTGCAATGCAAATGAAAACAAAAGGTTGGAGGAACAAAAAATAATAAGTGTCACCCACTCCCTCCTTGAACAACTTTTATGATTAATTAGTTCTGAATCGAGCTGGAATTCTACAACCTCAGGGAGGCTGGTCAAACCCAATATTTGCACATGAACAATTTTCATTTCTTGGATCATGGTTACTTGGACGCATCATACATTGACATTGACCGTGTCAAGCTTGATATTATGGTACTCAACATACATGTAATTCGAGCACAAACAGAACATTTCAAACTACAATAATTAAAAACAAGCTACAGCACTTTGAACAAAGCTACATGTATGCCTAGATCCTGCCTGTCTCAACATTATTGTTGCAGGAGATCACAACTGGTAGACTTTTTATCCTACTAAACCTCATAAGTCATTCCTACCTTGAGTAGATGCTTGCGAGGAATAAAGAAAACTTCTTGAGGCTGCCTCACCACTCTGTTTAACCAATGGTAGCAATAGTCCAAAGTCAATTTCTTCATCAAGCCAGAGCCTTTTGAAGCAACCATCTCACTTTCACCCAACAGATAAACAACATCACCATCTTTGAGTGCACCATCAAGCAATGCCAACTTTCTTTGAACATCTTCTGAATCATCCTCCTGTATAAACATCCTCAACTGATTTATCAATGTCTCTTCCAGAGACCTCTGGTCCATTGATTTATCATTGTATCCATAACGCACAATGCATCTGAATATCAGCCTATGAGGGCTGACTTGTTGAAAAAAAAACCTATCTTCAGGGACGACTCTGTTGATTGGAAGTGACTTAATTGACATGAACACGAGAACTGAATGCAGCGCAGGAACACTTGACACATAATGGGTGAATATAGGAGGTATTCCGCGAACAAGGTGAGTGTAGAAAAGACCAAGGCCTGGGATCCGTTGGATCCTCTGATCGGAGGCTATATCAGTAAGCTTTTCTATAGGAACATTGTTTTCCAGCTCGTGTAGGTGCTCGGTCCGGTGCCCATAATTCCATATCAGCATAATAACCACTAAAACGAAAGCAATGATGAAAGGAACAAATCCGCCGGCAACAAACTTGGAGAACACTGAGCTCAAAAACAACAGTTCGATGAGACCAATTGTTAAGACATATAGGATGATTAAGATGGGGTTTGTCTTCCATATCAGGACCATCACAAGAACAAGAAACATAGATGTGATGACAAACACACATGCAACAGCAAGCCCTGCAAAAAAAGCAACCAAAAAAAAAAAAAAGATGTTTAGGAAGAATAGAACAAAAGCTAGTGCAAAGCAGAAAAGAGATTGAGAATCGAAAGGTTAGGCATGATGCTGCATCAGGGAAAAGAAGATACTGGGTTCTAATTGTTTGCTTGGGATTAAGGTTACAAAGAACAGAATAGGTGTTGGACAAGATTTCATCATAATGAGAAAAGAATTACCGTATGCATTGCCCATTTTGACAGTGTCCCTGAAGCCAAGGGTGACCGCCACACAAATCAACATAAGAAGTGTGTTGATCTCAGGCACATATACCTGTCCCCCATATTTTGGAGAAGTATGCACTACCTTAACCCGTGGGAAACACCCAAGCGATACAGCTTGGTGAACTATGGAAAAGGTAGCCGATATCAATGACTGACTGGCAATTATGGCTGCCAATACTGCCACAACAAACTGTGGCCAATACAATGGTCCTGAACCATCGAAACTCAAATAAGTTAGCAAAAACTCACATAGGCACAAATTAGCAACAATGTTAACAACAAGCAAATGATCACGGTAATAACGGCAAGGCAGACCCCAGGAACAAGATACTTACCTGGGATTGCACTGTAGAAGGAAGTGGAGACATTCTCACTATGTATCTGTAGATAGGCGCCTTGACCAAAATAAGCACATAAGACTGAGGGTATAAGCACAGAGCATGTGCTTATCTGAAGCGAGCGAATATGGAAATGGCCCAAATCAGCAAATAAGGCTTCAGAACCTGATTTTGTCAAAACAAGGCAAAGTAACTTGAATTGCTAAAAAAGTTTTCTAGCTTGAAAAAGACTAAAGGATCAGAAACAAAGCAATGTTAAGAACTAATCGTTCAAGAGCCTAAAGTACAGTAGACCTTTGTTTAGTTTTTAAGCATGAAGCAAATTCAAAGTGATTGATTGGATTCTTATTTTCTCAATCTTCTTCATAGAGAAGATATGTGTTAAGAGGATTCATTGGAGTTGGAACTGGATATGAAATTGCATAGAATCATTGGGCAAAATTTCAGTCAGTTTCAGCTCATGCAAATAAAAGAAGCAATCGTGCAAGGAAAAGGCCATCTGGATACCTGTCAAGCATAAAATCACACCTCCAAGAGAAATCCATGCCTGCTTTTTATTTCTTTGAAAGTATTGCACGATGTACCAAGGATTCACTGCCTTCATCACCCCAGCATCATAGTGCGCAATGTTATATATGCCAATGCAGGCAATAAAAGCAAACCACACCAGAAGAATCGGAGCAAAAGCATAGCCAACTTTATTAGTTCCAAACCTCTGAATTTGGAACAAGACGATCAAAATACCCGCCGATATCCACTTAACGGTATTGTTAGTAAGGGAAGATTTGGCCATCTGGATGCCTCCAACCGCTGATAACACTGCAGCAAAAATAATATAAAAGAAAAAAATTTTAATTCTCTCATTGAAAAAATTGAAGGAAAAGCCCAAACAATAACAGATGACAGATTAACTAAAGACGAGAAACTGATTAGCAACAGGATCAGCTTATGGGGCAATATATAAGTATGGAGAAAGATGACACCAAGGAAATTATTCCATGAAATATCTAACAAATGGTTTTATTTCACCTGACATGCATGGTGTGAAAATGCCATCTCCAATGAGCATGGCTACCCCGGATATGGACATAAACAACAACAAGTACTGCAATAAGCTGCTCTTCTCAAGCTTGGACCTGAGGGCTGATGCCAGTTTAGTGCGCCCATTTTGGACTTCCAGATTGTGATTTGGCTGCTCCCTGTCTTCAATTTGGTGGTTTGGTAACATGCTGACTTTTGCATGACGGCATATGAGAGAATACAGAGCAAAGGTTCCTCCTACAATCACAAATGAGAAAAATCTCTAATAATTGGTATCGATAACGTTAAGTACTTAGAAATGATTTTAACCACTTTTTCCTCCACGTCAGGATTCAGTAGACACGGAAAACAAAGGATCTAACATGTTTGGAATCGGGACAAATTTTTGCTAAAGATATTAACAAATTTTTACCTTCGCCATTGTCATTAGCAGCTAGGACTATGAAGATATACTTGATCAGGCTGATGGATATGATTGAATAGAAAATTAAGGACAAAGCGCCAAGAATATCCTCGTTGTGTTTTATGCCATCAGGAAAAATTCCAGAAAATGTGTACAATGGGGAGGTTCCCAGGTCACCAAATGCTACCCCAATACACTGGAAAGCAAGTCTCATAATGGTCCCCCAATCAGCATCCTGCACACTTAAAAAAGCAGCTTGTAAGTTTTAGTTATTTCATGTTGTGAGAGGGACTCTTAAAATACTCATGTGCATACACATAAACATACAATTGATATAGTGTTCTATATATATGTTACCTGACGATGATGCGAAGAGAAACCAACCCATTGGTTGGCCTCCAAATCGAAGAGATCCTTCTTAGCAAGTTGTTGTTGTCCCCGTTGAAAGACATCAATATTCCCATCATCAAATCGACGGGACTCTCTCTTACTGTCATCCCTCTTGCTGCCCTGCTCCACCACCTCCATGTCTAAACAAAGCCACTATTTCACAACTCCTTTTCTAGTCAAACGTACAGCACAAACACGCTAGCTACAGGGATTTCACTTGTTCGGAAGCTATTTATAGGAGCACTTGTGGAACCTATAGACATGGCACAACAATGTCATAATTGAGATTCACTTAGGATTGCTTAATTATGTTATTAAAAAAAAAAAATTAAATATTCGTATTACTTTAATAATATGGTTGCCAGAAGTGCAGCCTGATGGTATTCTGACGTGCCTCTCCAGCATTAACTTGAATTCAAGTTTTTGCACACGTGCTCTTCGTAATCACTTCAGTTGGATGACTGCTTTGGCAACAAAAGATTGTAATATAACGTATAAGTTGAGACTCGTTAACATTATAATTGGATTTGAAAAAAATCTATTTCAGATTTAATAGTTCTTCAACAGTGGATACTTCCTTTAAGGGAGGTTGAATGAGAATATGAGTGGATGATACTCGGTATCAACTGAATGATTCAATGACTGTCATATCTGCGATAAGTTTTTTTGGTCAAAAAAAAAGTTTAATAATATGCTAATATTTGATATATTTTAGATTTAAAGCAAATAAGAAATTTATGTGTAATATTAGAGATTACATGATTAATATCTTATATTATATAAATGAGAGTCAATATTATGAAAAATACTGAATATTTATATAAATTTAATGATTTTTTCAATATTGATTATATTATGATTCCAAAAAACGTAAAAATAATGCATACCAGACGGAATACTAATATGAAAGTTATGATCGATATATACATCAATATCTTACACTGGGGGAGGTTCTGTTTTTTTTCTTTTTAACCAGTGCTAGGGAGGTTCTATATATATACATATGGGATATATATTTATTTAGTTCTAAACCTTTAGGTTTTTTTTCATTTAAGTTCTAAATTGTTTTGAAATTTCATTTCAGTTTTAAACCTTTTGATTTTGTTCCAAATCAGTCCTTCCGTTAGTCAAACCGTTAAAAATTATCGTTGACTAACGAAATTTTTTTTAAAAAGGTAAAATCCACTATTTTAATTCACCAATTAACAGAAATACATTGTGTAATCTTAAAAAAAATAAAAAAATAAAAAAAAACTTAAAATCTCAAGTTACATGTTACTATTTGAGAGTAAAATACAAGCATTTAATAACAAAAAAATTTTAAATAATATATTTTAATTTTTTAAAAAAATTTTCGTTAGTCAACAGTAATTTTTAACATTTTGACTAATGGAAGGACTGATTTGTAGCAAAATCAAAAGGCTTAGGACTGAAATGAAATCTCAAAAAAATTTAAGATTTAAATTAAAAAAAATTAAAAATTTAAGATTAAATAAATGCATATCTCAATACATATGTACATAAGCCCTAGTGGATAAAAAAAAAAAGAAAAAGAAACAAAATACCATAAATTGACAAATCTTTTGAAGTCAGTTCAAATACAACATTATCACGAGGTACAAAAAAAAAGAAGGCAAGTAACTTACGTGCCCAAAACTGTGAAGGGCGTAGTAAGGAGATTGTTTCCTCCTGTCCTGACATTCTAGATGCCCACAATTTCTTCGGAAATAATTGCACGATGCTTTTGCGTACCGTTTTATCCTTCTGTTTGCTTTTTTGGTCAACCTTGTGTTCCCCTCTTTCAAAAGTCAAACAAATTTTGTCCCCTTCCTTTTCAAGTTTTAATAAATTTTGTCAACCTTCTACTCTTGTCTTTTCAACTTTTAATAAATTTTAAATGAGCCCCAATTTGTAACAAGAAGAATTTATTAAAAAAAAGTGTACATAATATAATAAAATTTAAATTTTAAGTACTAAAAATAATTTGATAAAATTTTTATTATATATAATATGAATATTATTATTTAAAATTCAAAAATGATTATACTATATACATTTTTTTTAGACAAAAATTTTTTAATTGGTAATTTTTTTTCTATTTTAAATTAGGCTAAGGACAAAAAAGTGTGTCCTATTCAAACTATCAAAAAAGAAAAATGTCAAAAAACACCCCATAGTTAAAAGACATAAATTTTTATGTTGAAGTTCTTAAAATTTTAATATTAAAAAAAATAAAATTTATAAAAAAATTATTTTTATTAATAATTTACAACTCAATAAATATTTTAATAAATCCATAACTCCATGAACAAGAGCCCACAAAAAGGTAAGTACAAAAGCAAATGCACAAACAAAATCTTCCCACTAAGAGAACCCCCCGAAGTGCAGCCCGTGCTGCTTTTCCTCCATAATTGCCATCCGGATACGGTCTTATTCTCCAGATCTATATTACCCATTCCTTCTGTTAACCAAAAAGAAAAGAAGAAACGAAAGCCAATGCATCTGTAGCGGGCAAGGCGTCGTTATAGGCACGATACCGAATTTAGTTACAATAATTAGATCAATAATTGCATCGACATTTCTTTTTTCTTCTAAAATTGGTAATAATGGTCATATTTTAAGTGTAATAATAGTTGTATTTTAAGTGGGCAGAGTGATGACAATATCGGTGAAAGTTACACTTATAGTTATATCTAGTGATCGGGGAGCTAATAATCAAAAAGTGAATTCTTTATTATTTTCAGATTTTTCGTATTAATATATCCTATGTTTTTATGTCAAAAAAAAAAAAAGTGAAATTTTGTCTAAAAACGCGTACACATCTATAATAATAGTTATATTTTAATTGTAATAATAGACGTGTTTTATGTGGTAATCAACATAAAGTCATAGTTAATATTTGGTGAAAGGAGAAATAGTAATGAAAAAGCGAATCCCAGTTTTCACCAGTATAAAAATGATGCCGATTTAATCGTAAGAGAAAGTTCAAGAAGATGTGCTGTTTTTTCCATATGTGATGGTGGCCATACGTTCTTAATTTTCCTTTCACAGTATGGTCCTGATTCGCTAATCGTCCGCCTAAATTGTATAAATTGTCAAAATTGTCTTGTTGTTCCTCATTTTCCAAGTTTTCAAAAAAACGAAAAAACAAAAAATAAAAAAATGAAATACGCGCTTAAAGGCACTAACTAAGACTAAATATAAATCTAAACTTGTATAGTTACGAGAGAAATTAGTAATCCTTATTAAATACCACAGAATTTGTTCTTTTGTAAATTTAATATAACGGTTCAACTTATTGCGTAATACATTCAATATAACTTTTCCTAACAGAAACAAAAATATATTAAGCTATGTATGGAAGACAAGGTGCCAAGAAAAATTAGTTGGTCCAAACTCTATAAGGGTTGGTCCGGTAGATTAGGTGGTCTGTTTTGTACTATCGTTCAAACCAGACAGTAATAAGGTAATTTTTATATATAAATATTTTAATCGCTAATATAAATGTCATATGTTTAATCGAAGTAAAAAATAACCTTAGTATATATATATAGTGTGATAATATATCGTTCAAAAAGAAAATGAAACTTGTCATATGATTCCATTATCATTTACAAATTTGTCAAACTTGTTAAGTTGTCATGTTCATATTCTCAGCGAAATAATTGCATTAAAAATTCAGTTTCCTTAATGCTTCTTTCTAAGCGCTTTATGACACTTAACGTTTGATCAGAAATAATTCAAATAAAAAAACATAAATGAATGCATTATATTTTGAATTGAATTTAGTTTAAGGTTACACGGATACAAATACAATGAATATAAATACGGTAATATATCAATTTTAAAAAAAATTAGGATATAAACATAATATGAACATGAATATAGATATATATAATAATAATAATAATAATAATAATATTTACTTATATATATATATTGTTCAAAATATAATATAAATTATACTGTAAATTTTACATAAAATTTATATTTTTTGTTAAAATAAATTTCATAATATTTTTTCAGGCATATCTAAAACTTATAATGTATACTGAGCATCAATACAGAAGAGAATATAAATTGAAAAAAAAAAAAACAAATCCTCCTTCCCTCTCTCTTGCCATCCCATTTGAAAATTTTTTTAGACAAAAGAATGGCCTGTCGGTCATGTCAGTGATGGCACAGGCCATCTTCACCATTCTTTTTCTTTTTTTATTTTTTATTTTTTCAAAACAAGTCTTTAACATATTAAAAAGTATTTTTCGGTGTGTCAGACACGTGTTTGGATTATATTCAATTTTTTTCTAAATTTTTTGTTTTATGAATACACTTTTAATGTACTAAACATATATCCATACTGTGACTAACGCATGTTTCACATGCACATATCGGCAAATTTGCCGTGTTCGTCCCACTTAGATTCAGTTATACTAAAATATTTGAAAATGAGGAGAGCTGATGTAAATAATAAATAAATTAGTCTAGGGTTTTTTTTTATGAACAGAAAAATCACTCTACGTTTTTTTTTTCTTATTTCAGACGGTGACCATTTTTTGGGTCAAACATGGAGGCCCAAGCCATAAAAGTGTTCGCACAAACAGAGCTAACTGGCCATCATACGAGGCTATTGTACGCCAACGGAGTCTTGCTTCACAATTGGCATTGCTCCTCCTGGTAGCTGCAAGAGGATATGAAAACCCATTGGCAGGGAACGTGCAAAATGAGCGAGCAAGCCTGCCAGTTGGTTACCTTCTGTATGCACATGCGAGACCCGAATACTCCACGGCTTGGAAACCAAAAGTCCGCAACTCTGCTTGATTTTTGAAAGAATATCGTATGATAAGATAACAGACCTTGGAGATGACAGTGACGATGGAAGCTTGGGACAGATTACTTTCCTATTATCAATCTCTGTATTTTTGGACAATATCTCAAGTCCTTGGACATCTGCCCATGACAAACCATCACTCTGCAACTGCAATGCAAATGGAAACAAAAAGTTGGAGGAACAAAAAAAAAGTAATAAATGTCCCCCCGGTCCTTGAACAACTTTATGATTAATTAGTTCTGACTCGAACTCGAACGTCGAGGCAAACCCAATCTTTGCACCAGAACAATTTTCATTTCTAGGATCGCGGTTACTTGGACGAGTGACATTGACCGTGTCAAGCTTGACATTAGGGTACCCATATATGCAATGGTGTTTATTTCGGCGGAAGAACGCCCACATTCTTTGCATTCAAAGTGTCTACAAAAATAATATTTCAATCTAGCACAATCAAAAATCAAGCTACAGCATTTTGGGCAAAGCTACATGTAAACTTAGATCCTGCTTGTCTCAACATCATGGTCGCAGGAGACCACACCTTGTAGACTTTTTATTTTACTAGACCTCATAAACCATTCCCACCTTGAGCAGACGCTTGCGAGGAATGAAGAAAACTTCATTAGGCTGCCTCACCACTCTGTTTAACCAATTGTAGCAATAGTCCAAAGTCAACTTCTTCAACAGGCCAGAGCCCTTTGAAGCAACCATCTCACTTTCACCCAACAGATAAACAACACCACCATCTTCAAGCGCACCATCAAGCAATGCCAACTTTCTTTGAACATCTTCTGAATCACCCTCCTGTACAAACTTCTTCAACTGATTTATCAATGTCTCTTCCAGAGAACTCTGGTCTAAATCTTTGTATCCATACCGCACAATGCATCTGAATATCAGCTCGTGAGGGATGACTTGTTGAAAAGAGAACCTCTGTTCAGGCCGGACTCTGCTAATAGGAAGTGACTTAATTGACACGAACACGAGAACTGAATGCAGCGCGGAAACATTTGATACATAATGGGACAACACAGGAGTTATTCCTTGCACAAGGTGAGTGTAGAAAAGACCAACGCCTGGGGTCCGATGGATCCTCTGATCGGAGGCTATATCAGTAACCTTTTCTATAGAAACTTTGTTTTCCAGCTCGTACAGATATTTTTTCCGGTATCCATAATTCCATATCATCATAATAGCCCCAAGAATGACAGCAATGAGGAAAGGAAGGTATCCGCCATCAACAAACTTGTAGAATACTGAGCTCAGAAACAACAGTTCGATGACACCAATTGTTAGAACATATAGGACGATGAGGATGGGGTTCGTTTTCCATATCAAGACCATCACAAGAACAAGAAACATAGATGTGATGACAAACACACATGCGACAGCAAGCCCTGCAAGAATGCAACCAAGAAATGATATTTAGGAATTATACAACCAAAGCTAGTGCAAGGGAAAACGAGGATTGTAAAGCATAAAGTTAGGCATGACATGCTGCATCAGGGAAGAAAAAAAACTAGATTCTAACTATATGCTTGGGATTAAGGATACAAAGAATAGAACAATTAAATGGAAAAATTTCACTGCAGCGAGAAAAAAAAATTACCGAATGCATTGTTCATTTTCGTACTGTCCCTGAAGCCAAGGGTGACAGCAACACAAATTAACATAAGAAGGGTGTTGATCTCAGGCACATACACCTGTCCCCCATGTTTTGCAGAAGTATGCACTACCTTAACCCGTGGGAAACACCCAAGTGCTACAGATTGGTGAACTATGGAAAAGGAAGCCGATATCAATGACTGACTGGCAATTATGGCTGCCAATACTGCCACAACAAACTGCGGCCAATACAATGGTCCTGGACGGTAGAAACTCAAATAAGTTGCAAAATTGACAAAAAATTAAACAAACACAAATAAGCGACCTCTAGGAACAACATGCTTACCTGGGATCGCACTGTAAAAGGAAGTACTAACATCCTGGCTATATTTCCGTAGGTAGGCGCCTTGACCAAAATATGAAAGCAAAACTGAGGGTATAAGCACAGAGCATGTGCTTATCTGAAGCGAGCGAATATGGAAATGGCCCAAATCAGCAAACAAGGCTTCAGAACCTGATTTTGTCAAAACAAGGCAAAGTACTTTGAGCTGCTATAAGATGTTCTCTAGCTTGAAAAAAAAACTAAAGGATCAGAAACAAATCAAAGTTAAGAATTAATTGTTTTTTAAGTGTTCGAGGTTTTAGACCATTCACATTTTTAAGAGTGAAGCAATTCACGGTTGGATTCTCATTTTATCATCTTCTTCATAAAGAAGCTGTGTGGTAAGACGATTCATTGGAGTTGGAACTGGATATGACGTTGCATTACCAGCACTGGCACTAAACCATTAGAAAAATTGATGAAGCCTTTCAAACTACAACTCACTAGGCAAAATGTCAATTACTTTCAGCTCAGGCAGATAACAAAAGAAATGGTGTGAGGAAAAAGTCCATCGGGATACCTGTCAAGCATAAAATCACACCTCCAAGAGAAATCCATGCCTGCTTTTTATTTCTTTGAAAGTATTGCACGATGTACCAAGGATTCACTGCCTTCATCACTCCAGCATCATAGTGCGCAATGTCATATATGCCAATAGAGGCAATAAAAGCAAACCACACCAGAAGAATCGGAGCAAAAGCATAGCCAACTTTATCGGTTCCAAACCTCTGAATTTGGAACAATAAGATCAAGATGACCACTGAAATCCACATAACTGTAGTATCAGTAAGGGAAGCTTTGGCCATCTTGATGCCTCCGACCGCTGATAACACTGCAGCAACAACAATAGAAAAATAAAAATTTAATTATCTCATTGAAGAAATAGGAGGAAAAATGCAGAAAAAAACAGAATGACAAATCGACTAAAGATAAGAAACTGATTAGCAACATGATCTGCTTATGGGGCGATGCATAAATATGATGAAAAATGACATGAAGGAAATTATTCCATGAAATAACTAACAAATGGTCTTATTTCACCTGAAATGCATGGTGTGAAAATGCCATCTCCAATCAGCATGGATACCCCGGACATGGTTATAAACAATAACAAGTACTGCAATAAGCTGCTCTTCTCGAGCTTGGACTTGAGAGCTGATGCCAACTTAGTGCGCCCATCTTGCACATCCAGATTGTGATTTGTTAGCTCCCTATCTTCAACTTGTTGGTTTGGCAATAAGCTGACTTTTGCATGACGGCATATGAGAGAATACAGAGCAAAGGTTCCTCCTACGATGACAAATGAGCAAAATCTCTAAGAATTGGCATCTGTAACGTTTATCTACTCGAGGAAAAATTTACATTTTCGCACCGCAGAACCAATGGAATCATGCTGCGTTAGCCATTAACTTAGTGCCTGGCTTTTACCTTTCCAAATATATTAGAAATGATTTTAACCACTTTTTCTTCCATGTCAGAATTCAATGGACATGGAACATAAATGATCTAAAATGTTTGGAATTGGGACAAATTTCTGCTAAAGATATTAACAAATTTTACCTTCGCCATTATCATTGGCAGCTAGGACTATGAAGATGTACTTGATCAAGCTGATGGATATGATTGAATAGAAAATTAAGGACAAAGCGCCAAGGATATCATCATTGTGTTTTATGCCATCAGGAAAAATTCCAGAAAATGTGTACAATGGGGAGGTACCCAGGTCACCAAATGCAACCCCAATACACTGGAAAGCAAGTCTCATAATAGTTCCCCAATCAGCATCCTGCAACAGTTAAAAAGCAGCTTGTAAAATCTCAAACGGAGCCCCAATAACAAGTACACATTTGTTTTCCCACTTATGTATTACAATATGGGATCAAAATATTAGATAACAATATTTATATAGTAACAAAATAACAGTAAAGTGATATTGACAATTGAATGACTGAAATTTAAACAAAAAAAAACAGATAATTTGTTAGATGTTATTATTATTTTATTGTTATCAAAAATTAAATTGTATGCATAAGAAAGCTCTCACAAAAAGTTCCAAGAATTGTTAGTTTACAAGATTAAGCCATGCAATCCAACAATTATAACTACACTTTTTTGTGGGTATGTGTCAAAACTCGACCTCCGAGCAGTTTACTTAGAATGTTATTGGTTCTAAATTTCGGTTTTAGTGATCATGTTGTGAGGGCCTCTTAACATACACTTACAACTGATATTGTGTTATATATAGTTACCTTATGATGGGGCGCAGAGACACCGCCATAACCGTTGGCCTCCAAATCGAGGAGATCCTTCTTAATAAGTTGGTGCCCCTGATGAAAGGCATTTTTCTCGTCTAGCTCTCTTCTACTGTCATCCTCTTTGCTGCAATACTCCACCTCCATGTCTAAACAAAGACAAATTTTCTAGTTTTCCTTTTCTAGTAATTAAAGCGAGCAATATTATAAACACTCTGCAGAGGTTTTACGCTTTCGGTAGTTATTTATAGTGCTTGGAAGCATACGTGCAGAAGCTACAGACTTTTGTGGTCAACAATAAACTATTTTATTTTCTTACAAGATGTTCACATTTTATTTTCTTGCTGTATATAAGATGTTCACATTTTCATTGACATTCATATAACTTATATACACATATTGTACAATCTAAATGTGGACAATTTGGCTAGGAGAATCATATGTGCAGCAAGGAATATCATCTATGATTGAGGGGAAATTTTGGTGATAGTAATTTTTGGATTGATGAGGATCTTGGGAGAAATTTTGGTGATCCCCCTGAAGATGCTGGGCGGTGGAAGCACACAAATCTTGACCCGTAATAATTGCGGCCGAAGTCTACTTAGTGGTTTGGTGAACGCATCGGAAAGTTGATCGGCTGATGAAACATGAGATACTCAAAGCTCACCAATTTGGACTTTGTTGCGAATAAAACGACAATCAATTGCGACGTGCTTCATGCGACAATGAAAGACTTTGTCCTTATGGTATGAAAGCTAAGAGAATCCTTATATACAGCAAAAAAAAGTCATCTAAGATTGAAAGGAAATTTTGGTGATCTTTTGACTAAAAGGAATTAAAGGAAATTTTTTGGTCGGAAAGTCCTGATATTTAAAAATTTATTAAATTCTGACAGTCCAGTTTTAATCGAGTAGACTCATTAAAGGGGACAAAACTTTCCCAATGCCTATTTTCTCCATACACAAGACTCGAATTCGAAATTTTATTTAAAGAGAATTAAGTTTCTTGCTACTTAAACGATCAAGCGTTGGTCAAATTAAAGGAAATTTTAATGATCTTTAACTGAGACGAAATCTTGGATTGATAAGTATCTGCCAGTGTAGGATCCCCTCCTATAATACAAGTAACAAGTAATCGATTGGACTGATCTATAATTCAGTCTACCCAATATTGCTGGATCATATGTCAAATGCTACCTTGTCAAATTCATTACCCAAATCATCGTGGTTGAAAATTTAAATCGTGTTTAATCCTTCTTCGAAACGTTGCAAGAACTAAAATCTTGATTGCACGAGTCGGTCGTGGGAAATATACCTTTTGATCATTCAAAGAGATACTTATTCTTTGTTAATACATACTCATCCATACGTACATACATACATACATACATGGCATAGCCAGAGCAGCGACTAGCTCCCCTCTTGCAGGATTGCGAGAAGTGTGTCTTCGGAGGCGCCACTTCTTGTCTTGTCAAGATTGAGGATACATTGCTATTCGGATTTGTAGTCAGAGCAATTGAGTAGACAAATTGTTTATATTGTAATAAAGTTTTAATTTTAAGTAACAAAAAATAAAATGATTTTAATATTTTTATTGTATAAAATATAAATGTTATTATTTAAAATTAAAAATTTGTTATATTATCCTCTAACTACTAATCTTTTTCCAATTAGTGTATACGTTCCAAATTATATAGCTAGATGCATGCGAATTAGAACTAGACGATAGTTTTGAAAGCAAAAACAACGGTTCTTATTTTTGGAGCACAAATAGCAATTCTCGCAATTAGTGTAGATAATAATAACAATTTCCGTGATCTATCAAAAGAAATTTCGAATGGAAAAGCTTGCCCCCAGGGATTATATTATTGAAGCAAAAGCAACATGAATTCACAAAAGGGAAATATTAAGTAATAATATTTAAATAGTAACAAAATAATGATATTAATTGTTGAATGAATGACATTTAAAATAAATAAATAAATAATTTATTAGATACTGTTATTATTTTATTATTACTAAAAGTTAAATTGTGTATACAATGAAACTCTTCACAAAAAGTGCAAAGAATTATTGGTTGTACGAGATTAAGCCATGCAATCCAACAATTATAACTGCACTTTCTTGTGGGTATGTGTCAAAACTCGACCTCCGAGCATTTTTCTTAGAATATTATTGGTTCTAAATTTCAGTTTCAGTGATCATGTTGTGAGGGCCTCTTATCATACACTTACAACTGATATTGTGTCATATATACTTACCTTATGATGGGGCGCAGAGACACCGCCATATCCGTTGGCCTCCAAATCGAAGGGATCCTTCTTAATAAGTTGGTGCCCCTGATGAATGACATTTTTCTCGTTTGGCTCTCTTCTACTGTCATCCTCTTTGCTGCAATACTCCACCTCCATGTCTAAACAAAGACAATTTTTCTCGTATACCTTTTCTGGTAATTAAAGCGAACAACATCATAAACACTCTGCAGAGGTTTCACTATTTCGGTAGTTATTTATAGTGCTTGGGAGCATACGTGCAGAAGCTATACATTAAACATCAATGTCATAATAGAAATTTTTGATGGAATAAGCTTGTTAGGAGGTGTTTTGATCGCCCTTGACAGAATATGCAGGCAAGGGCTTTGAAAGGAACTTGCTAATACTGATAAAAGACTTTATTCTGATGCACCTTATGCGTAGGAGGGCTTATTTTTAGTAAGAGATTGAATGATGATCATATTGGTTATATTATAGATTTATGGCAGATACATATTAATCCATTATACTAGCAGCTAAGATTTTATACTACATTATTGATATTTTATTTATTTATCATTATACTATATAAATAAGAAGGGATTTTATGAAAGACATTATTATTTATATAACTTTAACAATTTTTTTAATATTGATCATACTATAATTAAAAAAATCCAAAAAATAGATTTATTTTATTATTTTCTTGAGTTTTTTTTTTTTGTAGTGAAAATGGTAACCTATCATTGATTAAGGGGTAAGTGAGTGAGAATACTGAATGTTAAATTTTAGAGCCTTAAATAAAAGGCACACTTTTGATATATAAATTTATAATATAATATTAAGAGTTATATTACATGTCTATATGTTAAGCAACATTAAAATAATAATATAATTTATTTGACGGTATTTAAAAATTTTTTTTTTTTATAAATTTAATTATCTAATAAAACTTAGATCCACTTTTAATTCAACTTAAGTAATTTTACTAAGTATTTTTTTAACATAAAATGGCACCCTACTTAATAAACTAATTTTGAATTTCCGCTTTATCTAATAAAAAATGATTATTCAAATAAGAATTAGAATGGCATGCCGGTTTTTGAGAAAAGATACAAGAGAAGAAAATCAAAAGCTCCTATCTAATAATTGTTTGCTTTCAAAATGAAATGACATTGTTGCAGAGATTCTATCCACGAGGATGGAAAAAAGAGCAACGATCGATAGAGACATTAATAAGAACTTCGCTGGCTTCACGTTTATCAGTCATCATCTGACGAATGCCGATTGCTTTCTTTTTTTTGTTTGACCAAGTATGGGCTGCCCAATATAAAATCTGGACAAAGTGTGTACAAAGCGCATACAGTAAGAAAGAGACCTTTCAGGATTAAAAAAAAAGAAAAAGAAAAGAAAGAGACCTTTGATTCCATCTTCAAAATTCAACCTTGTCCTGGAGACCCGAAGAAATCAAAGATACTTTTGTTACTCGAAGAGTTTCATTGGAAAAATATAAAAAATAACTATAACGTAATAATAGAAATAAGTTTAGTATTTAATAAATAATTAAAATTTTATTTTTTTAAATCTAAACATTACACGTATTTAATGTTACGTTAAATATACTTAGTTATCACTCTAAACTTTAATTTCAAAAATCAAACATTTTTTCAAAAAAATTTATTTTTGCTAAAAAAAATTTTTCTACTATTTATACAACTCTATGATTATTTTTTATATCGTCTTAATTTTTATCTTACTTGAAATGCTAAGCTGAAGTAGAATCTCGTCAACTACGTACCATTTGGTGAAACTCGAACAAAAAAGGGGATATTTACCTTTTACACTGTATAAATAGGGATATTTACACATCACATACTAGATTTTAGGAAATTACTAAAAACAACTTACGATTAACAGACGTTAGTCAAAGCAGACGAGACTCGTAAAATGATATATATACTCTTGTATATAAAGAAATGCCAATTTTTTTTAGAAAATAACCCTAATCTCTCATAGTAGCTGTTGTTTTCTTCCAAAACCCTCAAATCTAAAGTCTATTTCTAATTTGATTCATCCTTCTGTCATCAAATGGAGCCTCAAAAGCCATAAATGTAAGTAAAATTGGGTTTTCATACTTTGTTGTTAGTATTTTCTGTGGTTTGTGTGTTGGTGTTGGTATTGTGTTCTCTATCGTTTTGGGTTCTAGAACATTCTTCCAAATTTTGAATAATCCACCTCGAAAGCCACTTGATTTGGGAATATCATGGATTTTAGAACTTGTGAGAGCATTTTTTTAAGGGTTAGAGACACTGAGTCACTTCAAAAATTGTTGATGTTCTTATTTTTTGGTTTTGTCTTTTTTTTTTTTAGTGTTTTCTTCTACCTCAAAAGGCATTAATCTGACAATATTTTTGTATTTGGTAAAGATTTGTGTTTTAGGACCTATGGATTGCTAAGTCGACCTGCTTCAGTTGGAAACGTCGTGGGTTCTTTAAGTCAGTCGCCAAAGTCGGGTGTAAAGCGTAAATTTCGAGTCTAAAACAATTAAACTCGAAAATACAAAAATAAATTACAAATAAATATTTAAAAATAAAAGAAAATTTACGTGGGGTCGATCTCCGTAGATCCTCCGATTAGTGTTCCTTTTTTGACTCGGTCAAGGGCTGCACGAGCTTGATCTTGACAGAAATAAATTCCACAGATTTTTCTTGAACTGGGTAGACTGAAACCGGATCTGATTTGGACGTTTTGACTACGGTTAAGAACCGCAGAGACCTGATCTGAGCCGATCTGTCTTAATTTCACCGAGGGTCGAAGAGACTTGTTCTCGGATGAGCTGCCTGGATTTTGCTGAGGGCCGTATGAGGCTTAATCCCAGCCGGATTTGTAGTAATTTGATATTTTTAACTCTATATTCTCAGAAATTCAGATCTAGAACGATCCAAGAATATAAATTTAAAAATAACTTTAGAAATGGAAACAACAAATTTTTTGGGCCTTACCCCTGAAATATCTCTCAAAACGGAGTTAGGAGAGTATACTGCTAAGTAAAAGCACGTAAGAAAAGGAGAAATTTTCTTGAGAGATTTTCAAAATTTTCTTTTTCTCTCAAATTCTCTGAATTTTTCTGTTTACAGATTTGCTGAATCTCTTTTGAACTGAGGGGCATGGGCCTATTTATAGGGTTTCCCCTCTCGTATGAAAGCACGCGTGTGAAAGGCATAAGTCGACTTTTCCGTGTGAAAGGCATAAGTCGACTTTTCCGTGTGAAAGGCATAAGTCGACTTTTCCGTGTGAAAGCACGCGTGAGAAAGGAATAAGTCGACTTTTCTGACTTTTCCGTGTGAAAGCATGCGTGAGAAAGGAATAAGTCGACTTTTCCGTGTGAAAGCACACATGCGAAAGGAATAAGTCGACTATTGACTTTTTTTTTTCTTTTTTTTTTTCTTTTTTTTTTTCTTTTTTTTTTTTTAATGTTTACAAATGCCCCCACTTCAAGGGTCGGTAAGGAAGAACTTTGCAGACGTGATCCGCACCGAGTCTTGAAGTCCAGTTTGAAACTTGGAAACGTCCTGATGAACATTGAATCTTGGAGTCTTCTATCTTTGACCATGCCTGCTGTTGTTGGATCACAATAGGAACCCGATACGATCTTGAGAAAGTTAGCACCCCAGCCAATATAAAAATTGATATTCTGGTTCCAGGTGCGTTCGAGCTTCCATAGCCCGCAAAGGATTTTTTATATCTCTTAAAGTTCCAGAGCTCTGGTGAGGATGATCCAGTAGGCAAAGAACTTCAACCTCCCCAAGAGAAAGGCTCAGGACCTTGGAACTTCAAGACCGGCTCACAGAGAGACTGACTGTAGTGATGATTTCCAAGTCTGCTTCGACGTAAGGAGAGTAGTTGGAACTTCCCTGTACGTCGCTGCATCCAAAGAAAGATTAGGATAATTGCAGCTTCTCATCCCTCTGTGGTAGATGTGAACTAAGGAGAGTAGTTGGAACTCCATGACACCGATGGCGTTGGAGATTGAGTTTCGAGGGCTTTTAGGGATCCCTCGAAGAAGACTACTCCTTCTTTTCTTAGCTCGTGCGCCTCCAACTTCTTGATCGAAGAACTTCCTGAGACAAGTGCAGAGACTAGCCATTTTCTTTTGAGAAAGAAGAGCTGAGGGGTGAATATTACGACTCGGGCATACAGGATATATATACAAATAATAAAGAGTTTTTTTTTTTTTTTTTTTTTTTTTTTTTTTTTGAAAAGTCAAAAAGGATATGCAGAATCGGGTAGGGCCATCCACGTCCCTTTCCTGCATAAGAGACAAAAGAGGCAGCGGCTGACGCGTGTCACGAAAGTCGTTACCGTGTGTGGCAGAAGTCGTTGCCGTGTGCTGCGGAAGTCGTTGCAGAAGTCGTTGCACCTTATCTTGTCGGCCGTCCTAGCGGGGCCCGAGGTGCAACTCCAAGTCAAGCTCGACCTCGTCTTGTGGGCCGATGATGTTGATGTCAACGTCGACGTCGCTTTCCGGCTGGTTGATGCTGCCGGAATATTCTGGAAAGAGAGGCAAAGTTTCGCTGGAATGACTCCTTTCTGCTAGAAAATGTCCTCCTAGACTTAAGTACCTAGGAGGGATGAACCCTTGGCTGACTCCGTAAGACCACCAGGACCAGCGTGCATGCTCCCATGGGCTACGGCCTTGATGAACATACCGTGGAGAGACTATTGCGGTGGAAGAACTCGGACCTGCTTCATTTGACGGCGAAGTTGTACTGGTGGGATCTACCATCGGAACAGCAGACTGTTCTTTGGAAAAATCAGCTCTCAGTGCTGGTTTCTTCCTGCTTCTCCGATTCTGGAACCAATAAAACACATTTTTTCCTTCGATTGCCCCGAGTGGGCGCAATCGTGAGACAAGTTGGTAAATCTGAGATGCATTAGGCATAATACCTCCATTGTTGTGGAAGACTTCCTCTAGAATTTGCAGTTGCGCCATGGTTGGTTGCCACCTTGTGCGGGGTGACCTTTCTTCTCCCTTGTCTTGAGGTTCTGCAACTGGTTCCATCTTTCTTGTGGTAGAGGAGCAAAGGTTTGGTGTGTGGTGAAGATCGATTGAGACTGATGCTGAGTTTCAGACTCAAACCCTCCGTCGCTTTTATATTTTTGGGCCGTTCACAGTTTATACTCATGCGGGCCAGGAGTTGGATTGGATTTTGAACCTGATTTCTGGACTGTGTTTAGAACTTGGAATTTTTTGGGTTTTGGGCTTTGAATTGAATTTGGGTTGATTTGGATTTGGGTTTTTGGATCGAGTGTTTGGGTTTGGACTTTTGGATTTGGGTTGAGTGTTTGGGTTTTGGACTTAGGTTTTGTGTTTTCTGAATTGGGCTCAAGTGTTTGGGTTTGGATTTTCGCTTGGACTTTCGGATCGGGACTTCCGAACTTTTTTTTTTTTTTTTTTTTTTTTTTTTTTTGATTTTTTGATTTTTTGATTTTTTTTTTCTTCTCTTCTTTTTTTTTTTTGATTTTTTTTTTTTGATTTTTTTTTTGATTTTTTTGATTTTTTTTTTTTTCTTCTCTTCTTTTTTTTTTTTTGGTTATTTGATTTTTTTTTTCTCTTCTTTTTTTTTTTTGATTTTTTTTTGATTTTTTTTTTCTTTTTCAAACATATTTACACATAATATTGTTTCAGAAATTTACCATTGATTGGGCCGATTCGGACGCCTTCTTGGTCTGACAGCATGTAAGCGTTGTGAGTGTAGGCCTCCTGCACTAAGTATGGCCCGTCCCATTTGGAAGTAAGCTTGTCACCAGACCGATGCTTCATGTTGATGGGCCGTCGCACTGCAAGAACAAGATCTCCAACTTGAAAAGATCGAAGACGGACCCTGCGGTTGAACGTGTTGGTGAGCCGGGCTTGGTAGCACTCAAGTTGCTGTTGTGCTTCGAGCCTCCTTTCATCGAGAGCTTCTAACTCATCCAGACGTAGGCGAGCATTCTCCTCCTGTGTGAGTCCTTCCAGAACAGCCATGCGCAGGGATGGAATCTGTGTTTCCAACGGCAGTATTGCTTCGACACCGTAGACAAGTGAGTATGGCGTCGCCTGTGTTGGAGTCCGGTAAGTTGTACGATACGCCCATAATGCCTCCGGAATTCTGTCATGCCAATCTCTTTTGGATTTAGAGACTACCTTTCGCAACAGGTTGCATAAGGTCTTGTTGAATGCTTCAGCCAAGCCATTTGCTGGGGCATTGTACATGGATGACTTGTACTGCTTGAACTTGAATTTCTCGCAGAGCTTGTTAATTAAGCTGTTATAGAACTGCTTACCATTATCAGTGATGATGAATCGAGGGACTCCATAGCGATAGATCAGCTGAGTCCGGATGAAATTGGCAACATGCTCCTTCTTTACCTCTCTAAGTGGAATGGCTTCAGCCCATTTTGAGAAGTAATCGGTTGCTGCGAGGATGTACAGGTGACCTAGGGATGACTTTGGCAAGGGCCCCACTAAGTCGAGACCCCAAGCTTCAAAGGGCCAGGATGAGACAGTTGGATGCAGTGGCTCCGGTGGTTGATGTATGTAATTCGCATGAAATTGACAAGCTTGACAGGTTTTAGCAAACTCAATTGAATCACGTACCATAGTTGGCCAGTAGTATCCCATCCTTCTAAGTTGGAAGTGCAACTTAGGCCCTGATTGATGTCCGCCACAAACACCAGAATGTGCTTCAGTGAGAGCCTGTTTTGCCTCTTCATTGGCTAGGCAGCGAAGTAGAACTCCATCAAAAGACCTTCGATACAGAGCATCCTTGAGATATATGAAGCGGGGAGCTCGTCGTTGAATTTCTGTCTTATGACGACGATCTTCGGGCAGCTTCCCGTGCTGTAGGTAGTCAATGATTGGTTGACGCCAGTCCTCGTCCTCCGCGAGACGTACAGATACAGTGTTGGCTGCTGTAGTTTCTTCATCATCCTTTTGTGGCACTATCCATTTCTGGCATACGGCAACAACTGTAGCCTGGATTTCTGACTTTGCAAGAGAAGTGGCCAGGTTAGCCAACGCGTCTGCCTGAGTGTTTTCTCGTCGAGGCACATGCTCCAAGGTGATGCTTTCAAATTCATCCATTAGCTGTCGAGCACGTTGATGGTAAGGTGCAAGGTCCTCTTTTTTCACGTCATACAACCCTGTAAGTTGGTTGATGACGAGTTGGGAATCTCCATGGACTTCTATAGTTGGAATCTTCATATCGACAGCCATTTGAAGACCAATGATCAAAGCCTGGTATTCAGCAACATTATTTGAACATAACTCACCGAGAATGATAGCATATGGTAGTATTTGTCGTTGAGGGGTGACAAACACTATACCGGCACCAGCACCATCACGCCTTGCTGCACCATCAAAGAACATCGTCCATGGTGGCAGTGTCTCAATGTAAAAGACCTTTTCATCTGGAAGATCATCTGTGAACTCCCAATCGGATGGGATAGGGTGATCTGCAAGGAAGTCTGCTAGAGCTTGTCCTTTGACTGCTTTTTGAGGCACATAGACAGTGTCGTAGCTTTGTAGGATTACTGCCCATTTGGCAAGTCGTCCTGACAAGATTGGTCTAGATAAGATATATTTGACAGGATCAGCTCTGGCAATGAGACGTACCGTGTGAGCCTGCATGTAGTGCCTCAGCTTGTCAATGGCAAAGAACAGTGCTAGACATGTCTTTTCAATGGGCGAATAACTCAGTTCCGGACCGTTTAGTGTTCTGCTCAAGTAATACAGGGCAACTTCCTTTCCCTGCTCGTTTTCCTGTGCAAGCAAGGCTCCCAAAGATCTTTCCTGCGCTGCAATGTAGAGAATCAACGACTTTCCTTGAATTGGAGCTCCCAGGACTGGTGGATTGGAAAGGTACTTCTTTATGCTCTCAAAGGCTTTGCTGCAAGCTTCGTCCCACTCGAAGTTGACATCCTTCTTCATCAACCGATGGAAAGGTTGACATCTACCAGCTAAATTGGAGATGAAACGGCGAATGTAAGCCAGCTTTCCTTGTAGACTTCGCAGCTCGTGCAGGTTTTTAGGTTCAGGCATCTTTTGAATTGCCTCAACCTTTGACTGATCAACTTCGATTCCACGATGGCGCACCACGAACCCAAGAAACTTTCCTGATGTGACACCGAATGCGCACTTGAGAGGGTTCATTTTGAGCTGATGCCTCCGAAGTCTTTCGAACACTGTCTTGAGATCCTCGAGGTGGTCTTTGCGCTTCTTAGTCTTTACAACTAAGTCATCAACATAACATTCTACAATCTTGTGCAGCATGTCATCAAAAATTTTTTTGCATAGCACGTTGATAAGTGGCGCCAGCATTTTTTAATCCAAACGGCATAACTTTGTAGCAGTATATACCTTTTGGGGTGCGGAATGCTGTCAACTCCTCGTCTTCTGGTGCCATTCTGATTTGGTTGTAGCCTGAAGAACCATCCATGAAGGACAATGCTTCGTGACCCGTTGTTGCATCGACTGTGATCTCCGTTATGGGCAACGGAAAGTCATCTTTCGGGCAGGCCTTGTTAAGATCTCGAAAATCAACACATACCCTCAATTGTCCATTCTTCTTTCGTACCGGGACTATGTTGGCAATCCACGTTGGGTAGGTGACCTCTCGGATGAAACCAGCATTGATCAGCTTGTTAACCTCCTCTTCGATTTGTGGAATGAGTTCCGGGCGGAACCGTCGTTGTGGCTGCTTGACAGAACGAACACCCTTCTTTACTGCTAGACGATGCACCGCAATTTTCGGGTCAAGTCCAGGCATTTCTTTATAACTCCATGCGAACACGTCCCTGTATTGACTTAATACTTGAACATATTCTTGTTCTTCTTCTGCAGTAAGTAAAGCACTTACAAATGTAGGTCGAGGATCTTCCGAAGAGCCAAGATTGACCTCCTTGAGTTCATCAACAGTTGCTTGGCCACCATCTTCAAGTTCCGGGGGAGCCTCCTTCACTTCACCATCTGATGAGTCGGAATTAGCCTCCTCGCTAATTGTGACATGAAATGCAGAACCTCTGACTTCACCTTCTTTGTTTGACTGGATAAGCCTGTCTTGTTTGGTGGTGGTGCTGATGGCACGTGCATCAGCTGCTCGGCTTCGGCTCTTTAGCGTGATCCGCACAGGTGACTTCTCCTGATAGCCCAAGCCAGGTCGGGACTGTGATGTTTGAGAAGCGGCGCCATGTGTGGACGGCAGCGTACCCATTGTGCTCGGGTTTGAAAAGTCATAGCCCGCCTTTGCCAAAAGCTTGTATGCATTAGGATCAAATCCTTCATGTGTTCTTCTTTCTGGAAGTGAGCCACCTTCGACTGCCCCCGTGTGTGGTTTGACGAAGCCTTTTAATGGTTTTGAAGACAAAACCAGCTCAATCTTTGGTATCGGCAGAGTGTAAGTCTCCTTCAGGTGGTGCAGCTCCTTTGTTTTGGGTTGGCTATGACCTTGCTCCTGTTTAAGATCAATACAATAAGAGAAAGGGGGTTGACCTTCTGAGCGTCGTGACTTTGGCACATAGCGTAGGACTGGAGTGGAGCTTGAAGATGCAACATCCTTCGGATGGAGTTCGGCAGGCTGTGGCAGCTTTTCATTTGTTGGAGTCTGAGGTTGAGCATTGGCAGGTTCTTTGACAGCTTTTCCCTTTTTGTGGATGCCCCCAGTCCAAGTAGCTTTTGAAGGAATGATCTCCGGATTGTCTGTGTCAGTGTAGAAGACTGCATCCGCCAAATGTGATTCAGCATCATCAAACGGCTTTAAGTCAGCATTGACCTTTTGAACGCCACCATTGTAGTACTTGAAGCACTGATGCAGGCTTGAGAGCACAACTCCATTTCCATGAATCCATGGTCGTCCTAGCAACATCTTATATGTGGTACGTGCATCAATCACGTGAAATAGAGTGCTAGAAGTGAGATTACCGATAGTTAGCTCCAAGCGAATCATCCCAATTGCTTTCTGTCCTCCTTGATTAAAGCCATGAATCATCAAGCGGCTGTCTGATAATTCATCAATGCCGATGCCGAGCTCCTTTATGGTGGATTTTGGGATAATATTGACTGCTGAGCCATCGTCGATCAGAATACGTCGGACCTTCTGTTCTCTCACATAGCCTGATACATAAAGCGGCCGATTGTGGGGTTTGGACCCCAGCAGGAGATCCTCATCTGAAAATGAGATAGCAGAGTAACATCCGACGTGATTTTGGTCCGCCTGTTGCTCCGCTGAGTTAGACTCATTTGATGGCTGTGATTCAGCTGAGGTCTGGAGAGTATTGCTGACTTGATTTTGCCACACTTCTGTTGATTGCAAAGCTATAAACAACTGAGGGTTAGCGAGAAGGGTTTGAAGAGCTTCATATACCTTCTCCGTTGTCGACTTTTTGTTGTCAAGCGGCTCCTGCTTGTGGTGTGTCACCTCCTCTGATGGTTTTGAAGTGATGGTGGTCTGGTTTGCAGAAGTTATGCCTTCCTGGTCTAGAATGATTTTATTCTGGCTTTTGAGCTTCATGATTAGCTCCTTCAGGACGAAACATTTCTCGGTTGGATGACTTACTATCCGGTGATATTTGCAGAATCTAGGATCGCTGACTCGATCCTTTTCATTCGGCCGCTTGCACTCTGGGAGTTCGATCAGCTTCGCCTCCAGGAGTTGGTCAAGGATGTCAGGAACGTCTGAGTCGGGGAATGGATACTGCTTCTGCTCCAATTCTCGCAATGTCACCTTCCGCCTTTCCTGTTGTTTTGGCTGAGTTATTTGGGTCGGAGGATTTACCTTGGCTTTAGCTCCCACTTTTACTGGTGCGGCTTCAACAGTCATCACTTCTTTCCCTTTTCCGGAGCTGTTGGGTTTCTTAATCTCCCTTCTGCCCCCTTGCTGGTCCAACTGGATGGGAACCGTGCCTCCGGAAGTCTGGATGCTTATCTCCATATCATGTGCGCGGGTCGCCAATTCTTCGAAGGTTCGGGGTTTGACACCCTGCAGGATGTATAACAGCTCCCAATGCATTCCTTGGATGCACATCTCCACGGCAGAAGTCTCCGTCAGGCGATCTTTGCAGTCCAAGCTGAGGGCACGCCATCTGTTGATGTATTCGACAACGGGCTCTCCTTTTCTTTGTTTGGTGCTGGTAAGCTCCATCATACTTACCGTCCTTCGAGTGCTGAAAAATCTGTTGAGGAACTCTCGTTGTAGCTGTTCCCAACTGTCGATCGATTCTGGTTCAAGATTTATGAACCAGGTAAAAGCGGTCTCCCTGAGTGAACGAACAAACTGCTTCACCAAGAGATCTCCGTAAGTCCCTGCGTTGTTGCAGGTTTCAACGAAGTGGGCGATGTGCTGTTTAGGATCGCCTCGTCCGTCGAACTGTTGAAATTTGGGCGGCTGGTAGCCCAAGGGCATGTTGAGACTTTCGATCCGTCTGGTGTACGGTTTGACGTACATCTGTGATCCTTGGAAGGATGTAGCTTGTTGCAGTCGGATCGTATTGGCTATCATTTCCTGCAATTGTTGAACAGATAGCGAAGCTACAGAATTTGAAGGTGGCAGCTGTGTAGAACTACCTGGTCGCTTTTCTGCAGGGAAGACGTCGGCTGGTGTGGCTTCTGGAGTGAAACCGGGTGGATATGGTTGCTCCTCGCGGATCTCGGGATCAATTTGGATTGGGGTTTTTCCTTTGAGAGCGGCAATCTGTTGATCTTTTTCCTCCACAACTCTGATCAGCTGCAAAATTTTGTTCTCCAAGTCTGAAATTCTTTCTTCTGTACTGGTTGTGTTGGTCATCATAACGGCAACAGATGAGGCTCCGCGAAAGACTGGGGGAGAAAGCTCTTCTGATTCTTCTGTGTGGATTTCTACAGAATGAGTTGGATTCTGTTGAGCAGACTTCGTTGTGTTGCCCCCGACTTCGATCGGGGTGGGTGATCGACTCCTCCATGCGGCAAGAGAGTCAGGGGAGAGATCCTGTTGTGCGAGCTGTGGACTCTCCATTTCGATATTTTTTTGGTTTTGGACGGCAAGAAATTGTGTCCGTCCCCGGGTTTCTGGACCTGCGTACCCAGGTAGGGTAGTTGATGCAGGCAATAGAGCCGTTGCCTTCTTTTTTGTGGCAGCAGTTGTACTCCTTTTCGGTGCCATTTAATGTGCTGAACACCTGTAAATTTTTTTTTTTTTTTTTTTTTTTACTTTTTTACTTTTTACTTTTTTACTTTTTTACTTTTTTCGTCTTTTTCTCTATTTTGTCTTTTTCTCTTTTTCTTTTTCTTTTTTCTTTTTCTCTCTTTTTTTTTTCCTTTTCTTCGGCTCTTTTCTTTTAGCTTTTTTTTTTTTTTTTTTTTTTAAGAAACAAGAGATGGGAGGTGAAGATGTCCCACCGAGCGTGCCAAAAATTTGTAAAGCGTAAATTTCGAGTCTAAAACAATTAAACTCGAAAATACAAAAATAAATTACAAATAAATATTTAAAAATAAAAGAAAATTTACGTGGGGTCGATCTCCGTAGATCCTCCGATTAGTGTTCCTTTTTTGACTCGGTCAAGGGCTGCACGAGCTTGATCTTGACAGAAATAAATTCCACAGATTTTTCTTGAACTGGGTAGACTGAAACCGGATCTGATTTGGACGTTTTGACTACGGTTAAGAACCGCAGAGACCTGATCTGAGCCGATCTGTCTTAATTTCACCGAGGGTCGAAGAGACTTGTTCTCGGATGAGCTGCCTGGATTTTGCTGAGGGCCGTATGAGGCTTAATCCCAGCCGGATTTGTAGTAATTTGATATTTTTAACTCTATATTCTCAGAAATTCAGATCTAGAACGATCCAAGAATATAAATTTAAAAATAACTTTAGAAATGGAAACAACAAATTTTTTGGGCCTTACCCCTGAAATATCTCTCAAAACGGAGTTAGGAGAGTATACTGCTAAGTAAAAGCACGTAAGAAAAGGAGAAATTTTCTTGAGAGATTTTCAAAATTTTCTTTTTCTCTCAAATTCTCTGAATTTTTCTGTTTACAGATTTGCTGAATCTCTTTTGAACTGAGGGGCATGGGCCTATTTATAGGGTTTCCCCTCTCGTATGAAAGCACGCGTGTGAAAGGCATAAGTCGACTTTTCCGTGTGAAAGGCATAAGTCGACTTTTCCGTGTGAAAGGCATAAGTCGACTTTTCCGTGTGAAAGCACGCGTGAGAAAGGAATAAGTCGACTTTTCTGACTTTTCCGTGTGAAAGCATGCGTGAGAAAGGAATAAGTCGACTTTTCCGTGTGAAAGCACACATGCGAAAGGAATAAGTCGACTATTGACTTTTTTTTTTTCTTTTTTTTTTTCTTTTTTTTTTTCTTTTTTTTTTTTAATGTTTACATCGGGATTGCGTGTTTTTCTTCATAGGTTGGGAGTGATTGGGTGTTTTGTTGAGCTTTTTTTTTTTTTTCGGATTTCTAAGCAACATAGGTAAAGAATTTGGTGTATTCCAAGTTTTAGGAATCATGGGGTTTGATTTAAGGACTTGTATTATCAGTTTCAACTTGTTTTCATGAGCAATTAGGTTATTTTTGAGCAATGAATGTATGAGAATCTGCTGAGAAATCCCAGTTGACTTGACTGCAATTGTGTGTGTCTATAAGTTGTTTTTGGGTATTTTTAGATGCAATGTAGGTAACTCCCGACCTGGGAGGTAAAATTTTGGATGCAATGGAGTGAGTTTGATATGAGTAAACTTATAAATTATTTCATTGTGGTGGTCATATTTAAATTGGCTTGAGAAGTGTATATAGCTTTTGACCTGAGAGATAAATGTGTTTGTAAAAAGACTTTTTGTGCTCTTTGACATGCATACTTTCCATTTTAATTACAATTTACTTGTAAGTGTATATTGGACACTTTATGTCATTTTTAATGGTACTTTTGTAATTAACGTAACTTTTTTCTAACAATTATTTAACGGAGGATGTTTTTAGTTACCAGAGTATTTCGTTAGTATGTTTTCAGTAATTTCTAAAACTTTGATATGTAATGTGCAAATATCCCTTATTTGTACGGTATATAAGGTAATTTTTCCAACAAAAAAGTTACACAAACAGAGAAGGAAGATGGGGGAGTCGAAGAGAGGCGAGACTATTATGACAGTTGTAAATATATGTTTGGTATAACATGTGCATAGGCCGTAATGCTAATAAATATATTTTTTTTTCCTTTTAAAAATGTGTCAGCAGAAATGAACTAGATAGACAATCTAAAATGACGTGGTACTTAGTAAAAAAAAAATTTTGAAAATTCTTTTTAAAGAAATTAAATTTTAGAGTAATATTAATTATATTTAAAATAATATTGAATACGTCATAAGCTAGTAATTCAAATAATATTAACAATATATCAGTCAAAAAAAATTGAAAAAAAATATTTACTATATTTAAAGTTTTGTCTTTTTAAATAGAAAAATATTTTTGAACAAAACCTTTGACAAAATCCTATTTTTCTACTATTTTGTCGTTTTTTTTAACTTTTGAGGCTGCGAAAGGCAATCATCATTACAACATGCTACTAGTCACGTGGTCCTAATAACAAGATTCAAATTCCGATAATATGAACACCAGAAATAGCGATCTAATGGTGCCTTACGTGTTTACTTCAACATTAACTCAGATTTGACTTTTTGTATTTGTGTTTTCCCCTATCTTAAGCTGGATGGCTGCTTCAGAAGTAAAAGATTGAGCGTAACGCATGAGTTTAAAATTCGTTAATGTCGTGGTTGGACTTAGGGAAAACCAGCTTTACGCTTATTAATGCTTTGGTGGTGAATCCATAATGTGAGAAAGTTGAATGATGACGTCAATGGATACAAGGCTTTTGGAGTTTCCATTCAAACTAATAAGTCGCATATTCAACTTTTACAGGAAACCAACTGCAATTTCTTTTACAGCACAGGTATGCACACTAGTAAAATTGAAATATTAATTTTATGCTAGTCAATTCATATTAGATAGAATATATATGAAATACATGTTATGTGCGTCAACATCGTTGTAACTAGGGGAAAGGCCGATAGAAAAGATTTGATTGATGAGCGGCCGGCCGATTTTGGTAGAATATGTATTTGAAATAGTTGGCCTCTTTTCGAAAAGAACACGACGAATTGTACTTAATTTTCAAGCTGAAAAAGCTCCTTGATTTATATTTGTTGCTTTATGAGTGATGACTCTCCTCTTACACTTTACAGAATAAATTAAATAGAAAACATTCATGATCCACGTCCCTTTCTACTAGTTGCTAGGAAATTAAATTTTTAAGTGATAAGACCCAAGCAAGGTTCTCAGGACCGAACCAGTCATTGAACCGGAAAGCTGAGAGGTTCAAGGTTCAACCGGTTCGACCGGTAAAACCGCGGTTAAACCAGTAAAATCGGTATTTAATATTAAATATATAAAAATTAAATTTTTATATAACTTATATAATTATATAAAATGTTATATTATATAAGAATGATAATAAATATTTAAAATAAAGTGTATTTTAAGAATTATATTAGTATTTATATACATTAAAGATATTACAATTAGTATATTTAACAAAATATAATTTATAAAAATTAATTCAAAAAATAATAATTGTAAATAGTGATTAAATATTAATTTTTAAATTTAAAGATTAAATTGAAAATTTTAATCAATTGAGGACTAAATTAGAATTTTTAGTTAAAATTAGAGTTTTAATTATAATTTAGATAAAATTTTGGGTTAAATTATAATTTAAAATTTTTTGGTTTAAATTGAACCGGTTCAACCGGTCCCGATTTTTCCGGTTTTCTCGGTTTTTGACCGATTTTTTCCGGTTCGGTCCAAATTTCATTTTTAACCTTGAACCGGACCGGACCTAGGACTGGTTCCCGGTTTTTCCGGTTGAACCGGCCGGTCCGGTCCGGTTCTTAAAACCATGGACCCAAGTCCAAAGCTATTGAACTAAGGTTTGAGTGTTGAGATCCTAAAGTTTCTGTCTAGTTTCTAAATTGACTAGAATTGTGCAAATTGAATTTCTGTAGAAAGAGATATTGCCAAAATATTGAAGGATGTACAACCTGTCCCGCCCGGCAGAATCAGTCAACTTCCAAAAGGCACCATGGCTGGCTGGAGTGGAATCAGACCATGATCTTTACATGGATGGAAAGCTCTGGATGTCTACTTTCAAACGCATGAATCAGGATGCAATTTTTGGAGCTATATACAGAGAGATATGAATGATTTTCTGAAGAACTATTAAATCTATCAAGAGAATAATCATCATTAAATACCACGATTTTGGGGATTCATTGGCTGGAAAATTAGCCCTCATTAATGCATTACAGCAGCCTCTACACCCTCCTTCACCTATAAATAAGTGTCTCCACCAAAGCTCCAATCATCCCTCTCAATTCTTATTATTCTCTCTATTGTGTTAGTTTGTTATTGTGCAAGAGGAGTGCTTTTCTTTGTGGTGTGCAAGAGTGAGCTTTTGAAATAAAAGAGAGGGTATTTGTGTTGAAAGAAAATGAGTGTTTCTTTGATTGAGAAGGCTAGTGTGTGTGTTCTTTAGTCATACAAGTATTTAAGGTTGTAATAATAATTTAGAGATCACAAAGTTGTTGTTGTTCTCCTCACGGTTGGGGAGTTATTTTGTTAGTGGAGTTGAAACTCCTAACACGGAAGGTCTTGGGGAGAGGACGCAGGAATAAGAGTTCCGAACCTCTATAAATCACTCGTGTCCCGCTTCTCTTTTAATACTTTTTAATATTTATTCTTACGCACACACTTCACAAGCTCTTTAGTCACTTATCTATCTTCTTATATTGGCATATATCTTTTTAATTTTCTTGCCTTGCAATTGTTATTGTTTGTTATATACTTATTCATTCCACACGTCATAGTTATTACAATCTATTTTTTTTTAAGTTTGTTATTCAGTTTATTCATCTACATATTTTTGTGGCTCAATTTACTTTTAAGTTTTTATTTTTCACGTTACTCATTTTTAGTAATTGTCTTTCGACTATCTAATTCACCCTCCCTCTTAAGTACTTTTTGGGACCAACACTGAGTTATAAAAGCGTTGGTAAAAGGAGGCACCATAGGTATCACTTGGGATGACGAAGCCTACTGACTAAGTAGGACATATTTCTTTAGGTACACATTTTTTAGCCAATGGAAACTCTTTTAAGTCATTTATAAATGTCCCAATGAATACTGTTCTTAAGATAATAATTTCATATCTTCTAGATACATTAACTCCCTTCATTATCTATTTTGTTGACTTAAGTATTAAAGTGTTAACATTGAGTCTAATCCAACACTCCCTAATTATGCTTTGTATGTAGATTACGAGACCTATTTCAAATTCTTAGTCACTTAGTGGTTTGTCCTACTCCCTTTCTAGGATCAGCTCGATCACATGATATCATTTTATATTATGATCCTATTTATATTTCAACTTGCTACATGCCTTTCAAGAAAGGGAGCGCCAACTGGTTGTCCATGTCAGCCTTTTTATTGTCACGTGATGAGAACTTTCTTCACCTGCCTCTAGATGTTGTGGTTCTATTTGTTAGCACAGGATTGCTCAGGGGTTTCTTGGCTTTTTATTAGCTGACTAGTTTTTGTTATTTTATTTTTGGTTGCAATACCTCCTTCTTGACCCAAACATAAAAGAAAAAAAAATAATAAAGAAAGGAAGAAAGAAAGGGAGCGCCCAAGGATCTTTCACACACGAGGAGTTAAGCCAAGTCTTGGAATTAATTATTTATTAGATAAATTAATCTAAATATGACAGCAGCTAGATAAAACGTAATGTTTGCTGGACGGTTGGAATTAGAGGAGAGAAAGAGAAGGGAGAGAGCGATCCTATATGGGTTTCATTAACTTTTTATTTTTTTAAAAAACATTATAATTTGTGTGTAAAAGTTAAAGTTGATGTGTAATAGGTAAAACATAAAAACTCTAAACATCATGTGTACATTAATTAAGGTTGATGTATAACAGACTTAAATTTTATGTGTAACAGATCTAAAATAAAAAAAAAAAAGAAAGAGCAAAATCATCGTGTAACCCCCATTCAATTACTTCTGTTCGGATAATTAGACTCTTAGATGAGTCAATTTTCCTTATACTTCAAAATTGATTCAATGCAGTTACTCTCTCCATGCTCTTAAATTTTATACTCATTTCTTATAAACATAACATTCCTTTAGTAAGATTAAAACTCGAAACTTTAAATATAAAAGTCTAATTTTTTAACCACTGCAATAACTTATGAAGAACAAATGAATTTTTTTATACGTCGAATAAACTCTTCCTAGTCTTTTATGTAAAGATGAGTTGGGGGGGTATGGTTTCCCTTTAGAGTTGGATGAATGCAATTCTTCTCCTATTTATTCTGGCTCTAACACCCATCTGTGAATCCCAAAAAATAAAAAAATAAAAAATAAAGATATAGTTAAGATTACCTAAACCAATTACCAGCTAATTTGATTGACTTATGCAAATGCCAGTCATTTTTCTCTTTTCCTCGTCTCATAATCTTTCCCCACCAACAAAAATTGGTTGTACTACCACAACCAACGCTCACTTCTTCAAAAGTTCCAAACCTCTTTTGTCATCTCATTGATGTTTTTTTTCAAACAAAGTTTTTTTTTTCTTTCAAAAAAAGGTCAATTTGTTGATTTTTTTTTTCAAATATATAGACTTTTTTTTTTCCAATTTATCATAATTAATATTGCATAATGAAATAAAAACATATAGACCATAAATAATTGATATTGTATATTGTTTTTATTTCTAATTATTTAATTTAAGATTTCACATTAATGTATAAGTTTAATGGTAATTTCTATGAAAAATAGATAAATATGATTTTCTTAATATAAACTGTAAAAAAAAATTAACATCGTATTTATGTTATTAATTCTAATTATTCTTTTAAGTTATTTTGTTCAACTCTAACGAATTTGAATCCATATATATATTTTTGAGCCCATATAGAATTAAAACATAAAATAAAGCACAATTTTAAGGTAGAGATTCGATATGTATTGGAGATTCTTTTAAGTTAGTTTTTTTTGCTGATTAAGAAAAGAATCTCCATATGTATTGTTGGAAACAAATTCTCTTGAGACAATTATATTTACTTGTTACTCACATTGCCTCTTTTTGTCCCTCAGCAGTGCTTTTTGAGGATACTTTGAATCTTTGTAGTGGAGCTTGGTAAGTGGGGAAAAAGCATGGCTTCCTTACCCCCTGTTTGGAAAAAAACAAAACAATGAGGGAAGAGGAATATATGAAAAATAAAAATGTAAAGAATAAATGTTAAAATGAAAGAATATAGTCTATCATTCTTATGTTTAGGAGAATACAACGTAAGTAAAGAAAAGTTAAAAATATTTTATTTAAAAATAAATAAAAAATAGGAAGAAAGAATATAATAACTATTATAATAGAAAATTTATCATGAAAAAAAGCAAAAATTATAATATTTACTGATAAGGACAAAATGATAACTTAAACTAAAATAATAATAATAATAATAAAAGAAAAAGGTGCTCGCTCTTTTTCAATTCGGGGATTGAGTAAATGGGAGGTTCAGGGAAAAATTCTGGGCTTTGCATGTTTGTCTTTTATGTTCCATCATGTTTCCAGACAACAATAATTTCATTAATCCATCTTCATTCTTTACCCCTGCACCAATTTCTCTCTCTTTTTTTTTAACAGAAAGCAAAATTTATTAAATTAAATTAAAGCTATATACACTACGAGCCAGCCCACCTGAAACTTAGACCATAAAAAAAAATTTCTCTCTCCTAAACATAACATTAATAAGAGAATTCTTGTACTAACTATCTTGTCAAAACGGATGCCAAGGACCACTATAAATTTATTCTAGGAACGCTTTTTGGGAATTACAGCCTTTGTTGGATGGAAATACGTAGTTTATTAGGCCCCGTTTGAATACGATTTTATTTTTTGTTTTATTTTTATTTTTTACAAAAAAATAGAAAACATTTTTGATATCATTTTTTTTTATTTTTTGTTAAAAAGTTGAAAACATTTTTTAAAGAAAAAAACAGAATGAGAAAATAATAAAATATACTTTCCCATTTTGTTTTTTACTTTCTTTTCTGTACTTTCTCTCAGAATATTTTCTCTCTCTATCCACCCTCTTCACTGTATCTCTCTCTACTCATCCTCTCTCTATCTCTTTTATTTTTTCACTCTCTACCTTTTCTCTCTCTATCTCTTCTACCCTCTCTCTATTTTTCTATCTCTACCATTTGATGTACCTATTCTCTCTCTAATCTCTCTCTTTCCCCTTTTTCTCTCTCTACCATTCTCTATAGTCATTCTCTCTCTACCTCTCTTTCCCTTTTCTCTCTCTGCCATTCACTCTCTACCCAGACTCTTCTCTTTTTTCTCGCTTTACCATCCTCTCTCCTCATTATCTCTCTACTCCCTCTCTCTCCTCATTCTCGCTCTACCCCCTCTCTCTCTTCTTTCTCTCTCTATCATTCTCTCTCTACAACACTCTCTCATTTTTCTCGCTTTACAATTATCTCTACTCATTCTTTCTATACCTTCTCTCTTTTCTCTCTCTGCCCTCTTTCTCTCTTTACTCTCTCTCTCTCCTCTTTTTTTCTCTCTATTCATACTTTTTTACCATTTCTCTCACTATTCTTTCTCTATCTACTTTTTTTATTCTTGTAAAAAAAATAAAAATTAATAGTAATAAATACAAAAATTTAATAAATAATAAAAATATAAAAACAAAAAATAAGAATCAATAAAAAAAAATTGACAACGTTTTCAAACGGACTGTTAGTTTTCTCATAATTGGTTTTTTTTTACAACAAAATAAAAAAGACGAAGCCCAATTATGAGAATCAGACTTTTGATTGACGGATAACGTCATCATATGCCAAAGCCAAGTTCAAAGTCTTCGGAAGAATTGGAACCATCTCATTGCAGCAACATCCTCACACGCTTGTTTATTGAAACCTGGGGCTTTTGAGTGATGCCGTTGCCACTGATCATCTCATTAATTGCTACCTAAGGCTGAGAAATATAAACTATGCAAGGCAACTGTTCGACGAAATGCCTGAACCAAATGTGATCTCCTGGACTGCGCTTGTGGCCGGCTATGTTGACATGGGCCAGCCGGAATTTGCCCCCTGTAGTTAAAATAGCCGAATCTTCTTATATGCATAAATGTATATATAGTCTTTGAGAGTTTTAAATTATATTGGATTTATATATAAACATGTCATATGTATATTAAGATATTTATTTACTTTTAACTAATTATTTTTAACTGAAAATTTGTTAAATTTGTTAGAAAATAATTGAATTGTGTTAAATTTGTTCGTTGTTAAAAGTTATGTTAAATTTATTAGAAAATAATTAAACTGTGGTAAATTTATTAATTTTTAAAAATAATGTTAGATTTGTTAAAAAGTATAAAGGTGATAATTTTTTTTATATTAATACAAAGGGAATATAATGTGTTGGAAAAAAAATTGAATATAGAATCAAACGAAAAGAAATTCATATAAATGAAATTATTATTCTGAGTAAAAAGATGTAAGACAATGTTAGAAAAAATATGCAAAAATTTAGGATCACAATGGATAAAGTAATTCATGTATTTTTTTTTATTCTTTTGTGCATTCTATTTGAGTTAAAAATGATTGCTTAACAATTTCAAAAAAATAGATTAGAGTGAAATTAAAACAAAAGATATAATGCTAAAGTGAGAAATAAGTTCATGAAATTACACTGAAAAAAATATATAAATATTTAAGGCTATAGATATTGAGCTTCCCAATTTTGTAGGGTAGGCTGGATCAACCGACTGCCTGATCATACCAAAAAGAAAATGATCCCCAACAAACTATAATTAATTGATATTAATGTAATTTTAGTACAAAAGATTTTGACATCAAATTTTAATTAAAATTAATAAACAATAAAAAAAAATCCCCGTATAAGCAGAAACGACGGGGGGCTTTCGCATATATGCACAAACATACAGGGTTTACCCAGCTACTTCAAGAGACTGAAAAATTTTAATTGTAAATCATACAATTCTGCTATATCAAAAATAATAAATGTAATGTTTTATTAAAAAAATATAATTGTAATATAAAAATATTTTTTTAATTTTTTAATTCATATTATATAAAATTTATATTTTTAAATTATAAAATCACATTCATTTAATTTTATTATTTTATATTTTATTGATATAATTATAATTTTTTATAAAGAGTTACATTTCTTGTCTCCATTGTCCCCTCTCTCTCTCTCTCTCTCTCTCCTCCTCTGTCTCTATCTTTTTTGTTTAATTTAAAAAAATTATTGTATTAATAATAAAAAATTCGTACAAAAGTTAATATGAATACATTAAAATAACCTATATAAAACCTATATAAAATAAAAATAAACGATCACAAAAATCTATAATACATGCAGTCAAAAAAACCACCACTTAACAACTAATTAAACTTGTAGTCTAATTAAAGAAAACACTATAATGCAGGTAAAAATTAAATTAGTCGGACTGAGCTGCACATTGCAGTAATCACGTATTGATAATGGTGTGTTTTTAATTTTGTGTGTTCTATCGGATTTGCAATCGCATCTTTCGATCTCTTTTGTGTGATCTTTTTACAACCTTGGTTGGTTGTTGGATTATCGGTTTTTGGTCAATTTTCCCTGGTAACGTAACTTTTGCGGGGATCTGATTATCGCAACTGTTGTGCAAGTGCCTTGAGAAATTGAGAGAAGAGAAATGAGCAGGATTGAACATTAGTTTTTGAGCGGATTCTTTGATCAAAAAGCCGAAAATTTATTTTATTTTGAGTTCTATTGTTTCCACGCGTTATTTTGCAGCTGCCAGGAGGAGAATTAGGGCTTTTAGAGCCTCGAGATTGCTTTTCGGGCGAGAATGGAGAACGAGGAGGTAATATTTTTGATTATTTTTGAGTTAAGGTATTTATTATGCGGATGAGAAGTTCCCGATTCACGGATGAATATCACTTTGTCTGTTTTCAGCTGCGGTCGAAGAATTTTCGTAATGTAAATAGCAATGGTTTTGATTTCTTTGTAGGTCATAATGTTTTTGAATGGATTTTTTTTATGGTTTGCAGCGAAGTGTGAACTGAGTCATGTTAATTTTTGTAGACATTGGCACACGTTGAAGGCAGGACAACGGATGAGCGGAAAATTATTCACCTCGAAGAAGGATGGGAGATCATGCAAAAGGGGATCACAAAGCTTAAGAACATCCTAGAAGGGTTGCCTGAGCAGCAATTCAGCTCTGAGGACTACATGATGTTGTATGAGTATCCATTGCTGTTTTTATTATTTTAGCTACTGCTTGTGTTTCACTCATGCCAATTAATACTTTTCGTTTTTATCGGTGATAAGGAGAGTTGCATTTGCGTTTATGGTTGTGATTTCCTGAAATATATTTTAGAACCATCTACAACATGTGTACGCAGAAGAGCCCTCATGATTACTCCCAACAACTGTATGACAAGTACAGAGAGTCTTTCGAGGAATACATTACTTCTACTGTGAGGAGCATTTTGATTGAGTTCGTTCGTCGACTTATGTTCCATAATCTGCTACATGTTTTTAAGTTGACATCATTTTGTTAAAATTGGTTGTTTCAAACTGCTTGTTTATGATTTAGGTATTACCATCCTTAAGAGAGAAACATGATGAATTCATGTTAGGGGAGCTTGTGAAAAGATGGGCTAACCATAAAGTTATGGTTAGATGGCTTTCCCGTTTCTTCCTTTACCTTGATCGCTACTTTATTGCCCGGAGGTCACTTCCACCACTAAATGAAGTTGGACTGACATGCTTTTGTGATCTGGTATGTCATGTTTGAAAGTGCAAATCATTATATCCTACAGTGTTATGTCTATGCATTTAGGAGATTCTTTCTTCATTGCTTGTTCAATTATTGTTCTAAGAAAAATTCTTTTTCATTGTATGCTTTTTGATGTTATATTTTTTCTTTTGAAGATGGGTCATGTTTGTACTTTCATTGATGTTTATTTTGATTTCAGGTTTACCAGGAGTTAAATCGGAAAGTCAGGGATGCTGTAATATCTCTGGTATTGTTGCTTTGTTCGGCTGAATGTTACATCTTTCTTTTTAAATTCCTGTATATGTTTAAATAGCATGTAATCTTGCACCAGATTGATCAAGAGCGTGAGGGCAAGCAAATTGACCGAGCTCTATTGAAGAATGTTTTAGATATATTTGTAGAAATTGGAATGGGGCAGATGGATCAATATGAAAATGATTTTGAAGCAGCTATGCTTCAAGATACAGCAGCTTATTATTCCAGAAAGGCATCAAACTGGATTCTAGAAGATTCTTGTCCAGATTATATGTTGAAGGTAAGTGTTATATATCATTGTAAGGACATTTCTACATCGTAAATGTATTCAAATGCATCTTGTTGGTGATTTTAGGCTGAGGAGTGTCTAAAACGGGAGAAAGCTAGGGTCTCTCATTACTTGCCTTCCAGCAGTGAGCCAAAGTTGCTAGAGGTTAGTTATTGATTTACCTTCTCATTTGTTCTTGGGATTGTTCAGTGACAGTCTGTTATCTTCTAAAGGCTAAACATCTTGTGAAAAAGGCATTCTATTTAGAGCAAGCTTAATTTAACCTGCAATCCCTTTTTTCAAAGGATATATTTTATGTTCTGGTCATTATGAGTGAAATCTTTTTGTAGAAAGTTCAACATGAACTGTTGTCAGTACATGCGAATCAATTGCTTGAAAAAGAGCACTCTGGATGCCATGCATTGCTTAGAGATGGCAAGGTACTTTACAAGCGCTATCCTAGCTAACGAATCAGTATTTCTGGTTTGATTTATTGCATATTTACTAATGATGGCCTTCATCTTGCTTTATTTTATTCTGATTTAGGTGGATGAGTTATCACTAATGTTCAGGCTTTTCTCTGAAATTCCTCGAGGCTTAGATCCTGTTTCTAGCATATTTAAGCAGGTTGAATGCTAACATGCATTTCTTAAGTATGCCATCGTGATCTGAAAAGCAGAATTTATCCATTTTATTATGGATTTCATTTTTCCTCCTAGTGTTTAATTTTTTTTGTCCCATGATGCAGCATGTTACTGCTGAAGTTACAGCTTTGGTCAAACTGGCTGAAGATGCCGCAAGTAACAAGAAGGTTTGTGCTTAGTTTTTTGGACTATCAGTGTATGCAAGTTAATTTTTAACATTTGGGGGTATAAAAATGTAACAGAAAAATATTTCCACCACTAGATGGAGTATCTCGACATCTTCATTGAAGGATAGCCTACTGTCAGTTTGTCCTCAGTGGGACCCACTAGTGGTTAAGAGTCTACACATTAGCTTTGGATGTCTCAGGTTTGTATGCTGGGCAAGATTTAGGGAAAAAGTACTCCAATTAGGAGTATGACCATATCCATGCAGATGGCAAGAGTAGAGGAAGAGGATAACATATTGACTTGGGAAACTTTGTTTAGGTTGAAGTTAGGAGAATTAGATCTCACCCCAAACTAAGCCTATAATAGAGCAAAATGACAAGAAAAGATTCATGCACCGACACCAGGTAAATTTGGGAATAGGCTTTGTTGTTGTTGTTGTTGGTTATTCTGCTATGAACTGGGGGAATGGTTAAAAATTTTGAGTTGATAACTTGCTGCAGAATCATGTTGATTTCTCTGGCCTTTTATTGCTCAACAGCTCTATTGTTTGCTCCAAGATCATTATTTCTTCTCAACTGGAACTGTTGGCCATCCTCTTCAGATAATTTTGGCCGGAATGACTTTGGCCAGAAATAGTTTTAGCCTATTATTACCCAGTTTTTGATTTCTGTTGCAATGTTCACCATTTTTCTTCCTGGAAGCTCTTTCTGTTCCATCTGTTTTGGTGATCTGAATTCTTCTTTTCCAATGCAGTCATAGAAATTGGCTTGCTTTAATTTCTTTTCAGGCTAAGTATGTGTGCTGTGATTTTCAAGACACATCTTGGCAATTTCTTCTAATTCAAGGATTGTCCTTTCTTTGTATTTTTTTTGTCCAGTTGGATAAAAAAGATGTGGTTGGTCTGCAGGAGCAGGTAAATGCTATTGCATTGCTCATTTAGAGGTTGAATGGACTTTTAAAGTGTGTAGAAACTGATTTTGGTGGTTTTCAGGTTTTTGTTAGGAAGGTGATTGAGCTGCATGACAAATACTTGGCGTATGTGAATTATTGTTTTCAGAACCATGCCCTTTTTCTGAAGGTATGTTTCAGATAATAATTTCTGAATTGTAGGATCACATCTTCCCATTATGCCGTTGCTTATCTAGGTACTTCTTTAGGCACTCAAGGAGGCTTTTGAGGTTTTCTGCAACAAGGGTGTTGCCGGAAGTTCGAGCGTGGGGCTACTAGCCAGTTTTTGTGACAACATCCTTAAGAAAGGTGGAAGTGAGAAACTGAGTGAAGAAGCTGTTGATGAGACACTAGAAAAGGTCTGTGTATTCTCTTGATCGCCATATCCGTGGTGAAACATTAAGGCAGATTTTCTGAATGAATTTGCTGTGATATTCAGGTAGTAAAGCTGCTTGCCTATGTCAGTGACAAAGATTTATTTGCGGAATTTTATATGTAAGTAACAAATTCCATTTTTCATAGTTGCGCAGACCATAATCTGAACATAGGAGGTTTTCAACCGGATGAATGATAATTTATTTTTCCCTGATCAATGACAGGAAAAAACTTGCTCGAGGGCTTCTTTTTGATAGGAGCGCTAATGATGACCATGAAAGAAGTATTTTGACAAAGCTGATGCAGCAATGTGGGGGTCAATTCACCTCAAATATGGAGGGGACGGTAAGTTCTTTTTTATCGTTCTTATTTAATGAGAAAAAGAGCACTCTGGATGCCATGCATTGCTTAGAGATGACAAGGTACTTTATAAGTGCTATCCTTGCTAACTAATCAGTATTTCTGGTCAGATTTATTGCATATTGACTAATGATGGCTGTTGTCTTGCTTTATTTTGTTCTGGATTTAGGTGGATGACTTATCACGAATGTTCAGGCTTTTCTCTAAAATTCCTCGAGGCTTGGATCCTGTTTCTGGCATATTTAAGCAGGTGGAATGCCTTAAACATGCAATTCTTTAGTATGTCATAGTGATCTGAAAGGCAGAATTCATTGATTTTATTTTGGATTTCATTTTTCCTCCTAGCGTTTAATATTTTTTTTGTCCCATGATGCAGCATGTTACTGGTGAAGGTACAGCTTTGGTCAAACAGGCTGAAGATGCCGCAAGTAACAAGAAGGTTCATGCCTAATTTTTTGGACTAATGCAATTTAATGTTTTACATTTGGGGGTATAAAAATGCAACAGAAATATATTTCCACCAATAAATGAAGTATCTTGACATCTTGATTGAAGGATAGCCTGCTATCAGTTTGTCCTCAATGGGACCCACTAGTGGTTAAGAGTCTACACATTCTCTTTGGAGGTCTCAGGTCCAAATGCTGGGCAAGACTTAGGGAAAAAGTACTCCAATTAAGCGCGTGACTATATCGACATAGATGGCATGAGGAAGAGGATGACATATTGACTTGGGAATCTTTGTTTAGGTTGGATCGGATTTAGAATAATTAGATTTCACCCCAAACTAAGTCCATAATAGAGCAGAATGACAAGAAACGATTCATGCATCTACCCCAAGTAAATTTGGGAATAAGGCTTTGTTGTTGTTGTTGTTTTTGTTGGTTATTCTCCTATGAATTGGGGGAATGGTTAAAAGTTTGGAGTTGGTATCTTGTTCCCGAATGGTGTTGATTTCTCTGGCCTTTTATTGCTCAACAGCTCTATTGTTTGCTTGAAGATCATTTTTTCTCAACTGGAACTGTTGACCATCCTTTTCAGATAATTTTGGCCGGAATGACTTTGGGCAGAGATAATTTTATCTTGTTGCATTGCTCATTTAGAGGTTGAATGGACTTTTAAAGTGTGTAGGAACTGATTTTGGTGGTTTTTAGGTTTTCGTGAGGAAGGTGATTGAGCTGCACGACAAATACTTGGAGTATGTGAAGGATTGTTTTCAGAACCATGCCCTTTTTCTCAAGGTATGTTTCAGAGAATAATTTCTGAATTGTAGGATCACATCTTCCTGTTATGCTGTTGCTTATCTGGGTTCTTCTTTAGGAACTCAAGGAGGCTTTTGAGGTTTTCTGCAACAAGGGTGTCACTGGAAGTTCGTGTGCAGAGCTACTAGCCACTTTTTGTGACAACATCCTGAAGAAAGATGGAAGTGAGAAACTGAGTGATGAAGCTATTGAGGAGACACTAGAAAAGGTCTGTATATTCTCTTGATCTCCATATCCTTGTTGAAACATTAAGGCAGATTTGCTAATTGATTTTGCGGTGATGTTCAGGTAGTAAAGCTGCTTGCCTATATCAGCGACAAAGATTTATTTGCGGAATTTTATAGGCAAGCAGCAAATTCCATTATTGATGGTTGCGCAGACCATAATCTGAACATAGGAGGTTTTCAACCGGATGAATGATAAAAAATTATCATTTAAATGACAGGAAAAAACTTGCTCGGCGGCTTCTTTTTGATAAGAGCACTAATGATGACCAAGAAAGAAGTATTTTGACAAAGCTGAAGCAGCAATTTGGGGGTCAATTCACCTCACAGATGGAGGGGATGGCAAGTTCTTTTTGATCGTTCTTGGTTAATGAGAAATTTAGCTATTTATCTCCACAAGATTACAATACTAACTGAGATTTTGTTCTTAATATTGATCGTCTCTGCCAGGTTACGGACTTGACATTAGCAAAGGAAAGCCAATCCAATTTTGAGGAGTATCTAAGCAACAATCCAAATGCAAATCCAGGGATTGACTTGACAGTTACTGTGTTGACAACTGGCTTCTGGCCAAGTTATAAGTCTTTCGATTTGAACCTTCCAGCAGAGATGGTATGTTTGTTTAAATATGTTTGGTCAAAAGATCTGGTAATTTGTTTGATCATTTATGTCTCATCACTAATTAGTAACTGATGACTTCTTAATGGTTGCCTCTGTTTTAGGTTAAGTGTGTTGAAGTTTTCAAGGAATTTTATCAAACAAAAACGAAGCACAGAAAAGTTACCTGGATATACTCTTTGGGTACCTGTAACCTTATGGGGAAATTTGAACCAAAAACGATGGAGCTGATTGTGACCACCTATCAGGTAACATACTGACAAATTTTTATTCTTATTCATTCATAATGGTCAAAGCATAGGGGTGCCGGTTCTAAGTTTGCATTACTGATATGAGTTGTTCCTTTTCCTTTGCTCTTTACCAGGCTTCTGCTCTGTTGCTTTTTAACAACTCTGACCGTTTGAGTTATTCAGACATCATGGCCCAGCTAAACTTGACTGATGATGATGTTGTTAGACTGCTTCATTCTTTGTCATGTGCAAAATATAAGATACTCAACAAAGAACCAAATACAAAATCCATCTCTCCTACTGATTGGTTTGAATTCAATTCAAAGTTTACGGACAAAATGAGGAGGATCAAGGTAGTTAGAGCTTCTTCACACTATTTGTCTGTCTTGCCTTGTGATGTTATCTTGAGAGGGATTAAATGCATAATTCAACTTGCAGGTTCCTCTCCGTCCTGTAGATGAGAAGAAGAAAGTAATTAAAGATGTTGATAGGGATAGACGGTATGCTATTGATGCCTCAATTGTGCGCATCATGAAGAGACGCAAAGTTTTGGGTCACCAGCAGTTAGTCTTGGAGTGTGTGGAGCAGTTGGGCCACATGTTCAAGGTTTTGTGTGGCACTTGCTTTACTCCTTGATGATTGGTGTTTGTTTTCTTTCTCAATGTTAATCTAGTTGTTTTATTAAAAATTTGCGTTTTTTCAGCCTGATATCGAGGCAATTAAAAAGCGGATTGAAGATCTGATTACACGGGATTACCTCGAGAGGGATAAAGATAATGCCAACCTGTTCAGATATTTGGCATGATGTAGCCAGTCGACCATTCAAAAGTGACTAAATGATGGTAATGGCTGCTGCAAATTGAAGCAAAAGAGCAACTGGATGCTTTCACCGGAGAAGTGGCAGAAGAATACTTTTAAAATGCTGCTTCGCGTATTTATGGTGATTGCATGGAGCAGGAGCTGAGAATTCTTGTACATTTTGCCTTCAGAGCCAGGTATGGACAAATTATAGATTGTACAGGCCTGACTAAGAATGTAAGTGATTCCATAATGAGGTCCTATGCACCAATGGAACTGCCTGTATCGCTGTTTTTGTATGACTAAAGCCGGTGGCGACTTCATTTATGCTTGTTTGGCAATTGTTTTCTTGCTACAAAACTGAAGAAAAAAATATGTAGTTCCATTTTTACTAAAATACCGCTTTGATTGTCTGTATGGTTGTGATTTGTGACGTTGGTGGTCTTCTGTGCCTTTGTGGATATTCTTTCCCTGGGCTTAATGTGATGGACAAGTTGTTATAGTGTGTGTTATTGTATCTGCGAGGCGTTCCAATCCAGTTTGAACAATAAATTTTGACGTGAGGAATCAGATATACCGAGGCCTGATGACATGATTCAACTTGGGCTTTAGAGAGAAGAATGTTGCTTGCAATTGAGCCAGGGTTTTTACAAGTGAATATCTAAGGCAGCTGGCAGACTCTCCACCCCGACTGGTGTGAATTGTTTTGCAGCAGTCTCCACACCTCTATTCTTCGTTGTCCCAAATATCACGAATTAATTCAACGATGATGATTTTTTTCTTCACTGTTTGTTTGTTTGTTTTTTTTTTTTTGGTTATATTGATTTATTTGTCGGCTCCATGTGAAGTCCACTTGATCAGGTCCAGTCAATTGTCGGCCCCGGAAAATGGACATGAGAAGGGATGGAGGTGGCGAAAACGGAAGTATGGGGTCGACAATATCTACATTAGGTTTCACCCCCTTTGGTTTAGTTTCAGTTTTTTGTTTGGATTTGTCACTTATAGTTTCATGAGAAAATTGAACCGGAGTCCCATTCTGGTTTTGTTCGATTTTGATGTCTCTCTTCTCGCGAAATTATTTCTTGAAATTTTTATGAAATGTTTTAGCATTTTTTCAAAAAAAGGTAATCTAGATATTAATATTGGAATTTCTTAGTAAATATCATCAGAAGTATCAAAGCGGCTGTCGAATTAGGTCACTTTGAATTTATGTTATTTACCTTCAAATTAAGTCACACACTAGTCGTTTTGAGTTTGGGGCTGGTCGATCTCATTAGTTGACCCTTTAGTCGTTTAAAAACTAATGGGCAGGTGATTAGACGGAGAAGTGTTAATCTCCATATCTTTGCCAGGGTTCTGCTCTTCCGCTCTAACTTCCAATCTGCCTAAACATTGGTTCAATTTGTTTGTAAGGGCCTCTTACTACAAATTTGTCCCCTTTATATAACTTTTCCAGTCGCATGAAAATCATTAACTGTTGTACAATTTGTTTGTCAAAAAAAAAAAAAAAAGGCCGGGAACAAGATCAAATGAGAATCGAAAATAAATTGGAACTCGCTGAAATTTCTGGTGGAGTAAAAACCGGCTTCCAAAGTTGAAACTGAGACCAATCCAAACCGTAACCATCCCCTACTGACAGAGTTTCGGAAATTACTTTTGCTTTGAAATGGTCATCAATTTTTATACCATTGGTCCCCTATTTTGCTCGGGTTGGTTAACTCATGTAATTGGACTTGTTAATTGGGCTCATTAACTAACGGGACTCCTTTGCTGCCACAAAGCGGGACGTTGGGGGGTGGGTTTTTCCAAACTTGCCTCTTGCTAGATCCCTTATCGTTGTGTATTATAAGTTATGACCTTCTTTCAAGGTTAAAAATAAAAAGACAGAAAAGAACTTCTTTGTCCTTCATATGACACCATAATGGTAAAAATTTAAACTTTTATTATAAAAGTATAAGATTTTAAGTTATAATCTTGAAAATAGTAGTATGATATTTATTTGAATGAAAATTTTATTTTTACTGTATAGTTTATAATCTAATAACTTTCTAATTAAACAAAAAAAAGATCTTTACAGTCTATTAGTACTTGTAATTTAAGTCAGTCGAAGATTTTTTCTGATTTTAAGATCTCAAATTCTATTGAGAAAATGACATTAAGTTTATGCGAACAACAGGAACCATCTTCAAAAGGACGGACAAGAAAAAGTCCCATTTTGTGCCCAAAGTCAGTTGCCGAAGTCCAGGCTAACCAGTAGCCGTCAAATTTATAACCCGCAATGCACGATGTAACCCACTAAGGAAGATTCTTCCCCAGCTAACCAGTGGCCTAGGAGAGTGCTGCTATAGGCTCCTTAGGTTGCTTTTTTGTTTTGCGTATTTGGGTACTTTACCCTCTGAAGGGTAAAAAAAAAGAAGGCATTGGTGAACCAATTGAAAAGTTCATACAATAGTGAAGGAGAAGAGGATCGGGTGCCAAGAGAGGTAGCATTGGTTGATTAATTATTCATTGAATGACATGGTATCGTCTATCTAATGGGTGAGGGTGAGGTAATGGTGGCTTTAAAAGGATCACACTAGACGAAGAAATTCGTTGTTGAATAATGCTACAATCGGTTAAGTAAGAGTGCGAGACAGCCTAATGAAATTTTCGTTATTCTTCGAAATCGTCTTCTCGAAATAAGTTGACTTACGAGGTTTACTGAACTTTCTAACAAGTGTGAGTCAAATTTAAAATTTAGATAAAATATAAAATTTGAATATTAAATTTTATTAATAATTAAAATTTTCTCTCTCACTTTGATTAGACTGAAAAAAAAACTCCTCAATCACGTTATATTATTAGAACATCAAGTTTTTAAAACCTGGATGAGTTATAAGCGTGAACAAACAAAAAAAAAACAAAAAAAAAAGGGGTAAAGTTGAAAAGTTAAGAGGGTGGATGCATCCATTTGGTTGGTACATGCATGATTTCATTTAGATGGATGCATGTATTTGGTTGATACGTGCATGATTCTATTAGATTGGTGTATGCATTTAGTTTGTTCTTGTATGATGCTTCTATTTAGTTGGTGTATGCATGCTGTTTTCATTGGGTTGGTGCCTACATATTGTTCAGGTTATGTGGAAAAATTAGATGGCATTAGAGCAATCTTTGGCTTATAAATAAACACTCCCTCATGTCTTGCAATTCATCACAATGAGAAAAGTAAAATCTCATTCTAAAACTTTAGTATCCTCTAAATTTTCTTCTTTAAACCACACCAAGAAAGTAAAACAAAACAAGTTTTCAAAACTTGCTCTCCCATTTAAGTCCCATACAAAGCAAAAACATCATTTTCTAAAGTTTTGCCTATCATCTCTCCCTCTCTCTCTTAATATTCACTATTAAATATTTATTTAAGATCAAGTCTCTACAATCCTCAATAGAGTCAAGTCAGTCTGATCGAGATCAAACCTCTACGGCCCTCACTAGAGTTAAGATATTCACGTGAGATTAAACTTTTATTCTCAGTGGAATTTATTCTTCAGTTCACGAGCAAGTTATAAAATTTATCTCTTTCGTTCAAGATTAAGATCACGCGCCCTTGACGAAATCACAAAGGAGACATACATTTGGTTAGTACACGCATGATTCCATTGGGTTGGTGCATGCATTTGGTTGATACATGTATGATTCTATTGGGTTCGTGCATGCATGATACTATTATTTAGTTGGCATATACAAGTTGTTTTTATTGGGTTGGTGCATGCATATTGTTCGGGTTAGGTGAAAAAATTAGATAGTATAGGAGTAATCTTTGACTTATAAATAAACACTCTCTTAAGTCTTGCAATACATCCCAAGAAGAAAAACAAAATCTCACTATAAAGTGTTAGTATTATATAAATCCTCTTCTCCAAACTACACCAAGGGAATAAAGCAAAACAAACTTTGAGAGCTTGCTCTCCTATCGAAATCCTATACAAATAGAAACATCATGTTCTAAAGTTTTGAGTATCCTGTTCCCTCTTTCTTTAGTGGAGTCAAGTTAGTCTGATCGCAATCAAGCTTCTACGGCTCAAGTTGATATATAATAAGTTTAAAGATAGAGAAACCTTAAGTATTATGTGCATAATAATTAAGATTAATATACAATAAACTTAAATTTCCTATATAATAGGTTTAAAATGAGAAAAAAAAAAGAGTAAAATCTTCGCGTTATCCCGGTGTTCAGTTACTTTTGTCTGAATATCTGAACTCTTGGATGATTAATTCACCTTATACTTCAAAACTAATTCAATGCAACTACTATTTTTATTCTCATAAATTTTATACTTTTTTTTTTTTTATAAATTTCATATTACTATATAAGATTAGAATTCAAAATCTCAAATATATAAGTCTAAACTCGTAACTACAGCGATATCTTATGAAAAACAAATGAATTTTTATATCCGCCAAATAAACTCTTCTCGGTCTTTTTATATAAAGATGAGTTAGAGGAGTATGGTTTCCCGAGAATTGGATGCATGCAATTCTTTTCCTATTTACTCTGGCTCTACCCCACATCCATGAATCAAAAAAAATAAAATAAAATAAAATAAAAATAGAGGTAAAATTACCTAAACCAATTACCAGCTAAATTGATTGACTTATGCAAATACCAATCATTTTTCTCTTTTCCCCGTATCATAATCTTTCCCCACCAACAAAATTGGTGGTGGTACCATAACCAACACTCACTTTTTCACAGTCTAGTTTGAGCAATAACTGGCAAGGGACTAGCGCTGTGCAGTTACAGTTGGATTTTTTAAACTTGAATAATTTTCAAAATTATTACTGAATTATTATTGTAGTTTATATATATTCTCACACTATTCCCCATTGTTGCAATAATCAAATAGAGGAATTAAGTAAGATTGAGATTAGTAATATACTCTTAAAAACAATTAATTAATAATATACAATATCATGACTGAAAAGAGCCCCTATTCCCTTAACAACTAAAAATTTGTTTAGAATTTTTTTTTACAAAAAAAACAAAGGTTATCCTAAAATGTTTCCCATGATAACATTTATTTCACAGGAAATTCTTGAAGCAGAATATCTTTTTCTAGGGTCAAAATAAAAATTTTTTTTTTTTTTTTGCCAATTGTTGTGACAGGCAAATTGAACCAATAATACAGTCGCAGGTTTAAACCTTATATTTCACCTCAAGATAGTGTAGAAATCGTGGAAAAGTAATTGTCATTCTGTAGTGTTATTACCATCATGGTAGCATTAGTTTTGGGAGCAATTAATGATTCTTGCCGGGGACTTGAAACTTGCAGCTCCGGGTTTGGTGAAAAATTCAGTCCACGTTGAACAGTGTGACTACCGTAATTTTTTCTAACAAAATCATAAATACCACTCAAACATTCTCATTTTTTAACTAAAAAAAACATCATGGAGATGTTTTTTTTAAAAAAAAAAAAAAGCATATCCGTCTATCGTAAGTTCATAAATGATGATCGCATACTGGCAGATAATTTTCAAATGGGGTTGAGGACAGGGTCATGGGTCATGGTCTCTTGTATATGGATTACCTCCCTTTCAGTACCGGGGGAGATTTTTCCTGTTGAATCTTGATAGGAACGTCTTTTTTTAATATTAAAAAAAATCAAAAAAAAAATATTCGGTAAGATTCTTTAAATAAGATTAAAATAAAATTAAAGTAATATAAATTATTAAATAATTAAATTTTAAAAAATAAATAAATTTTTTAATATGATCGAATGATCGCGTGATTATTTTAGTGCCATTAAAGTACAACCATGTTGTGTAGTTCTATCGAAAAACAAAACAAAAAATTCAAACATAGTTTATTTTTTCAAGAAATGGTCAATTTGTTGATTTCTTTTTTCAAATATATAGACTTTCTTTTTTCTTTCCACCTTATCATAATTAATGAAATTAAGATCTAATTTTTATGAAAAATTAATAAATATGATTTTCTTAATATAATCTATTAAAAAAACGTAACATCATATTTATGTTATTATTTTAATTCTAATTATTCTTTTAAATTAGTTTGTTCGACTCTGACGAATTTGAATCTATATATATTTTAAAAATATAAAATAAAGCGCAATTATAAGGTAGACATTCTCGATATGTATTGCCGTCTTGGAGATTCTTTTAAGTTAGTTTTTTTTTTCTGATTAAAAAAAAAAAAGATTCTCAATATGTATTGAGTACAGATTCTCCGTTCATCCCTTAGCAGTGCTTTTTGGGGATATTCCGAATTTTTGGGATATGCAATTTTAAAGTACTTAATCTTTAGAGTTTTTTACGTATAAATTTTAAATTCTTTTGAGATTTCATTTGAATTTTAAAATTTTTAATTTCTTACCAAATTAGTTCATTTGTTAACAAAAAGTGATCAATCAATTAAAAAATAATTTTGACCTTACAAAACTTATTTAAAAAAAAGTTAAATACACTAATTAAAAATTTTTTCATCAAAAAGTATGCATTTTGTATATTCAATTAGTATATTTATTGATTAAAAAAATATTTTATATGCATATTTTTAATAAAAAAATATTTAATTCATTTATTTGACTTTTTTTAATAATTTTTATTAATTTAAATTTATTTATTAATAGATTTATCACTTTTCATAAAATAAAGGATTGATTTGGTAAAAAAATTGAAAAGTTTAAAATTCAAATAAATCTTTAAAAAGATTCAAAATTTATATTAAAAAAATATAAAAATTTAAGGCTAAAAAATTATATATCTCCGAATTTTTGTACCGGAGAACGGAGTCTTGTAAGCGGCGAAGGAGCATGTGTTACCTTAAAGCCGTATTTGTTGTGCCGTGCAAAGTTGGGGAAAGAAAAAAAAAATTAAAAAAAATTATTTAGATAAATAAAAACATAATGGTGAGAAATAAAATGTAGAAAAAAAAAAGTGTAAAAAAGAAAAATAAATAAATAATAATTTAATAGAAAAAAATAGTAAAAAAATTATTTAGACAAATATAAAAAAATTGTGAAAAAGAAAATATAAATAAAAAAAATAAAAAAAGCACAACAAACATGCACCTTATAAAAATTCATGTGCTAATTATTTTGTTGCAAACACCACTAGAAATATATTCTTGGAACACACTTCATTAGGATTACAGCCTTTTGTTAGATGGAGATATGCAATTTATTACTTTTCTTTACTTTGAATCATAATTTTTTTGTAAAAAAAAAAAACAAAAAACAAAAAAAGACAAAACACGATTACAGGGTAGGGCATCGGACTTCTGATGGATGGATGACGTCATCATATGCCAAAGCCCAGTTCATTCGGTCTCTTAGGAAGAACTGTAACCATCTCAGTGCTGCAACTTCCTTACACGCTCGTTTATTGAAACCTGGGCTTTTGAGCGATACTGTTACCACCAATCATCTCATTAATTGCTATGTAAGGCTGGGAAATATAAACTATGCAAGGCAACTGTTCGACGAAATGGCTGAACCAAATGTGGTCTCCTGGACTGCGCTTGTGGCCGGCTATGTTGACATGGGCCAGCCTGAATTTGCCCTCTGGTTGTATAGAAAGATGCCCGAGAGTGGCGTTATGCCGAATGATTTCACTTTCGCTACGGTGATTAATGCATGTTCGAGTCTTGCGGACATTAGGACCGGCAAGAAAATTCATGCCCACGCTGCGATTTTGGGGTTTCATCGGAACCTTGTGGTGTGTACTTCGCTGGTAGATATGTATGGGAAATGTAATGATGTAGATGGAGCTAGGCGGGTTTTCGAATTGATGGAAGATAGGAATGTGGTTTCTTGGACTTCGATGATTGCAGCCTATGCTCAAAATGCAAGAGGAGACGAGGCGCTCCTTGTTTTTAGAGAATTTAACTATTTGATGCAGGAACGTCCTAATCAGTTTATGTTGGCTAGTGTGATCAATGCTTGTGGGAGCCTGGGAAGGCTGGTTTCTGGGAAAGTTGCGCATGGGGCGGCGATTCATGGAAGCTATGGATTGAATGATGTGGTTGCAAGCGCCCTTGTGGACATGTATGCTAAATGTGGATGTTTTAGCTACTCAGATAAGGTTTTTAAGAGAATTGTGAATCCTTCTGTCATTTCATATACTTCCATGATTGTGGGAGCAGCAAAGTATGGACTTGGGGAGCTATCCCTCAAATTGTTTGAAGAGATGATAAGTAGAAGAATAAGACCAAATGATGTGACTTTTGTTGGTGTTTTGCATGCATGCAGTCACTCAGGACTTGTCGAGGAAGGCGTTAGGTGTTTAAATTCCATGTATGAACAACATGGAATTACACCTAGTGCAAAGCACTATACTTGTGTTGTTGACATGCTCAGTCGAGTAGGCCGCTTGGATGAAGCTTGGCGGTTAGCAAAATCTACCGCGGTGGACTCCAGTGAAGGAGCTCTTTTGTGGAGCACTTTACTTTCAGCAAGCAGGCTTCATGGGCGAGTTGATATTGCTGTTGAAGCTAGTAAGAGGCTAATTGAAAGCAATCAACAAGTAGCAACTGCATACGTCACACTTTCAAATACCTTCGCATTGACTGGAGGATGGGAGAATGTTCATAGGCTTCGGTCTGAAATGAAGTGTATTGGAATTTACAAGGACCCAGGATGCAGTTGGATTGAGATCAAGGAACGGACTTGTGTGTTTTATGCTGGAGACCTCTCAAGCTTGGGGGACAGGGTAACAACTCTGCTGAGAGAGTTGGAGAACAAATTGAGGGAAAGGGGTTACATGGGAGGTGGCGCAGGTTTAGTGTTTGTTGATGTGGAACAAGAAGCCAAAGAGGAGATTTTGGGTATGCACAGCGAGAGGATAGCCTTGGCATTCGGGTTAATAAACATACCTAAAGGTGTAACAATCAGAATAATGAAGAACTTGAGAATGTGCAGTGACTGTCATGAAGCTTTCAAGCTGATTAGTGAAATTGAAGAGAGAGATTTCGTTGTCAGAGATGTTAATAGATTTCATCATTTCAAGAACGGATCCTGCATTTGCAGGGATTTTTGGTAATGACATAGTTCAAGCTGAGACAGCCCTCGCAACACAGAAACTACATTACAACAGAAAAGTTAATGATAACTTTAAAACTAATACAAGGCCGTTTCTATCTGCCAGAGCCTCGCAGACTAAATCAATTTGGTTACATGGCTGTACACATTTCATCCCGGGATTGGAAATTACGTGTCCAACCACGAAAAAAAAAAGTTTTCAACCTTCAATTCTAAAACGTTTCCAGATTGGATCTGAAATATGGTAGAGCCTCCTCTTCCCCCTACATTCTGCAAATTCTGTACGTACACTTTTCTTTGAACATAAATAAAACCAGAGATGTCTGCGCCACCCATAGCACATTTGATCTCGAATAGAAGTGTTCATGTTTAGATATGGAGGCATGAAATGAGATTGGAGAGACTATAAAAGATCTCATAATTACTACTGCTCTCAATTCTTCGAAAGAACCAGATCAGCAAGTATGCAAGAGCGAAAAGCGAAAAGGTCCTGAATGGGGTGACGTCTAGCTGGTTTATTCAAAAGCAAAAAGTGCTCTATTTGCTTGAGGATTGCAGCACCGTCTTCTCCTATATGGGTGCTAATCTATAAAGTGTAAGGATGGTTGGGTGGGAAGCGCCTCTTGGATGGGTTAAAATCAATACGAATGGGAGCGCTCGCAGCAATCCTGGGCGAGCAGGCTTCAGTGGGCTGCTGCGAGATGAGAATGGAGTCTGGCGCGGAGGTTTCATGACACCAGCTGGAGTGACTACTGACGTGGTAGCTGAGCTTTTAGGGATTCGTTGCGGTTTGGAGCTGTCCTGGGAGTGGGGGTTCAGGAGAGTGATCTTGGAGACACATGTTCTTGAAGCATTACACTTGATCTCTGCCAGTTATGATGTGGCTCATCCTCTGGCGGGACTACTAAATGACATAAAATCACTTTGTGATCGAAGTTGCAATCTTCAATTGCAACATGTCCTACGAGAGGGTAATTCGTGCGCTGATTTCTTGGCTAAACTTGGTGCAGTTGATGCTATGGAGGATGCTCTTCTTGATGGCGACCTGTAATGATATGCTATTCTTTGGAGACTAGTTTCTAGCATAGTGTTGCTTTTCTTGGTACCCAAAAAAAAAGACAGTATGCATGAGCTGGCACATGCACAGAGAAATGCGCAATCAAGTGTTGTGACCATTGGCAAAAAGTTTGACTAAATACTAAATGCTGCCTTCAGACCAAAATAGAAAGATTCCTGTGGCAAGACGAACAGGTTTTACTGCTGAGGTTAACAGGTCAATTATTGTCAATGTCCACTCTCCCCAAGAATGTTAGATTAAGTAAGGCCACTAATGGAGCTGGATTTAACAGAAGACCCCGCTCAGTTGATTAGTGCAAATCTCAAGATCAACCATTCTACAAGAGCAAGAGACGGTTCCAAAAAACTTCATTTTCTATGCCGTTTAACAATCTTCTAGATTGAAAATTGATCCGTCAACACTAATTAATATTTAACCTCTTCAAAATGGTTGCCCAATAATTTACAGTATCTACAGGTACTCCCCCCCCCCCCCCCCCGGCCCCCCCAAGCTCCAAATTTTTGGAGCCAAGAGAACGTAGAACTGCTCATACATAACCTGCTAATACTGTCATTGAAGACTTATTTATCCCGCATTTGACAATTCCCACCCCACTAAACATAAGGGTGAACTTTGCTTTGCCCTTATCCATGCAAAGAATAGCTGAATATTCCAAAAAATACATAATAAAAATCAATCTCATTTTTACACACGTACAGAGAGGCAGAGCTGTTGGCGATTTCGCCTTTGCAGTTTTCTAATTGCATACCTAAGTGGGCATCCTGTCCCCTTTCATTCGTTACTACTGCCACACTGGGAAGAAAACCACAAAACACATCAGATGCACAAGTTTGGCTTAATCTTTAGCACCAGCGACACCCGTGGGACTGTTAACCTCCGTCGCAAGCTGTACTAGACATATGAACCCCTCAACATCTTGGTAGCTAAAATCAATGACCTTCCTAATAAAAGAAATAGGATACTTGTTTTGTGCCTCTTTCAAAACTAAATCACTTTTATTCAAGTGAAACGATTTAGCTTTTTCCTTCAACAATGTCTTAATAAGCCGGCATAATGACTTCAAGGATTGACCAACCTCTATTCTCTTTTGGGAAAAAAAATTGTCTATTTATATCTTATGGGTGTCCATTCTCTTAAACTCACTAGATTACAAAATTTAAAGGTTTATTTGATAATATTGTGAGATAAAGTATTGTAAATAAAAGTATTGTAAATAAAATGTTATAATTAAAAGTACTGTTATTTAAAATTACAGATTATTTGGTAATAATTGTAGAAAAGTTATGAAAAAATTTAAATTATGAATGTTTAATAATTTCTTAAATTGGTCGAGTTAATTTTATATACTTAACTTAAAATTTATGTGGTGCGGTCATTGGATTTTTTTCGTGTTCTCTAAAAGCATGTCTAATGTGCTTTTATGAAACTAAAGTTTTAAGAATTATCACGTTTGTAAAACTCAGTTTAAAAAAAATTACTAAATATTAAAAAAATTACTTTTAATCTAAAATACTGTTGCTATACCATAACACACTTTTCATCTTCATACCAAACATAGCCTTAGAATAATTGAAGGAGAATGCCAAATTCTATTAACAGCATTGTCGCCACAAAGAAGATGCCTCGAGTTAGCAATGCTATACTTTGGCAATATTAGGCATATTTTAGTGATCATCAAATGCACAATTTGGGTACTAATGAACTATAATTTAATAATAATAAAACTATTTTTGAACTTAAAGGAGAAAATAAAATTTGAGGTGGAATTTAACATTGGAACCTCAGTTCTTTTATGGGTGATTCTTGCTCTGACCTATCAATAAATTTGTTTTCCTAATCCAATTGGACCAAAAAGTTAAGGGGGACAAAGGAGCATGGAAAGTTGAAGACTTGATACGCTGGCCGCTTGCTGTCTCCGCCTAGCAGCAACCAAACCCACGCGTGTTAATAGAGTACCTCAAAGTTTTACAGATCAGCACATCACCGTTTTGTGCAAATGAGTTTCATATAGGCATATAATTTTTTTATATTATATCCACATATATATATTTTTTAATTATGAATATTTTTTTAATTATATAAAAAAAAATGAAACGAAAAAATAATAATATTTTTATATTACTTTTTATCGTTATAATTATATAAAAAAATACTTATAATTACACAAATAAAACACTTATAGACGCAATAAAAAAAAATCGTACCCATCAAATTTCTCCCTTTGCAAATAAAGACAACTACCGTGCGTTGAAGGACAACATTAGAATAAATATTTTATACTCTATCAACTATGAAGAACACATTAAATTTGTTAAAATCAACGCAAATGTCACCTTTCTAAATGTTCTCCGCAAGATACGGCACTTACTTTCTGTTTATATTTTCTTTTCTTATTAAATTTTCTTAGAGTGACCATACTTAAACGTTCTCATTTTTCCCATATTCACTTTCTTGACATGCTATTTTTTTACAGCCAAATACTATTATAACCATTAGTATTTATGATTAATTGTAATCTTGCACCCAACAAAATATGCAACTTGAGGTTTTTTGTTTGTCTATTAAGATTATTGGATTAAGAGTTACACAATAAAAATAAATTTTTTTATATTATCATAAATTTTGTATCTATTTTTAAAATTAAAACTTTAAAATTTTAAAAATAAAAGTCTAAATTTTCTTTTTCTAGTCTTCAGAGGAAATCAAAATTCATACTCTATATTACAGTTAGGAGAAACAAATTTGAAAGAGACGAGGGTTGGAAAGGTGGAGCTCCTAACCTCTTTTTTTTTTTTTTTTTAATATAATATACTAACAAATAATTTGTTACAAGGAAAAATAATTTGTTACAAGGTCTAAATTTTTGCTGGAGGAAATGGACGCTTTTGGTATAGAGGGTGCTTAGGCATTACATTAAAATAAAATAAATTGAGTTAAACGATATTTTTTGGCACGTCCCCACTTGTCAACATTTCTTCATTAATTAAATTTACATACCTCGTCGACTTCTGTTTTTGGATTTTTTGGGATTGATTTTGTACTCTTGCTCCGTTTCTGCTCCCGCAACACAATCGAAAACAAACAATAAATACTAACACAAGTAAAAGAAAATGGATTGTAATATAAAAGAAAAGAAAATTCTGAACCACTTAAAATATAAATAGGTGTCAAATAATTTTTATATAATATACAAAATATTTTATATTATATAAATAATATTTTATTAAAAAAATAATGTATTAAAATAATAATAAATGATAAAATTTTTTATATTTTATATTACAATTTTTTTCTGATATTGTATAAATAAAGTTGTTTTACATTTATTTGTGGCTACGAATTGGTCTGTCTCTATCAAACGACGTCTGTATCAGTGGCAAAACTCTTAATCTGCTGTATGCCTCCTCTAATTTATTTTGGGGTTTGAAAACTATAAAGCGGAAATTAGACTGGATACCACCGAAGAATTGTAGCTGGTAGACTTCTTCTACCATTTGGGTTTCGAATCCTCTTAATTGCGCCGGCTTAATCTCTTAAAATTAAATGAGAAGGTATTTTGTTAAATTTTAAATTTATTAATATAATAATTACTTAAAAAAATTAATTATTTCAATCTATCATTGTTTTGACAGTGCATTTACCTTTAGAATATAGTTGAGCGAAGTATTCAAACGTAATTATTTTAATTTTAATTTACAGATATAATGACTGATATATTTATAATATATATATATATTTTTCTCAAAAGAAATTAAATTCGATTATCATTTCTATCTCTACATATTAACCCTTTCACCATTTGGTTAATTTTTGCCCCTTTGCAAGCCGGCACTGACACTGCTGATAGTTATTATTATCATCATCATCATCATCATTATTAATTTTCTCATCGGGGTTTGATTATCTGTTCTAGCCCCAATTTCTCGCCTCCCTTGCCAATGAATTCCCAATTTGAGGGCCCTTTAGCTGTCATCTCGGTAATCATTTTTTTTTCTTCTAGGGCAATTTCTTGAGTGGTTGCTAATTGGTGATTGTGAAGTAATTTTTTCTTTTTCTAGTTTTCTTTGGGTGTTTAATTGAAGTGGTTTTTTTTTTTTTTTTTGTTTCTTTGAACTTGGTGATGGGCAAGTGAGTGTTAACGTTGTTGCTTGTCGGAAATTTGTCTTGCAGTGAAGCCGGGGCTGAAATGAAATTTTTGAGAAAGTTCATTTCTTGAAAAGCTAATTTGCTGTGAGTGGTTTTTTTTTTTTTTTGGGTGCTAAAGAAGGTGGGTGAGTTATAGTTCGGTTGGGGCATGGATTCGGCCCGAGAAGCGGGTGGGGGAGTATCTAGCACAGTGCTAATGCGGTTCATGTGGCCTCATGGCGGGCGAAGTGTGTTTGTTAGCGGTTCTTTCAATAGGTTATTAACTTTATCAATTTATTATTTTTGTTGTTTGATTGGTTAGCATGTGTTGGTATCTAATTGAACGGGTTGTCATTTTCCTGTGAAGATGGTCTCAACTTGTGCCCATGTCCCCTGTTGAAGGTTGCCCAAAAATATTTCAAGTCATTTATCCAATACCGCCAGGTTACCAACAGGTATTTCTGGTTTGCTTTAGGCGTAGATTTTTATTTTTATTTTTTTGTTCATTTAGAAGATATAATTGCGTTTTAATTTAATATGTAAATAAGTAACAACTAAGCTAAATTTTTCCCCTGCTTATTAGTGCATTCAGATTTTTGGCTTTGTGCATTTGATATTCCACATGCAGTACAAGTTTTTGGTCGATGGAGAATGGCGATACGATGAGCAGCAGCCTTTCTCACAAAGTGAGTACGGTATATCTAATGTTATCAACTTTTCTGTGGAACCCAATTGCAATTCTACAATTAATCCCGAGACGCCTATGGAATTGGACAATGAAGCTTTTAGACGTTTGGTGAGATCTGGTTCCACCCTTTTTTCTGTAATCTTTCAGAAACAGTAATTTGTTTTTTTTTTTTTTTTTTCTGTAGCGGCCTTGTCAAATGCTGGAAATTAACTTGGGATCCTTCAAATTGACTGTTATGTTACTTTTTCGCACCATGTTGTTGTTCTGCATTTATTTATTCTTCTCTTATTTCTCCTCGTTGAATAAACAATAGTGTTACTTGTTTTTTGCTTTGCAATGCAGGTCAGTGTATCAGATGGTGCATTGTCCCAAGGGGTGCCAAGCTTATCAGAGTCAGACTTGCAGGTCTCCCGTCATCATATTTCTGTATTTTTGTGTACACATACTGCATATGAGTTACTTCCGAAGTCAGGCAAGGTTTGGATCTTTTACCAATAGGCTTACCTTTGATGCCCATCTTTGGTTTTACACTTTTTCTTGAATTTAATGCCTGTGAATTACTCCCTTATTCTCCTTATTTAGTACATGTAGCTTGCAGGTGGTTGCATTCGATGTTGATACACCAGTAAAGCAAGCATTTCATATTTTGTATGAACAGGTACTCGGTTTATTGAAATGTCAGTAAATACATCATTGGATAGCCTTTAATTCAAATTCTAGTCGCCTATTCTGCATATTGCTGTTGATATACATGTTTTACGTTACTGTTTGTGACAAAATCTAATGTGGGAAGCACAGACAGTTGTTAACTTGTTTGTAAATTCAATGAAATTTATTCTCCTGATATTTGTATGGAATAAAGCCTGTCCTAGGTGGTCTTCAATACTTCTTGGAGAATCTAATTACTTAATGGCTTGCAATGTAAACTACTCTTCTTCTTTTGTATGGGTATATTTTTTGTGCTTGTTACAATAGTACTGCTGAAATGCTGGCAGATCATCTTAATGCAGAAAGCATAACTGGCAGTAGAGGTATGAGCAGATTGCAGATTGGTTTGGGTTGGGCTTGATACTTATATTTAACCAAACCGTTAGTGGCGGTTTGAAAATTAATGAAAATGTAATGGAACCAAGATAAAGAGCAAAACTAATAAACCATCATTAGCGGTTGCAGATTTGTTTGGTTGGCTTGGTGCTTTGAACCATGCTCAATTCAAGCCTTCTATTTTACCGACTTGCATGACAAACAAAGCCATTGATATCTAAGAAAAAGTAATTAAGGATGCTTGAACAAAACATTGACTTCTTAAATGTTAAAAGTGAGAATGAAATTTTCAAAGATTGGGATAAGAATTGTAATTGAAAACTTGCCAACAAAAATTATATAAACAACATGTCTTTGTTCATTATGTTGGGTGTTGGGGGGTTGTATGTGCGAGTTGTGGGGGATGATTGAATTTTATATGTGGACATAAAATATTTTTTCAGATTTGGTATTATAAGGCGGTTCTGTTTGTTTTGGCAGTTTTTGGACTCCTGAAACTGCAATGAAACTGTCAAGTGCAGTTTATCTAAATTACAAACCATATTCAATCTGTTCTTAATAGTTTTGTGGTTTTGGTCTGGTTCCTTTTACATGGCAGTAGTAGTCTTTATAGTTTAGTTTTTAGGACTTACGTGGTTTTCTTATTCTTCCTTTACGTAAATGTGCCTCGTTCTTCCTCTCTTTGAGTGCTGGCTGATTAATTTATGCTTCATATTTGGTTATTACTTTTCTTTTCAATTTTATTGAGTCACCATTTGGCTTGAGTTTCCACATAATTTTTTGTATTCTCATTTCAAATTATTGATGATGTTAAGATTACCTTGTTGTTGCTGATGAGAGCTTGCGTACATATCAATTCTAAGTAAAGCTATTTCTAGGGAATCTCTATTGCACCTCTTTGGGACTTCAGCAAGGGCCAGTTTGTTGGAGTGCTTAGTGCATTGGATTTTATATTAATTTTCAAAGAGGTATGCAGATGTAAAAATTTATCTCTCTAACCAGTGAACCTACCAATTCAAATACTATTAGTTTCATAAGATTATACTTACATGCAGTGGTTTTGGTTTTGATGCTGCTATAATATTTCATGTAGTTTCTTATTCAATTTTTTAAGTAACATCCATTGGATGGATAATAGCCTGGTAAAAACATTGGTTGCTGAGCTTTGTTTCACTGCTATGGTATAGTCGACACTAAGATTCTTTGGCCTTTGAACCTAACTGTTTGGTTGATAAGTTCGTTTTCATTTTCTGGTTTTTTCTGACATTTTTTCTTGTTGGAGCTTCTCATTTCTTAATATATATGGATGATGTTAAGGGGATCTGACAAGATGTGTTCCATTTAACTTAATTTAATTCCAGCTTGGGAATCATGGCTCCAATTTGACGGAGGAAGAACTAGACACCCATACCATAGCTGCTTGGAAAGAAGGAAAAGCATACATGAATAGACAAATTGGTGGGCATATGAAATTAATTTCTAGACCACTCATCCATGTATGTGACTTATCTTTTTTGGGTCTATAGCATTTAATGGCACATGCTCACTAGTACATGGTGTAAACCATCTATGGTTTTTTATTTTCGTTTTTAATTATGATAACAAATGCCTGGTATTGGTTTGCTCCGGTCCTTAGACCTTGGTATGCTGGCCGTGCAGGCAGGACCTTATGACCACCTGAAGGAGCTTGCTTCTAGAATATTGCAAAATGGAGTAGCTGCAGTTCCCATAATCTATTCATCTTCCGAGGATGGTTCCTTTCCCCAGCTACTACATCTTGCTTCACTTTCTGGAATACTGAAATGTAAGCCCTTTGGTTCTAGGTAGTGACATATTGATCATCGCTAATCAATGGATGTTAAAATCCAGGTATCTGCAGGTATTTTAAACATTGTTCTGGCACCTTGCCAATACTCCAGTTGCCAATTTGTGCAGTACCCGTGGTTACATGGGTTCCAAAGATTGGAGAGTCCAATAGACGGCCTTTCGCCATGTTGAGACCAAGTGCTTCTCTTAGCACCGCTTTAAACTTATTAATTCAAGGTACAGTGTCATTGGCTGTCATGCAGATGAAACTACAGTAATTTTTGATTGAAAGTGTTGCTCTGAGTTTTTAGTAGTGTAAAAGACATTGAACCAAAAATATGTCGACTAAGCACCTGGATATTGGTTATAGTTGGGGCTAATTGCCTAATCTAATTATTGTAACTCGTTCTTGGAAGGTTGCATTAGAAAAGAGAGTGGCGGTTGATGCAAGATTCCTTTGATTAATGTGCTTTCCAAGCAGCCAACACTGGAAATCTCGGAATAATACATGCATTGTTGTTCAAATTCTTGTCTGCATTATGAATGGAACCTCGTGACAAAACTTTGATGTTTGGTCTCTTTCCTGCATGGTTTTCCTTTTTCTTAGACATGCTGTCTGTTCTTTTTTGGATTTTTCAGCTTTAGGAGGGAGGCCCAGGGCTGTATAATATTTTCTTACTTCAGGAAGAGATAAGCTGTATTGATGGATAATTATCAGGAAATATCTCTCTACTTGATTGATGATGGAATTAGTGTTGTCCATTTGGAAATTTATATCTAGCACAAATGTTTCTTGGGCGATGGGGCATCCTTTTTGGTTTGATGGATGTCTTTTTTTTCCATCTGCTATCTTATTACTCACCTGAAGGTCAGTCCCTCCTTCCTTTTGAGGTCCATTGGCGGGGCTCTGTGGTTGGGGAATGGATCCCATGCCTGCATGTTCTTATTCTGTTGTGGCAAGTTTTGATCCTAGGTCTTTAACTTCAATGCCAAGAAACTTTAGTGGCTAAAATGGTTGTCACCTATGCAATATCCCATTTGGTTGACAAGATTTAATACATTGCTTAAATGGTCTATATTTCAAATAATATTATTCAGCCTCTTTTTTTGTTATTCTTATCTCTGCAGCTCAGGTAAGTTCGATACCAATTGTTGACGATAATGATTCATTGCTAGATGTATATTGTCGAAGGTAAACCGTGCTTTAGGGTGTGATATATCCTGTGTAACAGATTATACTTCGTAATTTTCCTCTCATAATGAGAATCTTCTTTCTATGTTTAAGCAGTGATATAACAGTTCTTGCGAGGGACAAAATTTATACACACATAGATCTCAATGAGATGACCGTTCAGCAGGTAGCTCTTCCTCGTCCTCCTACCTTTCAATGGAACATGTTCGCTAGGCTACTTCGTACCTGTCATTGCAAGTTCTAAAGTTGGAAAAATGATTAAGAGGGGAAAAAAAAAAAAAAGAAAAGAAAAGAAAAGAAAAGAGAGTACTAGGAGAACTTGGAGGCAGTTTCATCCTTGAGCATCTTAGTGTGAAGTGGCTTTTTGCTGGAATTATGCCGAAATCATGGATGCAAGGTCCTGGTACCTATGCTGCATAATCAGTTGGTTGTTTATAACCCTTGTTTATGCATCATTTCACCTGTGGATTGGGCTGAGATCTAGGAGTCTATAGACATTTAACAACGCTTTCCTGCAATTTTTGTGGTTATTTATTGTGGGGACAAGGTTTGACAAATTTTCAGCCTTAGCACCTGCAAATGGGAATAGTTGCCTGTACCTTTTCCTGTATTCAATAATTTAAAAAAAAAAAAAACTCCTCCCACTTTTTTCAAAAAACAAGAAAAATAAAATAAAATAATTGTTGATGGCTGTTGAGATTGGTGATCTTGGCTAGGAGCTGAGGTTCATGAGCACCAATTTGTCATTGAAGGATTGTTGATGGATAATGAAACTTGACTATGTCAAACTGCAAAAAGGCCTTAAATTACATGCATTTGGTCGGACAATGTGAGTTACTTTTGTTCGCAAATCGGGCCTGAATATTTGATTCCACTGCTTGACTACATGAATGCGTTTGACGCTTTCCTTTGGTGGCACGTTTGAATTTTGCATTGCCATGAACTATTAGGGAACCGTGCTCATGATGTTACTGATCTTGTTACACTCAATAAATTTTCATTGATCAATTGTTTAGGCATTGCAATTGGAGCAAAACTCCTATTCTCCCTACGAACTTAGAGGCCAAAGGTGTCAGATGTGTTTACGGTCTGATACGTTGCACCAAGTGATGGAGCGATTGGCAAACCCGGGTAATATTAATTTCATTTTTGTTTGAAAAGCAAAAACTTAGATGGTAATTTTTTTTATGAGGATCGAACTTTCTGTTTAGATATTATTCAGTTTGGCATATGGAGCATTGTATATAGCATCGTTTTTGTTATTCCCCTCAATTTTCTGTACCACTTAATATGGAATTGGTAATTCTATTGCTTGCAGGTGTCAGACGACTTATTGTCGTGGAGGCCGGCAGTAGGCGAGTAGAAGGCATTGTTACGCTTGGTGACATTTTCAAATTCCTGCTTGGTTAATTCAACCACAGAAGGTGTGCTTGAAGAGATTATACAACATGAATAAAAAAGAATAGATATGATACAGTGTCCCCGCATATCTTATTGCAGCATCTCCTTCGATGTCATCCCTAAGTGACTCCATTGCGTTGTCGTCGCTTGATCTCATTTCTATGAAATCTACCATGAAGATTTGCCTCTTTCATCTTTGCCTGTTTTGAGAAATTTTAGGCTAAAAGAGAGGCATGCAACGTGAGAATCGATTTCCTACAAATAGCATATTTGTTCACATCCTCCTTGTCGTTATCGATGTAGATTTTGTTCTTGCAGAGAGCATGAGACCCGTAACGGTCCTATGCTGTTACTTGGCGGAAGAGACATGGGGACGAGGAAATATTTGATGATTATTCTCAGCTGTAATTTTATGGAACAGTTATTGGGAAATGAAATTATAAAGGTGTAATTGGCTTATTTTTTTGGTTCTGTCTACTTGCTACTCTTTGTGCTCTGAAGAAGAAAGTTTGTGTACAGATAAAGCTCCACTATTGTGCTTAACAAGCAAATTAACCATTGAGCGTGGGTGTTGCTGATTACAGCTAGATTAGTCTCAAGTGCTGTTTTTGTTTTCCTTTAAACTTTCAAATATTTAACCCTTCAGTTGAACCAAATGAATCCAGCAGGAACTTATGAAAATGATGCTCAAGATAACCAGTGCAAGGTCCAAAATCCATGTAGACGTGATTTAATTGCTTTTGGCTAAATGTAGTGTACATTAATACATCCTTCCATCTATTGGGATTAGGTTAGATTGGCACTCATACTTTACTTTTTCAAACAAGAGATTGATAATTAATAGTTATTGGATAATGCTTTTGCTCGCGACGACTCCCTGCGACGTCAAGTGTTTTTTTTTTTTTTAAACAAATTGTTCCCTCTCTTTATTTAAGAAAGCTAAAAATTTTGAATTTTTGTTTTTAAAAAAATATAAGGTATTACTAAGCATATTTAGGGTAACATTAATTACTACTTAAGATTTAGTTTTGACAAATTTTTTTTTTAAAATAAAATTTTAAAATAACATTAAATATATTTAGAATAATACTAAATATAACTAAAATTTAGTTTTTACCAAAAAAAAAAAAAAAAAAACAGAGAGAGAGAGAGAAGGTGAGCAACTGTCGCCTGTTTGTGAACCCACTGAAACTGGCTTTTCATGCGCAATTCATGACTTCCCCTTTCGTGTAAAATAGCATTGTCCATAATTATTTTAGCACATCCCAAGCAATCTTGACTGCTAGGCATCAGACCGGAATCCAGATCACTAATCAATGGATGTTAAAATCCACGTATTTCCGTGCCAATAACGCAATGTGTTGAGTTTGGGATCCATATGCTAGTAGTCATATTTGGTATTCATATTGTGACGAACTTGTTTATTTTTACGACAAGACTTATAATTTTTGTAACAAAAAATAACGTGTTAATTTCTTATATCATATTTTATCAAGTTTATTACAGAAATGAATAAAGCTGTTATAATATGTATACTAAATATGACTACCAACGTATGGATTCCAAACTTTTTCCTAACGCAATTGGATCCCAGAGTACATCGCAATCCAGATCTCGTTGCATTCCATGGTTCTCAATTATATATGTGTCCAATCGCGCCAAAATGTAGAATCGCACAATTCATTCTTCTCAATTTTATAGAAGAATTCTAGTGACATTGACATGCTAAAATTTTGAAAAAAGCAAAAGGTACAATCCCCATCTCAAACTGTTTAGGTTCAGCGGACGTTTTCAAGCTCAGGATCATCAGGAAAAGAGACCTTTTGATGGAGACCGAAGATAGTTTGTCCGTGACTTTTGTGTGCGTGTATGTAATTATCTTGTCTAAATTGTATATATATGCGTTTGATTTACAGTTTATAATTCGAATGTAAATTATAATGGAGTGGAATTTACAACTGAAAATGTAATTTTATATCCTGTTTGATTTACTCTAAGATCAGAATAAAATTTCCTTTTGACTATTTGGTTTAGTTAAGAATTAGAACAAGAATGGAAATCAAAGTACTTTTTGCAGCTATTTGATTCGTTCCTTTGAAACTAACCTGATAAAGATGGTAGCTTCATCTTTACAGCTTCAATTAAAATATGATTCCACAGAACTCTAAACTCCTTTTTTTCTTTCCTTGAAAAATTATTAACTAACTTTTCATAATAAATAAGAGATCCATTATAGTACATAGATTAATTTCATATTAATAAACTATACTTCAATTGACATGGGAATCTCTAGCACATAAAATATCAAAGGCGCTTGTCCTTATCGATGCCCGTATAACAAATCCTGACCTCAAAAACATTCATTTATTTATTTTTTTTCCGAAAATTTTCCACGACAAAAATTCTTGTTCTTAAGATTCTCTAATTTCTTCTTGTTATTGGTTTCACTCTAGTTATACAGTTTATTTGATAACTTCTGACAGATTATCCATTGAAATCTATCTTTGTTAAAAGAAGTTTATTAGTGTCGGTCACTTTTTACATTATCTTTTACCATTATCGATTAAAAATCAACACATCAATATTTCTCAAATGTAAACTTGTAATATATTTAATTTTTAATTTTTTGATAATCAATCAACACATGTCACATATGAACAGCTGTAAAAGAGAAGATAAAAGTAATTGTTATTAGCAAAATCTTTACTAGAATCTCCACACTTAACCATCATATTAATAGAAGTGGTAACAGATGACCAAATATAACATGATTTACTCGGTAAACTTAAACAAATATAACATTATTAATAAGCAGTAATCCTTTCAAATCTTGTGAAGAATCTTTTTAACAGCAAAACAAGCTCAATCCGAGCAAAGACTTCAAAGGCTATGGAGCATCCAAAGCAACATATGTAGCAGGCAACTCCTTACAAAGGAACTCCCAAAAATCATTGGCAGCCCTCATAAGACAATGTTATGAAACGTAGTAGCGCCGCTAGATTATATGATGCCTTGAAACCCAAACAGGAGGAGGTGGGATTTTCTTGAATATGAAAGCTGTCATCGCCCCCATGAGGATAACAAAAATAGATGAGATCATCCTTATCATCAGCAAAATAAATTGAATTAGGCTTCAACTCAGGATGATCACCAGTGGAGAGAAAACGACTCATTAAGAAAAAGACAATTAACACTTAATTTCGTTGATTATTTATCTTTATTTCGTTGCATGTTTTATGATTTTCTTTGTTTAAAGAAAAAGACAATTGATACTTATTTAACACTTCTCTAGTGAAATTTTTGTTTATAATTTTTAGTGTTAAAGCTCTTAAATTATAATATAAATGAAAAAAAAAACCCGCATATTTTGCGGACTTACAAACTAGCTCAAAATATTTATACTATTTTGGAAAATTTACAAGAGTATTTTTGAAAAATAGAGCAAAATCAAAATATTATAAGAAAAACTTAAGAGATATTTTATAATTTCAAAATTTAATAATTAAAATATGAAAAAGAAAATAGATGTAAATATACACATTTAAGATTGACCAATGATAGCATGAATAACAACATAATTTATTATAGACTGCTAGATTCATTTTATAAAGAGAAAAAATATGTGGATGTCCATTAGTCTTTTATATAGATAAACGAGATGAATATTCAAAACATAAAAAAAAATGAATAAATAATTAAATACATTTAATCTTTTATAATTTAGTTATTTTGTATTTTATTTTCTTATAATTTTAATTTAAACATTAAGTCTTTTTGTGGTTTTTAATACATTACAATTTATTTTTTTTTATAATAATTTATTTAATTTATTAATTAGAATTATATTATTTTATAATCGTAAAAATTTTATCATATATACACGTAAATATTGATTATAAATATTATTTCAAATATTTTTATAATAACATGCCTAAGTCACTGAAAAATTAGTACGGAAAAGGGATGGAATTAAGTGGGACAGTAGAGGGACGGAGAAGTAAAAGGAGATGGTAGTGGTTGATGGTAATAAATGACACAGAAGGCGAGATGTATGCAAGTGTAAATGTCGTAATTACACAAATGCTCTGACTAATTGCGAGATAGAAAATAGAAAGGGAGACAAATGGAGAGAGATCAAGAAGAAATCGTTCACAAATGGAACATAAGAGTTGAAGGGTCTATCAGACTGCTACTCAGAGCAGAGAACCTCTTCAGGAGAGTCGACAGTGGATAGTTGCGTTTTAGGAAAACGGCTTGCCCTGGCAGCGACGAGTGGAAGAGAGCGGGCATAGAATTGTTAAATAAGAAAATAATAATAATTGGGTCTTCTTCCACTTATAGAGGAGGATGTCAGATGAGTTTCTTTTTTTTTTCGATTTGTTATTACTTAACTTGGATCAGAGTTAAGGATTTTAGAAAGAATATAAATACATTTGTTTTAATTAATGTTTTAGTACTAAAATATTAATTGAAATTTATATTTTTCCTATTAATGTGGTCATGGTGGATTCAAAAATGACAATATTGCCTTTTTCCTATTGACGGTTGCGTTATAAAGAATGCAGATGATTTGTTTGTGTCTATATGTATACTAACTAAGAACATAATTTTTTAATTATTGTAGAGAGAATATGAGATTTATGGAGATAAAAAAAAATATTTTTATCGTATAATTTATGATTTAATAGATAAAAATTATAATTTAGCGTGAAAAATTCTAAACAAAAGGTTCCTTAGGGGATTAATAAACTAATGAACTTAAATGGAGTGCAGCGGAATTAAACGCGTGGCTGTCTTTGGCAGATCGTGGCATGAGAAGAAGAACGAGAGCGGGCAGGACCGCCAGCAGCTGCGGGGGAACAAGAGCAGGCAGGACCACCGGCAGCTGGTGGGAGAGGAGAGAGGATAGCATCACTAGTAGGAGGAAGCATAACAGATGGTGGCTGAGAGCAGCATTGGTTGGGGTGGTGGTCGGAAGAGTCGTCCGGTAGTACAGGTGGCAAGGGCAAATGTGTTCCGCATTCTGATAGAGAGTTTGCAATCTAAGAGAAAAATGATTGTGGATTCTAGAATAGAGGGACCTGCGTCTCTCCTCTCATGATTATCTGAGCTGATAAGCTCGGCTGCTTCTCACAATCTGAAACTAATATGCTTTGCTATCTCTCACAATCCTATACTGATACGACTACGAGCTAATAAAAAATAATGGCGAAAACGGAGGAAATTAAGAGAGAAAAACAGAGAATATTCAGGATAATTGAGAGAAAATTAGGAGATGATTTCATTACAATTACACGTAATTTACAACATGTGTAAGATGCACAATTAATTTAATATATTTATCACGATCTAATAATATTGATGTTTCGTACGTGTGTCACCGTATGCTTTTCCTTTCCTTAATAAGTTCATATAACATACATGCCAATCATTACTCTCTATTTAACAACTATCAATGAGCTTCTAGAAGCCATCTTCCCAAGTGGCCCAATATTCCTCAAACGAAAAGGATTAGTGCGCTGGGAGCAAGGTTATTTGAACCGAATTAATCATTAAATTAAAAATGTTAATAGATTAAGATTTAATTAATTAAATTAGTTGAACTATTTAAAATGATATTTAATAATATATATATATATATAATTAAAAAAATAATATTTATAAATAATGATTAAATATTATTTTTTTAATTTTAAAGATTAAATTAAAAATTTTGATGAAATTTAGAACTAAATTAAAATTTTTAATTAGTTTAGAGTTTAAATTATAATTTAAATAATATTTAAAATTAAATTATAATTTATAAATTTTTCAATTTACTTTAAACGTGCCCAACCGATCTGATTTTTATCAATTTTAATCAATTTGTCTACTTCTCAGTTTTAAAGCTTAGATCGGACTGGACCTAAGACTGGTTATTGGTCCGACAAGTTGAACCAGTCAGTTCAGTCTGAATTTATTAATACTGGCTAGGACTTGTGTCTTGACCCCTACTCGAGTTTAGCCCAAAAAAATTTAAATTATTTTTTTTAAAAAATAAAAATTTATAGTACAATTAAATATACTTAAAATAACACTAAATATTATTTATTTATGATATAATTTTAAAGAAAAAAAAAAAAAAAGACGGATTGACGACAGTGCCACGTCAATAGTTGGATGGGTATCAAGACAAAAATCACATAAGCAATCGGGTGGGTGCCAACAATATACTGCCCTTCTCCAAATTACAAATATTCCTGCCCCTAAATTTCCCTAAATTCCAAATTTTGCCATGACTCTACTAAGTACTAACTATTCTAACTACCGTCTAACTGTTTAACCCGTGGCCATACAAGTGTCTCAATCCCGCTCTTATTCTTATACTTATCTTACCGTCACTAATTTCTATATCAGTGTCTCATAGCTCTAAAGATGGTTCCACTGCTGGAGGTGATATTCCCTGATTGGCCAGATTGTTAGGGATTTAAATCGCAATGGAGAGAGAAAATCCGAGAAGAATCAAAGAGACAAAATAGAAGAAAGAGTTGAAGCATAAGAGAAAAATAGTTAAATTTGTCAAGTTTAGAGGGATTTGTTACAATGTCATTGCGTTGTGCATTTCAATCCATTTCTTGAGGGAACACTAACAATTTATTTATTTTTTAAATTTAAACTTCTAATTTTGGACTTTTCATGATAAATTAATAACAAAATTAAGACTTTTAATCGCTTTTCATATCTTGTCACTCTAACTTAGTACAATTTTATTTTTCCACTTCTACTACAGATGACAATTTTTTTTAATTCCAATTAACTTTGTCATTAGACCTTATGATCAGTAACTAAGATAATATTACAATCGTTGGTTATCATGTGCTAAATTTATTATTAATTATCAATATCTTATTTGAAAATGCGTAAGTGATGCTAATGGATGGAAGGGTGAAGTAATGAAATATACAATACATAGCAGAAAGCAATTAAATCACATCTCCTAGATTTTGGACATTGCTAATGGTTATCTTGAGCATCATTTTCACAAATTCCTACTGAATTTATTTGGTTAAACTGTAGGAATTTTCACAAATTTTTATTAAAAAATCAATTCAATTTCTTAATGGAGACTAAAGATAGTTTGTACGTTACTTCTGCGTGTAATTATCTTATGTATTTTTTTAGACACTACTACGCAGTTATGTAATCTGTAATATGTGAAAGGTACTCAGTTAATTTAATAATTTTTTTTTTCAAATTCAATATATTTTTTACAATCCAACAATTTAAATCTACACGTGACAGCTTTATTCCTACCATTATGTGTCTATGTAGCTTTTCTCTCTCTTTTTTTTAATTGAAAAAAAGTGCATCGCCATTATGTACATCATCATACCTATCAACCAATGTGAGAGTCATTTGATTTATGTGCTTATTCAAAGAACCTTCTACTCAAGTACTATTTTCTAATATACATTACTTTGCACAATGTTGACTCTTTTTTGGTAGTAAATGTGATAATCTGTTACCTGCTTAAGCTATTAGCTAGCCTTATGCATTTGAAATAGAATTTTATAGAATGCAATATAATAGAGCGGAGCTTTCCAAAGAAAAGAGAATGTAATTGAGGGAACATCAATAAATCAAGATGAGATTAGGAAGACAAATTTTCATGCAGAATGCACTTTGCCTATACAAAGAACAAATATCTTTTAAATTAAGCACTTTTGCAGCTTCTCAACTATTTGCAAACGAATGTGGCCAGCTTCTCAACTATTTGTCGCATCTTGGAGATTTTATTGCTGTATGATATTAGCTAGCCTTGTGTGGTTTTGGCTGTTGCAGTTTTTTTGTTTGTACATCAATAAAATAAACCGTAAATTTTATAATATAAATTTTATACAAAAAAAAATTATACTATAGAAGTAATTATCTTATTTTTATAAATCTTACACTTAATTTAAAATTAAAGTCTAAATATTTAATTTCTAAAATATTTTTAAAAGACAATGAAAAAAGTCATTATCGTCCTATTTGTACATACGACACGACGAACACTCCATTAAATTAAAGATAACCATTGTATACACACACAAAAACACATGCGCGGGTCCCATTTGTGTTTTGTTATTTTAGAGTGTAAATAACAATGACTCTTAATTAAAACAGCTTATTTCTATTTTTGGTTTAACACTTTATTAAGTTTTTATTACCCTAATAGAATAGGAGTCTCAGGAGGACAAAATAATCTGAGAATTTATTTGTAATATAATAAGTAAAGAATTTTTTATAATCATATTCATAAAATACATAATAAAATAAGAAAAATTATCATTTTTTATATTTTTTTATTATTATTACATAAATTATAAAAATTATTCTGAGTCACCTATGATAGGGACGTTAACATTTATCCAATAGAATAATGGTGTTCTTAAACTCTTTGGCGGGCGGGTATATGACCCACCAACGAGTATCAAACTGTCACTCTTTTGAACACTGATCGAGTGGTCGTGGGTTGTGTGAAAGAGAGAGAAACAGACAGACAGAGAGAAAGTAGAGAGAGAAACCAAAAACCCGCAAAAACCAAACGCTGTTCTGTTTGTGTCTTTGTTACTGTGTCCGAATGTGAAAAGGAAAAGAGAAACCTCAAAAAGGGGAAAAAAAAAAATAAAAGAAGAAAACAAGAATCTTTTTCAGTTTCTCTCTACAGAGAATCAAACAACGCGATAATCGGAGACTATCGGAGCCGCCTCGTTCTGCGACTGTCCGGTTCCGCGAATTTCGGGGGGTGGGGCGCGCAGAGCATGAACCAGTACGGTCGAAACCCGGGAGGATCGCAGTCGGATCCGTCACGCGAATGGACCGCTACGGGACACGGAGCCGGGCTTGAAGGCGAGTTTTGTTTTGCTTTCACTTGCATTCCCAATTCTGTTTCCAGGTTCCCGGAATGTGGAGCCTGGAATGTATATTTTTTTTGGTTTGGTTCTGACTTTGTTTTTTCGTTTGTTTCTTTTTTTGTTTTTTCTTTTGTGGTGTTTGTCTGGATGCAGAGGGTGTTTGGCAGCCGGGATTGGGGCAAGGGGAATCCGGGTACCCGGAAAGACCCAATGAGGCCAATTCTATCTACTACTTGGGGACCGGGTTTTGCGGGTACGGAGAGAGGTGTCGGTTCAATCATCCCAGCGACCGTGGCGCGGTAATTCTGCCCGATTCTCTTTAGTTTGGCTTCAATCAAGTTTTGAATTCAATGTGATCGTCGACTGTCTCCTGTTGATCTTGCGATTTCCTATAGGGTTTGGATTATTGATTCTGTCATTAGTGAATTTTGATATGTGGGGGTGGTTTTTCTGGTGATTGAAATTGGGCTTGTTATGAAAGGTTTTGTTGGCGCGTGGTGCTGTTATAGTAAGATTTGTATAATATGATACTTTGGATTGGCTTATTGGTTTTCTGATTGCTTGATTTTAAAACTTGAGGTTGGTTAGGTACTGGGAGCAGCAAGTGCCAGTGGAGGGGAGTATCCGGAGCGAGTGGGTCAGCCAGTGTGCAAGGTGATCCTTTAGCCATTTTTTTGTTTTAATTTGGGCATGTCCGAAAATTTGTTTATGTATGGAAATTGTTGACGGTGGACACTGTGCTTTCATAAAATTGTTTTTCGTGATGGAGATGCCATAGTAAACCTCTTTGGGTTTGGGTTAGAAACTTTGCTGTTCAGTAATGCTTTTGGTTTAGTCTAGTACTTGTTGTGTTGGTATAGCTTTGCTGACTTTGCTGGTCTTCATTTGCAGTATTATATGAGGACAGGAACATGTAAATTTGGTGCTTCCTGTAAGTACGACCACCCTAAGTGGGGAGCTGGTTCTGTTAGTTCTGTACCATTAAACTATGATGGATACCCATTACGCCCGGTCTGTGTTTTCTCTTCTTTTTGTTGGTGTTTGATCTCTTGGTTTCTTTGTTTGCTTTTATTTTTCTTCACATTGTTAGTACACTTCTTGAGTGTGTAAGATTGACATATTTTTCTTATTGACAACAGGGTGAAAAGGAATGTACATACTATATAAAAACTGGAGAATGTAAATTTGGTGCAACATGCAAATTTCATCATCCACAGCCAGCTAACATACAAGTTCCATCACAATCTTTGACTCCGCAACTTGCACCTGTGCCTACTCCATTACCTTCGCCTTCATTATATCCTCCAGTGCAGTCTTTATCCGGTCCTTCATCCCAACAGTATGGATTAGTAGTTGCAAGGCCACCTCTACTGCCAGGCTATGTTCAAGGCCCTTACGGTGGTCCTGTGCTGCTTTCCCCGAGTGTAGTTACTTATCCAAGTTGGAGTCCATATTCGGTAATTGAGTATAAGTTTCCTTTATTCCGCAACGTTTATTGTAATCAACTCTTATTTACATTTGCTTGAGTTGTTAAACCTCTTGGTGCAGGCACCTGTAAGTCCAGGAGCCTCTTCTAGTACTCAGCCTGCTGTGGGATCAAGCTTGGTGTACAGAGCACCACAATTATATCCTTCAGCACGTGCTTATATGGGGCCTTATCAACCTGTACCTGCTACAGTTGGCCCTTCAAGCGGCAGCCAGAAGGAACACTCATTTCCAGAGAGACCTGGCCAGCCAGAATGTCAATATTTTATGAAAAATCGTGATTGTAAATTCGGATCCTCATGTAGATATCATCATCCACCGGAAATATTGGCTCCAAAAGCTAATGTTGTTCTCAGTCTCATGGGTCTTCCTCTACGTCCAGTGAGCATCTTCTCAATTACTTTGCATTGCAATGCTTTTACTGAGGCTTGAGTTTATATCTTGGATATTGCCTTAAATTGCACAATGATTGAATATCTCAGGCCTGTTGGTTCTTATTGCTGCACGGTGTTAATGATTGGCTTTGTTTGCAGCCTTTGACCTGATATTTCTACACATGCATAAAAATTATATGCCTGTTATTTGCAAATTTCTGTTCTCTCTCCCCCTCTGTTCCTTCTAACTTTACCAATTTTATTCCTTGTTTCTTGCAAGAAAAATTACTCAAATGTTTTTTCACACCTTGCTTTTGGTGTTTGTGTCCCTGGAAATTATGGTGAAATTTCAGCAGTTTTACTTGTGATATACTTCACATGTAACTATGACCACAGGAGCTGATCATAAGTAGCACATCTTTACTTCGTTGTTTGCTAATGTGAATGCATGTATGTTTGTTCTGTTTGCATAATGTTCAGCTATATTTGGCCAGCTGATTGCCTGTCACATTGCCATTCACAGTTTTACTGGATTAATGCTGGAAACAGAGAAGTACTTTCCCATATGGCATAATTTCTTGTTTGCTTTTGTCATCATTCTTACTTTAATATTCTACTCTTCTTGCAACTGAGTCAGAACCATTCTCTCTTTTGGTAATGGCAATCACATCCTTGTCGTCAGTCAAAACCATACTCATCTTTGCCATTCGATGAACATCATTTAACACTCTATGAAAAATATCTGATCCATTCATAATTTGTGCATCCAGCAATCTTTTGGCTTGGTGTTATTCTCTCTCTCTCTCTCTCTTTGATGGCATATTCTTTTTTGATTGCTAAGAGTGTGTGAATAGGTTTTATACTTCCTATGATTTGGCCTTGTTGCATCATTTTGATAGATCAAAGTGAGGATCTTGAAATTGTTGGAAAATTTTTTTCCAGGTTTCTTGTTACTTGCATGAAAGAGCCTTTGACATATTTTTTTTGTTGCAGTTTTTCTTGCGTTATGTTTTGATTTCTTTATACATATATATGTTATATATTTGAGTTGCAGTTGTGATCAATTTCCTTTCTATTTAATTAGTTACTGAATGTTTCATTTTTTTGTCGTAGCGATCCACCAGTTGACTACAGAGAGCCTAGTAAGGGACATGTGATTTTCATCTTCAAATAATTGCTATGATTCTTTTTTCTCAGTATGATTGATGGCTTATGAATGTAAATATGTGCTCTCAAGTGGTGTTTTGGGGGGGGGGGGGGGGTGGGGCTGCTTTATCATTAGTTTGAGGAAATCCTTTGAATAGTGTTTTTGTCTCCAAGATGTTTGGTTTAACGAGTTTTTGTATGAAGCTTTGATCTTTCCATATTGCAATATTAATTACGGTACTATTTCAACAATGCGAAAATTAGAAACTAATGTAGGGATTTTATTTTGGATTCTTAGGCCAGGGGTGGGAATTTGAAAGTGGGTGATGTTTACTTTGTCTTAAACCTGAATAGGCTACATGTCTAGGTTGAAAGAAGACACATTTTTCTGTTTATACAGCTTCTCCTGGTCTTCCGGAACTGACCAGCTGAAGTGTAAATTTGTCGAGGAATTTCACCTCTTCTGATCCCTATTGCTCCTCGCAACTTCTTGATCATGATCGGTATGCATCCACAGACATTTTTGTGGGGTTGTGGATGATTGTCTTTAGGGTTATTTTTGTCTAGAGTTCGTCCATAAATGTATTAGTAACTGGCAATTGTTTTCCTTTATTTATTATTTTCTTTTTATAATTGATGTAAGCAACTTAGGCTCACGCTTTTTTGAAATAGTGCTGGGATGATGAGTTTGTTATCCGTAAGTTTTGAATAGATCTTCTTTGCTACTCACATCTATGGTCTGGGTCATGTGTCCACGCTATGGAAAATCGGGAGATCTGTCTTGTACTGAGCGATGCTAACAAAAGCTATGATCGTCAATTCTGTGGCTATTGTGCACTAAATTACTGGCAGTAACTCTTATGTAGTTTATTTGAAATTTTTGTTTCCGAATCCTTATATTTCATCTTCAGCTGTTCTTGTCTTTAACTCGTGTTTTGGCATTTTGTTGTTATACTTTATCTTCAGAAGGATGTAAATAAAGGACTCATTACTAGCTGAAGCAGGACAGGCAGATTAAAAATTATTGTAACAAAAGTGAATTCAAACAGAATCATTGATCTATCACTGTGTGCTATCTAGTCTCTATTTTCTTAATAGAATTTTATCTGTCCAAACTAACTTTATTAAAATTTTGCCAATGTAGCGTGTATCTGATGTTCTTTTGTGTTAATCAGGGTGCAGCCCCTTGCAAGCATTATTTACGACGAGGACAGTGCAAATTTGGGCCTGCATGCAAATTTGATCACTCAATGGGAACATTGAGTTACAGTCCTTCTGCATCTTCTCTCACAGATATGCCTGTTGCACCCTACCCTGCAGGCTCTTCAATAGCTACGTTAGCGCCATCATCCTCATCTTCAGAGTTGAGGCCTGAACTAATTGCAGGATCAAGCAAGGACTCCAGTTCAACAAGAATGTCTTTGTCCACGAGCACTTCAAGTGGATCAGTTGGTTTGGCTATTTCAAAGAGTGGACCTGCTATTCATTCAAGTGCACAACAGTCTGACCAGAGTTGTGGTCCTTCGTCTGGTGGCAGCAGCTGCAGTGCAAAGGCACGCATGTCAAGTTAAGCAAATATGCTAAACTTCTGTTCTTCCCATTTGGGTCAAATTCTTCATCCTTTTTTGTTGAAGCTCCACAAAAAGGTGGTTTCATTGCTCATCCATGATGATTCCACGATTCAGGTAGAACAATTTACCTCTGATAGTTTCTGTTCATTTAGTCTTATCTCCTTCTCTTTATCTTGAATAAGAGCCGGGGGACCCTCAAAAAATTCAGGAAACCCCATACAGCCTTCCACCTTTCTTTTGAATAAACACAATAGGATCTGCCATTCTCTTAGGCAGAATTGCTTCCATGTCTTCAACTTGGAGCTTGTTGTGTTAATTATGCTCCATCTTTTTTCAAATTGAAACACATTACTCCTATGTTATTCCCTATCACTGTCAGCCAAGTCTTCATGTCAACTTTTTTTACAATTTTCTTCAAATATGGGAATAAGTAAAAACCTTTCAATTTGTCTAGAGAGAAATTTGAAGGTTTTCTTGTTCCCCCCATTTCTCTGGGGTTTATCTAAGAAGAGAAAGCAATTGTTGAGACTGAGAGGAGGCGTTCAAATGTCGCCTTACATGTGATTAGGTACATAGTTATGTTGTGACAATTGAAATGCATGACATTGATACTGATAAATTTATTATGAAATGCCAATATATTAAAGAATTGGTCATGCTTGTGTAGAAGCCATTCCTCTTTTTCACTTTATTCTTGTGTGCGTGCGTGTGCGTGTCTATGCACATCTGATCCGTTTGTCTCCAGTTACTGATTGCATCAAAACCCATTTCTTGAATCTCACTTGTACTGATTCATTGCTCTCTAAGTTATGCGGGTGGATTTAGCCTTATTGATTTTAGTTGGATCCCAGCATTGCCTTCTTGTGGATGCAGAATAGAATAGACAGTTATAATCGCTTATGACTCTGCCTAGTGATGAGGGCTAGCTTGTTAATTGTGTGAGTTAGACGCATGGTTTCAAGTTCAAAATGTGCAGACGCAAGTCCTCGTAGCTACATGCATGGTAATGCGGAATGTTAGAACAATTCCGCCCAAATTCTGTCAGTCCGGTTATGTTGCAAAGCTGCCAGAAAGTTAGCTTTAACACGAAGATGTTAATGGCCAACATTAAATTTTCCAAAGCTAGCAATGTATGGTGAGGAGGCCACCGGAGCAATGAAAGAAGGATAAGGGTCGTTAAGGAGAGCCTGCAGGCTGCAGCTCTCTTCGAACTACCCAGGGCTCAACTCTTCGCGGTTCGAGAGTATTTTATCCATTAATTTTATTAAAATTGATTATTTTTATCATTTTAATGTTATTTATGATAATAATTTTTCAAAACTATAATTATTTTTGTTAATAACATTATAAATTTAAACGAGTTGTTCATCAACAATTCATATTTCTGCCCCATAAACACGTGCTGATCAAAATTATTCGCTGAACAAATTTTAATTAAATAAGGTTTTCTTGCAATTACTTGTTTTTTTGTGCATTGCAATTACATTATTATGTATACATATTTTTGTTATCTGATAATTTAGTTATGTTAATTGCATCCAATAAATTTTTGCTTTGACTTTTCAGGATTTTTTTTTTTTTTTATCTCTTTCACATGTCTTCCCCCTGATGGTTGTCTATCTTCTAGACTAAAAAAGGAATTGTTTCCATTTTATTTTCCATAATAATTTATTGGCATTTGGTATTGCTTTAAACCTTAACCTCAAGGCTGTCAACAATGGAATTTAAAACGATTAGTAATTTTTCATAATAATTTATAATGAGTTACTTAAATTAGGAATTTTAAGAAGAGAAATGCTTTTTAGCACGAAAATAGCTGCACGAATTGGCACGAACAGCATAGCATCAGTTTTTTTTTGTATTTTTTAAAACCCAAAATGCTTTTCTTTTTTTTTTTTGTATTTTTTAAAATTATGATATAAAATAATATTAAGTATGTTTAGAGAAATCCTAAATACTACTTAGTATTTTTTATTATACAAATTACATTTAAGTTAATACTAAATATTGCTTAGAATAATACTAAATATTATTGAGAATTTATTTTTTCTATCAAATTTAGTTTTTGTAAAAAAAATTAAAACTCAAATCAAAATATAATAAATTTTAAGTTTTTTTTTATTATATAAAACAGCTCAATATCTAATTCATTACATTAGACTAACTAATCCAAACTGATTCGGATAAAATCTCGAAGGACGGCAAAAATCTTATAACAGATATTTAATATAATTGCATCGTTAGATATCAAACCAAAGATCTTTAGTTAAACAATAACAGATGCTTACCATTTGTAACAACATTTGCTAATATATAATAAATTTTAAATTTATTTTTTTGATTTAGACCGCCTAGTGTCTAATTCATTGGGTTGACTAATCTGAAACGATCTCGATAATATTTTAAAAGAAAATAAAAATTTTTCAGCTTAATAACCGAACAAATTTCAAATTTATGAGTGCTACAGAGCATCGCTCTTTTAAGAAACACACTAAAGCCCAAGGGCGAAGGCCTTGGGAAGGTTTTGAATTGAGAGCGGGCTTGGAGTTCTCCATCTGGTTAAACCTACCGACAACTGTTCTCTGATACGCACAAATATCCTGTTCGAGAATCCCCAAAAATCATACACTCACACAGTCACACTTTCAACACTCCCATTTCCCTTGAAAAATGGAAATCTCCAAAGACCAAATCACTACTCTCCTCGATCACGATCTCTCCACATCCGCTCAGATGCTAGTAAGTAAACATTTCCTCTTTTTATTCTTCTTTTTTGTGTAGAAATTTACCGCAACTCAGAGTAAATTTTTTATTTTTATTTTCTTTCTCTAAAATCTTTGAACAGGGCTGCTTCCTTGTCTCATCTTCTTCGCTCAATCCCGACACCAGCCCTCAGCTCAAGGCCGAAAATCTGGTCCTCCCCACCTCACTCTTTAAACTCTCTCATTAATTATTTATTTCTCCCATTTATTTTCCTTGTTAACAAATAATTCAAAATTGAATTTAATTATTTATTCTTTTTTAGATTTTCAAGTTATGTTTATACTGGGTTTCAGATTCTTCTGGGCGATGCGTTGTTCCGGGAGAGAGAGTTTCGCCGAGCGATTGTGAGTTGTTTCCTTTACTAAAACTGTTTTTGTTTATTTTTGTTTTTTTTTTTTTTGAAAAAAATTAAATTGGGAAAATCAGAACACATATAAGCAAGCGTTGCAATATTATAAGACAATTCCGAAACAAAGTTCGACGGGGTCGAGGAGCTCCTTGTCCAGCAGGTCATCTTCTCCAAATTCCTCTAACATTTCAGCCATTAATGAAAATGAGGTACTTTTTAAATTATTTTTTCTCATTTTTTTTTAATGTTATTTTTTTTTCTTGTTGTTTTTTTTGTTTCTTGTGATTGGAAGAGTTGACATTGGCTGAGTTGTTTGCTTGATGCTGAAATTGAGTCTTCAATATAACTAACTGCACATGGTGGCAGGTGAAGTTTAAGATCGCGTCGTGCCACTCCGCTTTGAATGAGAATAAAGCTGCACTTGTTGAGGTTTTTTTCTCCCCCTTTATGGCTATTCAGTTGCCATATCTTGCTTTTCATTTTTTCTTCCTGCTAGGAGTCGTCTTATCCAAATGTCGTGATATGTGGAATAGAGCAGTTCCTTGCGTCATGCTAGCAACAAGAATGTAATAGTTGTGACTGGACATGAATTAGCAGTTACTTACCCAAAAAAAGAAATAGTCTTTAGCAATATTATTATCTGCTTGCTCAGTTTTTACTCGAATACTTAAAAATTTTTTTTTTTTTTTTCCTCCTTTTCATTTCTTTCACTCTTATATTCATGCGAATTTGCAGATGGACGGAATTCCCAGCAAGGCAAGAACTTTGCCGATGAGTTTATTGATGGCAAAGCTTTACCGGAATTCTAGACATAATCGCTTTGCTATTGCTTGTTACAAAGAGTGTCTAAGGTTTGTTGAGTCAGACTTGGCATCATCTTTCCATTCTGCATATACCAAGCCTTTTTTAAATACTTTTACGTTGATGCAAACTGAATTTTACCTATGTGTGTGGCTTTTATCAATATCACCATCCTCAGAGATTTGTACTTTTTTTTTTTTTTTTGGCTTGCTGCTTGGCTGTTTACCTAGGATTTCTTTTGGCATTCTTTTTTATTTGTCCTTTTTGTTGTGCATAAAAGTGGTATTATTTGATATTTCTGCCGAGCAATTATCATTTCCTTTTGTATCTCTTGCTACTTTTTCACAGGCAATGCCCTTATGTTATTGAGGCTATTATAGGCCTTTCTGAATTGGGAGTTACTGCCAAGGATATTATTTCATGTTTTTCACAGGTTTGATGACTCTATGCCAAATCTATATCTTGAACATATAGCCACCATAGATTTTGCTTTTATAAAATCCCATACCCTACGTGTGTGAAGATTCTGCTTGGTTCAATGTATTCAGACAAGTAACTGGTGAACAGGACAATTGCCTATGTACTTAATATGATATTGACTGATTCTGGTTCGATTTTAATGCTTTAAGCTTTAGGCTTCAGCTTTCTATTGCAGTTCGCGTGGCTTGTGTTACTTGACATCTTGAGTAACTTCTTTGGGGTACTTGTCCTATGATTGCAGATTTCAAACAGAAGCGGACGGGCTTTGTATGATCAAATTGACTCAAGTCGTTGGCTCCAAGTAAGTATAAGAGAAAATAGATGAGATCTGTCCCTTTTTGAACCTTCTTATTACTTTTTGGTCCTTTCTTTCAGCCTTTAAGAAGGCGTCTCTTCAATGACAATTGTTCTAAAAATTTTCTAAAATATAATGATACTATCATCTGCCGAAAGGAAAAACAAAAAGGCAAGACTAAGCATCACAAAAGCAGTCATGCTAGAGTTCTGTACTTTCTGAATCAAAAGGCCCTTGATGAAATTGAAAAGTTGAATCATGTGCAATGGGGAGTTGAAAATTGATCTTACTATTTGAACTAAGTTGATGGCTATAAATGCCTAGAACTTATCCAGGTTGATTGGGAATCAGAAGATAACATTGCAGACGTTTTTCCATTTACCCATTAAGTTGCATTTTGTATCACTAATTGTGTTGTGCTGCCTGATCATTGTTTTGGTGCAGCGATATGTTGAAGCCCAGTGTTGTATTGCATCAAATGATTACAAAGGTAAAGTGATTTCAACAGATAACATGCATGTGTAAACCCTGACATGCATATAGATATGTTATTTTTGGGTGGAATTGGGGGTTGGTTTTAGTGGGATGTGATTATAATTGTTCATGAACAAACTAGTTTGTTGTGGTTCACAGGAAGCTCTTAATTCTGATTTGCCGTATATGATCTGTTTTCATAGGCAATTTATAGTTCTCTTTCTATCTCTGATGATGGCAGGTGGTTTAGAACTCTTTGGAGAGCTTCTCCAACGGTTTCCAAACAATGTACACTTACTACTTGAAATTGCAAAGGTAGGATATGTTGTACTTTAGAGCATCCAAGCTAATTTTTTGGCCACAAATTATGTTTGTTTGACTTGCACATATGCTATGTGTTTTAAGGTTGAAGCTATTATTGGAAAGAATGACGAGGCTGTAATGAATTTTGAAAAGGTACTGGAAGTTTTGTCTACTCTGTTGTGCATTTTTGACAAACTGGATGTGCAAACATATTAGGTTTATGGCCTTGCAGGTTCGATCACTTGATCCATATGTAGTGACTTATATGGATGAATATGCAATGCTTTTAAAGATAAAGTCTGACAACTCAAAGCTAAACAAGTTGGTGCATGATTTACTGAATATTGATCCTACAAGGCCTGAAGTTTTCGTGGCTCTTTCTGTCCTATGGGAAACGAAGGATGAAAGAGGAGCACTTTCTTATGCTGAGAAGGTTAGCTTGTTTTCTATGGTCGCATGGATCATCTTTTTTGGTTTTTCGTTGTCTCACAAGTTCAATAATTCTTTGCAATCAGAGTATTCGAATTAATGAGAGGCACATACCAGCTTATATAATGAAGGTATGCAAATAATTTATGCTTGGTTGAATGGAGATTAATTTGGTCAAAATTTTGCTGCAGAACATTGTGCTATGATATTTGTATGCTATATGAATGTCAAAGATTTCATCTTTCCTTCAATTGTACTGAGCATGTGGACTCTTTGTTATTCTTCTAGGGTAATCTACTCCTGGCAATGAAGAGACCAGAAGCAGCTGTGGTGGCTTTCAGGGGAGCTCAAGAATTAAGACCTGATCTTCGTTCATATCAAGGTGCAGCCTGTGAAGTTAACATGAAAGCTATAAAGTCCAGTTGCATGGAACTCTATTCTTAAAAAAAGCAAGAAGAAAAAAGCCTGTAACTAACTGATCCCTATGACAATTCAGGTTTAGTTCATTCTTATTTGCAATTCGCTAAAACCAAGGAAGCCCTTCATGCTGCGAGGGAGGCTATGAAGGCCATGCCTCAGTCTGCAAAGGCTCTAAAATTAGTTGGGGATGTGCATGCTAGTAACTCTAGTGGGAGAGAAAAGGTAAACCTATCAAAAATTATTCTTAGTATCTTTCCTGTTTTCTTCTTCTCTTTTTGAGATGAAGATCAATATGGCATCAATTCATAAGAAGCCAACCAACCTTACAGGCCAAAAAGTTCTACGAGTCAGCATTGAGGCTGGAACCTGGCTACCTTGGTGCAGCATTAGCTTTGGCTGAGCTTCATGTCAATGAGGGCCGAAATGGAGACGCTGTGTCTTTGCTTGAGCGATATCTTAAGGACTGGGCAGATGATTCTCTTCATGTTAAGCTGGCTCAAGTGTTTGCTGCCACAAACATGCTGCAAGAGGCTTTGTCTCACTATCATGCTGCATTAAGGTCAGACATGTATTCTCTTTTCTTTAGCTCTAGGACATATATATGTGAGGCCTTTCTAGTGAATGTTTTGAAGGTGCCATATGATCGAGTTTCCAAGATAGCAATGCCTTTGCAGTTGCTGTCCACAGTCTAACTTTTCAGTGGATTGCAGAATAAACCCAGCAAATGTAGCAGCAACCAAAGGGATTGAGCGCTTGGAAAAACAGATGAAGGTTGGTTTTCTAGTCATATACTTACTGTCATGGCCACATTGTTTGTTCAGTTCCTGCAGTATGAATTTTGTTTAAGTGGACATGGGAAATGTAGCATGAAAAAAACTATAGAAAAATGACCCTCACATGCAGAGGACGGTAGTGGGAACTTGAAATGGCATAGTACAAATGCTAAGGACTGAATTTGTATCCTCATTCTAGGGTGTGGATCCAGATGCACCTGAAGAAGATGAAGAGAATGAGGTTGAAGATGCTGATGGAGACCAAGAAGAGACTGAGCTTTTGTAGGGCAAAAAGTTTTAGAAATTTAGCTGCAACTTGAAAAATTAGTGAGCCACGATTGTTATCTCAAGAGGTGCCCGGGTTGCAGAGCACCATGCACTACCAACGGAAAAAGCTTTTCCTTAAGGGGATACCAATGAGAACAAGAAATTGAGATGCTGCTGCAGAACCAGACTTCTTTTCATGGCAACGCAAGACAAATATTAGTGATTCATGTTTCTTTGAGAGTGGCTGCAAGGGTAAAGGACGACTTTGGTGTATCTGACCGTGGGCATCCAAGTTCTGTAGCATGGTGACTTTTTGCTTGGTGGCGTAGTCTGAATTCTGAATTAAGTGCCAAATGGCCGGGGCTGGTGTTATTTGTTGTATGCTTGTCATTTCAGTTATAATTGCTAATGTGAAATTCACAATCTGAGTTTAGTAGGTTCTTTTTTTTTTTTTTTTCTCCTCTCGAATGTGCAAGAAAAGAACTGGGGAATGTTTATTTCAACTGGAAAGCTTGGCTACATTCATATAGCCCCAAATCGTGTCCTAGACTTGTTTGACAATATGAGATGTACGGTTGTACTGGGAGTCGTTTGACTGTCGATTGAGCATATACTCCTAGAAGCAGGATTCCAGTTTTTCGGTGTTATAAACTTTCGCGTTCAATTTTTGTAGGCACCATTGACACGTTCACGAAAGGAACCATGGGCAATGATACTTAGACAGAGTCGTCTTCGGAGAGCCCGACAGTTGACATTGAATCTGGCAGTTGTTTCTGCCCATCTCCTGAAAACCAATGAGGCAAAACCACAAGATAAATGTTTAAGAAAACGCAAAATTCGTTCCAAATGGCACCTTTGGTTTTTATTAAATTAATTATTATCATCATTATTATCATCATTAGTTTTTCAGGGTATATACAGCATCCGTGAAATCTGTTGGTTGATAGTCCAATTTGAAGTCAAGTCTTTCACTTCGTTGTACCCTACTAGGTAAGGTAATTGTTGTGGAACCTAATCTGACTTTCTCGACGTCCATTTTTCATAACAATGGTCATGCATCTTAGGAGTATTCACAATTCCATTAACTGAACTAAACTATCATCCATAACTGTACAAGAACTAAAATTTTTAATTATGTAAAATTAAAAACTGTTTCCAAATTGAAATTTTGATTAACTGAAATTCGATTAACTGAATTTAATAAAAAAAATTATAATTATAAGCTAAATATAAAAAAATATTTTTAAGATATATATATTTTAAGAAAATTATAAATATCATTATATATAAAAAATAAATAAGTAGTTATTTGAATATAGTAACATTTTATTCACATTTATTTGTTAACAATTATTGTATTAGTAATATTTTATTTATTATTAAAAAAATATAAAATAGCATTCGATTCAATTCAGTTAATTACAATTTTTTAATGTTCAAAAATGAAATTGAATTAAAAATTTTGATTTTTATTCGATTCAGTTAACTGATTATAAAATTAATTCGATTAACTGAAAATTTAATTCAATTCGAGTTCGATTTTTTTGATTAACTGAAATTTTCAATTTTTTTCGAACACTCCTAATGCATATACGTTCATACACACACATATAAAGGATATTGGCATCGTCATGAGACATCGTAACCCTAGAAAAAACAATTACTTATGTTGGCATTACCGCCGCACCGATTGTACATTTTGTTTTACCACCATAGTTTCTTTGGAAAAGGTGTGGTTCAGCAAGGTTGTGAATATACTAGCAGGACTCCCTCGCGATGCTTGGGAAATTTTTGCTCGATCAATCAAAATAAGGTATATTATGACCACCAAAAAAACGAAAACTGCAATTTTATTATTATATTAGAGAAAAGGGAACACACTAAACACAGAAAAACAGTACAAAAAGGATTAATATACACGAAATAGTTAACGAAAGACAGCCTCCGTAATAATATTGATATTCATCAGACACCTCTCACATATATTTTTATTACCAAAATTATATGCCCGCGTGGTAAGTCCACATCTTTATTAATTAGTTATTACTTAAGATTGATTAGTGCCTGACACACTAGTTTCTAATTCATTAATATTCAAACCCATAATGCTCCGGCATCTCTAAGCATTGGGATTAATGATCGATTAAGGTGAAGACTCATGACTTCATTAGCTCCGCCGACAAGTTCACTGCCGATGAACACGGCGGGGGTTGACTGGCATCCGAGCCTGGCAAGAGCTTGCTCAATCTCCTGTCCCCGAGGCATCTCATCGACCTCATGGACCGCCGGGTTCACCCCAAAGTCACACAAGAGGGTCTTGATAGTGTGGCATATGCAGCAAGTGCTCCTGCAAAAGATCACCACAGCCCTCTCCGATGCCAATTGCTTCACCCTCTCCATTTCCCACAATGACCAAGACCACTACAAGATATATACCTCAATATTAATATGTCAAAAGGCTAGCCTACAATTAGCACATGCAATGCCAATGTAACAGTAGTATAATTAACAAAAGGAATTAGTGATAACTAACTAATGGGAGCAATGTGATGAGATTAGCTAGCTAGTGAGGTTTGTGGGTTTTGCTGTGAGGTGCTATTGGGCTCCATGGAGCCTCATTTATATAGGGTCTTCTTGAGGGTGGTGAACTACTGATTGCTTTGAGCATTGGCTTAACAAAGAAAAAAGATGCAAAAAAATGAGAATGTTCCACATGATATTTCTGTCAGTTTCCAGATCACTGTATGATCGGTACTTGACACGGCGCCAATGGATGTCTCACACTATGAAAAAAGTAGTGAAGGATCGAATTCTGTATACGGAAGTAATATAAAGACGTGTCCTTAATTTGTACGGTTTCACGTTTTTTTTTTTTAAAATAAATTTTGGGACCCCATTTTATGAACGGACCATGTAGACAGGTCACGGACGAGAAGCTTTGTTTTAGAGGGTCTTTGTTTTTAGTGGTTGAGAAAAACAAAAAGAGTTGAATTCTCAAATAGTGGTAATTTTATTATTTAAGAGTGTGTTATATAAGTTTTTTTCAACTTGGTCCTAAGATTGAAAAAAAAAAAAACAGAAAAAGACAAAAGGAGCTGTGACTTCATGCTTTTTTAGTTATCTTTAATAGATATGGCTGCAATATATGCATGTTTTATTTATTTATTTTTTCCGTCCACGTAGAGTTTCTTCTCACAAGTCCTTGTTTAGGAATTTTCCTTGACATTGTATGGATATATAAGCATAAGGTGAGTTGGACAGCGAAGTTGGATTTATCCAATTGGGACCTTTCTTTGATTGTAACAACTGACAAGATTCCATCCAATTCAAGAAAGGCAAGTGAAAAAAGAGAATGTTAAAAGAAATAATTAATGTGAGATGTTGAAAGTTGAAACAGAGCTACAAACCAATGAACAAGGTGATCATATCTACGTGAACAATGTAACAAAATAATGCGATAAACAGAAAAGCTCCAGGAAATCTATTTTGATTTACTTTTTTTTTTTTTTTTGAGTGAGTCAAAATAATGAAATATAACTCAGCAGAAAAATAAAAATAATAAAAAAAATAAAATTTGGTGATTTTTTGTAGTGAGTTACTTTAACTCACTCAAATAAAAAAAGTCAAAATAGCAAGCATTCAATTGTTTTCTTATAATAAAAATATCAAGAGTAATTAATTAGGTAGATCATATTAGTAGTTTAAAAGAATGATCAATATTTAGTACGTTAATTTTGAATTTTGTATTTTATTTGTAACTTTAGTACTTGGTATTATATTTCATATTTTACGTAATTAAATCTAATTGTAGGGACATAGTTTGATTCGCCTAATCATTTTTCAATGTTTTTAGGACTCAAGTTAAGTAATTATCTTTTATTTCAATGGTTAAATAAAGGATGTCTAAGATTTAGTCGGGTCCTAGTGTATTTTTATTAAATATTAAAAAATCAAATCCCTATAAAACGTGGGCCTAACTTTGCTGCGCTAAAAGGAAAAAAATAAAAAATCAATAAGGGTTTTCTTTTCATTTTGAAGGTAAATATTGAATTCACAACATCTATCAATAACCTGGGTGTTCTACCCTCCCTTTCACCAAAAAAAAAAAAAAAAACAAAAGCCGGTCAGAGAGAGAATTAAACCTGTAACAATTTTTTTTTCTTTTTGGTAAATGGGAAAAACAAAGTGTTACATCTTAATTATTTATCCAACCAATTCCAAATGGAAAAAAGAAAAAAAAAAAAAAAACCCTTAGATATCTGATTATGTAACGAAGGTTTGGCTACGATGATGATGCAATATATAATAGTTTTTATATTCTTCATATCATCAGCAGAAACTTCCTGTGGCCTCTCTCTTTTTCTGAGTGCCATTGAGCTAAGCCTCCCCTCACTCGAGCACATAGTTTTTTTTTCAATTAAAGTGACTGTACAAAGAAAGAGGAGACATGCAGATAGCAGCGAGGTCCCCAACATATCGTCTTCCGATCCCCACAACACCACTCCCCCAAATTCCATCCCTGCATGCGAAGTAAAGCATTTAGTTACATTAGTTTCCTTTTTGTTTTTCTTTATTCAGTTATAATCAAGGAATATAGATATAGGTGAAAAAGTATAGAATTATAACTCTTTTTTTTTTTAACATTCAAAATAATTAATAGTTAATCAATGATATATTAGAATGAATGAAAGAAAGAAAGCGTGTCATAATACCGTCAAACTACAATGGTGCAAGCACCCTTCCCACAAGTGGGCAATCTCTAAATTGTAGATTTCTTTTTTTTGGGGGGGGGGGGGGGGGGGGGGCTCGACCCTCTCGGGTCGGCAAAAATATAACCTATATATACACATATATGGGTCCTATAGGCTATAGTTATAAATTTCAATCTATATGATCTATGATAAAAAATTGAGAGAATAAAATTGACTTTTCTTTTATTACACCTGGTAGAAAAAGATATTTTACTGTCAGATTACTGTATCAAAAAATGTCAATGCATGGGATTCAAAGTAATGCTATAAAACCTGACTCAAAAATTGACCCGAGTGGGAGTTTAGTTTACTGAATTAACCAACAAGTTAATGATATTTGATTTTTTAGTGTTTTTATTATATTTATGTACATTTTATATTTTTTACATGTAACATATTTTGTGATTATGAATAAATAATTTTATGTTGAATGGAAAAAATAATTTAATTTTAAAAAATTTTAGCTTTAGATCAGTATTTCTAGAGATAAAAAATCTAAGTTAAATTGAAAAATGGGAAATTTTTGGTTCCAATCGATATCATATTACCAAATCGATTAAATCAATCTTTTTTTGTTAAAGAATCGACCTAAATTAAGGTCTATTCACCACTTAGACCAGTGAGGTCAGATTAATTTTTATAATTATGATGCAAACTAGATAAGGAGAAAAAGAAAACATTAAGCTATTATAAAATCTTGAATTTTAACTTTGGGTTTGGCACTCTATATGATAAAATAAAATAAAAAAAGTAAAGAAAACATGCAACTATTATATTTAATAATAATAATCTCAACCCAATATACCCGACTCCATTTAGAGGCCAAGGGCCTGATACCGTCTATTACATAAGTGCGTAGGATGAACTAGTTTATGCATGCATGCATGCATGAATATATATGCATGGCCCATTCCCTATTCGTTACCTATTATGGCCAGATATCATAATTAAGTACTGGTGCGAGCGAATATGATTTTTTGCATGGAAAAAGTTGTACGGTTACAAAAAAAAAAAAGGTGTCTGAAAGAATTTTTGAGATATAATCAATTAAAAATTATTTATAATTTTATGAATTTATTGTATAATAAAAAAATAGTGATTTTTTCTTTCTTATGATTATACTTGTAAATAATACAATTGCATAATAAATATAATAAGTTGCATTCTAAAAATTTATCTAGTAAATTTCTTCTGACTAATAGTATTCCGCATAACATGACACAATACCATTAACTTGTTGGCTCAAACAAACGAATAAATTACATATTAAATTTTAGTATATCAAATGTTAAGATTTTAAATGTGAGTTGTGTGATTAAAAAATTACACATTGAAAGTGAGAAGGAAAAGTAAGTAATATATATATAAGAAGGATTTAATAACTTAATACTTTAAATTTTTGAGTTGAGATGTGATATAAACTCATGAATGTATTTTTTTTTTTTTAATTTTGGGCTCTCACATTTCTCCTACGGACCATCTATGTATCATGAATGAATATGCATACAGAGTGAGAGAGAGGATTAGATCATCAGCAGGAATTTTTTTTTTGTTTGGCGGGGGGGGGGGGGGGGGGGAAGTGCAACAACAAGAATGTCAACTTTACGATCGAGCACAAATGATAAAGAAGAATGCGAGGACGGATCCTGGCATCACAGCCTTTTATTAGGTGTTTTTCAGTTTGTGATGAGGTGCAGTGCTTCTGTAGTGTACAACTTGGCTATCTCATATTCCTTTCTCCATGAAAAGACATCTCAAATTAATAAAGGCAAAGGCACAGAGGAACATTTTTATACTCTTTGCCTTTGTTGCTGCTAACTTTTCTAGATACGATACAGAGAGAATATTTAACGAGAAAAACAAAAGGCTGGGAAAGTCAGAAAATACACACAAATTCCCTCCTCAAGCCCAGAAAGTGGAATCACTTTAATTATCGAACAAAATTTTCCTTATTAAGAGGATAACATATTTGATTCATCTATTACTTTCGGATTTATTTCATGTGTCGGTTGCAATTATTCTTCCTATGCGTGTATATCTACGTAATTCATCATTGATTATTGTTGCTTTCGCTATCAATAATAAAAACTCAGGAGCTTCACATAGTGATCTGTAAAAAACTTTAATATGATACAAGTTTGTTGAATTAAATAAAAAAAGAAACAGATAAAATATTAAATATTATTAAATATAAATTTTAGTACCACATAAACAAAACCACGTAGTAACGCTCTTTAGCCGTTAAGCATCGCATCATAACCAAGAGACATAATTAACCATTAATCCCACAGGTGTTCGGTATCTTACATGTGCATCTAGAGAAAGAATTTTTAATTTGATTCATATTTTTTTATAAATATAAATTACTCTTAATTTTACACTACATAATAAGTGAGGTCTAGTTAAAATAAAAAATTAAAAAAATAAATTACATAATATTAAATTATAAGTGAATTTTCCTCACATAAAAAAAAAATAAAGTTAACAAGCATCATTCACGGATGTAAAATCTTACGCGGAGGATCCTTATGTTATCTGGATTGAATGATCTTGAGAGAATCTAGGGTCACGTGTGTAATAAAAAAACAAAATCTTGAAAAAGGGGTTGAGTATTATCAAGACTATGACATATGAAGTAAAAGAAACTCATATATAATAATTTATAAACTCTTTTTAGTATATCAAAATAAAACTCACATTTCATAAGAATCTAAGAGCTCTGAGATTTGAATTTTTTGCTTCACTCAAATATTTTTGGAGATAATTATATTATTTATTAGTAAACTTATTACTTTTTTTATCATTAAATTTTAATTTCTTGCAATCAAATCACTCGGTTTCAATTTTATTTCAGTTTAATCATTTTGTCACTTTATATTAACTATATTCGATACCTTTAATAATAAATTTTTATGGAATTTGTTCTATCATATTTGTTCAATCAACATCTAATAAACTAAACTTATTGAGATCATTTCAAATTATTTGGTGCAAATTAAAGGTGTTGAGGAAAAATTATGGAAAAAGAAATATAAGTTTACTCAAATATTAATAAAAAATTACCCATTTATAAAACTTCAAAACTCTATAACTTGAAGAAATGTTGAGAGAACTTTTTATAGGTGGGATAGGTACATACACTCTATTCAATTAAGTCTCTATAAAATTCTCAACATAAAATAACAGACGGCCGTTTAATTGACCTCCATTTGAGTTAGCATTACAAATTAAAATGGACTATTTCCTATTGACAAAATTATGCTCTCAGCCACGTCACTTGCGTCATTCATTTCTGATGCAATCCTACATATATTCGTGTGCGTCTGCATCCATCCCCTCCCCATGTCCAAACGTTATCAATCTATCTAAAGTTGACATTCCCCCATCTTATATATATATTCCCACGAAATTGAAAGGTCGTTAAAAGATAACAAAGTCACTAAATTCTAATATAAAAAAATCTCAACAGAGTATCCAAATAATTATGCTAAAAACATGAGACAGTAATCTGTCATTTTTATCTACACACAAAAAGCAAGTGTACCGTGCGCTATATTATGTATCGTTTTGCTTTTCCTCTTTTGCGGCTTTCGGCAGCATTTTGGCTAGCTAACTTTTATCCATACAGCGTTTTCAGATTCTCTATGTAGGTATGACTCAATTGAATATATATATAGATCGATGAGCCACATGGGTCACCATAAAATATTCAACGTTAATTTCGGGGAAGCTATCCAGATATCTCCAGGAACCTAGACTTTTTCGTCATTCGTAATTTGTTTTTTGTCGTGGATTAATATCATTAAACAATATTTCAAAGATTCAAATTATATAGCACTAGACCATTATTGCCTTGCCTATATATATATAAGCTCATGAGGGCTGGATATTGGCACCAATCAAGCAAAATTTCTCTCATATCTCCACCAAAATTCATTGACTAACTTTGATTTCAACCCTCAAGCATATCAAATTTTGGTCAATTTTCTAATTTTTTTAATCCGTCGTCCATATTTTTGTACTTAACATATATATATATAGCATAAGATGGATCGGGTCACGAAATTGGCAACCCAAAAGGCTGTGGTGATCTTCAGCAAGAGCTCGTGCTGCATGTGCCATGCAATCAAGAGACTGTTTTACGAGCAAGGGGTGAGCCCTGCAGTGTATGAGCTGGATGAGGATTCCAGGGGAAAGGAAATGGAGTGGGCTCTAATGAGGCTAGGTTGCAACCCGCCCGTGCCGGCCGTGTTCATTGGGGGCAAATTTGTTGGCTCCGCTAACACTGTCATGACTCTTCAGCTTAATGGGTCCCTGAAGAAATTGCTCAAAGAAGCTGGAGCCATATGGCTTTAGCTACAATGGAGCTGTCATTCTCATCTTCTTCTATAACACAAAGTTTCATGAGGCTAACACGCATGGCTTTGTTATGCTTTTTTTTTTTTTTTCTCCCTCTATAGAGTATATGATATGTATTTGAGAAAACAACTCGTCATCAGTATGAAACCTTTTTGACCTTGCAATGTCCAATGAGCGGTTCAGTTTCTTTTTTTCATTAGAAGGATTATTGAAACATGAATTGTATAATGAGATAGTTCTCATAATTCATACAAATCCCACGCCCCATTATCAAGATTTGATGTATAAGTTTTAACTACGGGCAAGGGAGTTCCGGACTTAGGATTTTTAAGTGTACAAGCAACTGTAATAATAAATTAATTATTGGCTCCTTTTTAAGGCTACTGTTGCCCATATAGCCTATCTGTTTTTCTGATTCAACTTAGAGATCTGTGGGTGTCCCCTCTTTCAATCTGCAGGATGGGATACATGGTTTGAACTTCGATGTTTCGTCATATATAAATATAAGGGATAACAATAAGGAAATTATGTTGTACGTGTGGTGTCGCCGTATAGCTGCTAAACTGTAGAAAGTTGATGCACTTGGCAGCAGCTTAAAATGGAATAATTTTTGACGAATCAAAAACATTTATTGGTGATGTATACATACGAGGAAAAATGCTTGCCTAATTGTAGTGTTTTAATACTTTAATGTTTGGAAATATAGGGAACATAACCTCAATCAAAAGTCACTTTCATTTAAGATGTATAGACCATCTTGAGCACGGAAAAGATAGCGGGATAGCGGGGGAGAGCTGGCTGAAAATGGGTCCCCAACAATAAAAAATTAAAATTTGAGATGATATTAAGTATGTTTAAAATTTAATTTTTTAATAAAAAAATTTTATACTTAATTTTATATATTTTTTGTAAGTAAAATTTACGATTTACACTATATAACTTTATTTTCTTATTTTTTATTTTAAATAGACTTTACTTATTATTTAGTGTAATTAATAAATTATATTAATGTTAACAAATATGAATAAATTAAAAATTCTCTTATTTTTTTAAGACTTGATACCATAGATATTAACCCCCAGTTGCGCTTGATACCATGCTTACTACATTTAATAAAAAAAGTTTTGGTACACGAAAAAATTAATACTTATCAGATTTTCATCAGAACTAACTCAGCATGTCACTTTTTTCTTTGATTTTCTCATAGAGCACGGTTCTAGACTCAGAAAGATTCATTGTACAAATTCATCGTACTCAAACCATCAAATGCAAGAGTTTATTAACAAAACGCAACCAATTTGACAAAATATAGAAAAATAAAATTAAAATAATAACACTAAAATTTAAATTTAAATGAGTACTACTTTAAAATTTAAAAGTGTAAATTCAACATAATGTGAACTGAAAAATATTTTTTTTCAAAGAAAAAGATTGCTATATCAAATATCAATATAATTGTATTTTTGTTAATAAATAATTATATTTATTAATTTAAATATGATGGATTAATATGGCTGGATGTATGGGTTCAAACTTTTTCCCTTTCGGATGTGTAGTCTTCTTGAACTCCTCGATCCCTTGCTCGTTCCTGCTCCTTCAGCTTTTGACTCTTCTTCAACCTTTTTCTTTCTCTTCATCGAAGAATTAATTAACGACGTCAAAACTTTCGGCGTTCAAGCCCAACAAGGCCTAACACTCTAAAAAAGCTTTAGTCATTTCAACCGACCGTCCACAATATTCCACCCAGCAGACTATTGTTGCTTATATTTCCCTTAATTTTTTTTTTTTTTTTGCTTATATTCCCTCAATTAGCATCTGCTAATTTCGATCAGTGCATAAAGATCTTCGGGTGTGGAAAAATTAATTAATCTTTAACTCTTCTGCGTGTATGTGGTGTCAAGTGATAATCCACAATATTCCACTCCATGCTTAACATGCCGCCGACTCGCTTGTTTTTAGGAAGATAATGTTTTGGAGGAATGAAACCATTAAGTTTTAGCTAATCAAATTTGTAGAGATAGTTTAACTATCCTATAGCTAATATTTTGTGTTACTACCATCCTAAGAGTCACTATTCTACCATGCTGATTTCTTTTTTTTTTTTTTTTTGGTACTTATTAATTTTACACTTTTTTTAGGTGAGTAAAACAAACTTATAATCTTATACTATATAAATTTTTTTTTTTTTATTTCAAGTGAATCCTACTCACTGCATAATATAAGATGATAAATAAATTATATTCATTAAAAAATAAGAATCAAATTAAAAATTTTCTTATTCTAAAGAATAACGGATCCAAAGAAAACTCCAATATTGGCACTGTAACACCTGAGTCACTTTTGAAAGTTCCTTTCTTTACACGAGACGGATAGAGAGAATGGGTTTTTTTTTTTCTTTTTTTGGGTCATGGGAGAGAAAAAGGGATTTTTTTTTTATCTAAAACCGTTTAATATTCAGGATAATAGGCTAATTAATCTGGATTTATTCGGATAAAATCCCAAAGAGAATGAAAGATCTTTCAGTAAATATTTAATACAGTTATATTTCTATAATTTAAATACGATACCTCTAATTAAACGATATTAAACTTTTATTATTTATACTAGCGTTTATCGGTTTGACCAAAAGGGTTTTAACTCTGTTACCGGACTTCGTAGTGTTTACGAGTCATCTCAGTGGGCAGAAAATTGGTGGGCTACCCGCATGAACGTAGTGGACTAAACAACTTGGAGTCCCATGGAGTTGAGAGTCAGACCAATCGGGTCGAGATTCTATAAAAAGGGTGGGGTATTGACTGGGCTCAACGGATTTTAGCCCGATCATATTGCTGGGCCCACCCTTTATTGGGCGTTAACAGATCAATGATGTCAGTCATCAAGCATAAAAAAAATCATCAGTATGCTTTAGGAGGATCACCAATCGTGTGATCTAGTAATTAATTTAAAAGTCGTTCATTACTAAGTCGTAAATCCTGAATTCGAACGTCTATCAAGATATTTAATGGGGCTAAATCTATGCTAATATAATTTATTCCTCTCATAAATATAATATTATATGATGACACTAGTAAAATAGTAGCCTTACTTTCTCATTTGTAATGACAAAAATAAAAATAAAAATGAATGCATGTTTTATGAGGAACAAATGCATGAGAGATTTTTTTTTTTCGAACACAATGCATATGAGAAATGAAACAACAAATTGCGGAATAAGAGATAAGTAAATACATTTACAAACACAACTACAAGCACGGAGGATTTTTTTTTTTTTTTTTTTTGTCGGACACGGAGATTTTGTATGTATAATGTAAAAACAAACACTAAATACACAGTTACACACACACTCTTTGTTTTTACTTCCTGTCATTCGCTGGCAATTTATTGTTCTTATTGTGAGGATGCAAAATGTAAAACGACAAAAAACAAAGTTTACCCATAGAATCACTGGTTCTATAGTTTCTCTCTACAAAAATCCATAAACGCCCCTCATTGTTGGAACTATACGCATAGACCCTCTTTTTTTTTGTTTTTTGTTTTTTTTTTGTCTTTTTAGCGAATTTCTGCAATCATGATCTGTGGTCAAAAAGCAATGCAATCCATTACCTTATTGAAACTTTGCATCACCATATCCGTTACTCAATTATCCTTAATCTCTCCTCTCCTCTCCTCTAGAAAAAGGTGTATTATGCACACTTTAATTTGAATTTAAACGATCAGTAAAATCATTAATCTAAATAAATCCAAGTGCCAACTAAAATAACTTTTTCGACCCACGCAGCTTTCTTGCTCAAGGGTAATTTCCTTTTGGGTCACTTAATCGCGTAATTTTTAAATTGTTCCTACTGTTATACTACAAGGCCTGAGAGGTTGAATCTCCGTTACCTCTAATTGAGATATATTTTTTTGGACGGCTCGGTTATCGTCAAGGAGACTCTCAGTTTGTGGTAAGGTACCAACGTGCATATTTCACTCAACTGAAATACGTATGCATGCATATTTCACTAAATTTTTCTTCTTTTTTTCACACATAAAAAGCAAAACCCTAACCTTTTCACACAAGAATTTGTGTGTGTGTGTGTGTTTTTTTTTTTTTTTTGCCTTTTACACATAAGAGGAAAGAGAAAAATTTAGCGAAATACACAGATAGATATTTCTCGGTACTTTTAGGATATATTGGAGTTTCTTTTATACAATCTCACAATTAACTCAAACTACATATCTACCAATTTGACTAATTCTTATAAAAAAAAACAACTCATATAGAATGAAAATTAAAAATTCATGACTAATTTAGAAATTCAAGAAATTTTAGAATTCAATTACAAAAATCTCTAAACATTTATGACTTTTTGGAGAATTCATCCTTTTATTTAAATGTTATTTTAATGGGAACACAGATTTTCGATACATATTGAATATATTGGTACTCTTAGGATAAGATATATATATTTTATTTATAAAAGGGAAATGTCTCATTCCCAACAACTACACAATAATTTTTTTAAAAGGAGATACTTTATATTATTGTATCAAAATTTCTTTTATCATAAAATACTTTAATAATTAAAATTTAAATTTTTTATAATAAATTCTAACCCTAAAAAATAGTGATGTAAAATTTATAAAAACAATAAGTGATTTTCTTTTATTGAGGCCTCATGCAGCGCAGCTGAGGTGTTGCCTCGGAATTTGAAACTATAACTCAATGCACGACTTGTCATTAGCTGCGAAAGAGACACTGAAGACATGCCATCAATACCCACTATCACCATGCAACTCTTTTTCTCGTCGGAATCTTGTCCATTTGTTGTTTGACTTGCTCACAAGCTGGGATACTTGCCGGCATGGCGGCACCTTAAAGTGGTTACCACCGCTAGTTTTTTTTTTTAAGTGCCTCGTTGTGCTTAATCCCAATTTAAAATAGGAAAAACGCTTAGTAAGCATAGAAGTGATAGCCATATTTGTATGGAATCAATAAAATAATAAATAAATTAGTATAATAATTAAAAAAAAGAGTTAATGCAGAATTAAAAAATCAAAGAATAATTAGATTATTTTATTATTTGTGTAATGTGTAAGTATAATTACGTCCTCTAAGTCAAGCTTAGCCCTTCAAGATTAGTCGTGCTTGATCATTAGACTGCCGATTACTCTTCTTTTTTTTTTTTGAGCAAAAGAAATTTTGCATTAATGTAATATGATCTCGTACATAAGACTAGAATATAGAAGAAACCTGCATGAAGTAGGAGAAACGGTTGGCTAAAATGACCAGTAATTGATTAAGTCACAAAAATCACAAACTAACTGAACTCGAAATCCAATTAGACAAATCTCTCTGACGAATGAAAAATCGAAATTAAGTTAGATCTGCCTAATATTGAGGTCTCAGACAAATCTAATGCATTTGAATAAAACTGCACACGACAACATAAACTGCATTTTGGCAAATCTATGATAAAAATCGACTGAGTATACCTAACAACGATTTCCTTCAAATTTAACCTAAAAAAACACAAACTTATGCGAAACTACTAGTTTAAATCCTCTATAACAGTGGCAACATAACACCCATAGCTAATATTTACAACAAAATCCTCCCCAACTACCATCAGAGGCAACAAAAGCACCTATGGAAGCCAGAGCTCCGGGTGGCAGTAACAGAATTGCTGGTGACGTCGCCCGTGCCAACGCCGACACGTTTATGTTTTTTTTTTTTTTCTAGATTGAGCTTTCGTGAACCGGACCAGACTCAATTTCAACCAACTGAGTTGAGTTCGAACGACTTATGCTAAACTGCAACATGAGGTTCGCCTATCACTATTACGCTATCTTGATAGGACCAGTGGGATGTCGATTGTATCGTTGTGCACGGCATTCTTCCCCATAACATGCCAAATATTTGTGATAAAAAAAAAGGGAAAAATATAATAACAATACAGCGTTGCGTAGTTGTTGATGTGGTGTGATTTGACGAAACTGAGAACAAATATATTTACTTTCATAAGATCATTTCAGTCGTTCTGATTTCAGCTAAAAGTTGTCTTTGATTCATTTCATCATTTCAACGTGAATTTGCTTGGATTTTAATGTTGTGGGGCAAAGGAGGAATTTAACTAAAAAACGGTAGAGGATGTGGTGTGAACTTTGGAATGGTGTACATATTATTGATAAATGGTGTTTAAAAACTATTAATAAAACGTCAATAATTTTATTGTAGATGAATTAACGAAATAAGTAATTCTAAATTCGGATTCTAAAAAAGCAATCACTTTAGTTTAATATAGTGATCATTATTCTCACCCTTATACTGCTTTGAGCCATATTATTTTAGAACTGATCTCATTTTTTTTGGCTTTTAAAAAATATTTCCTTGTATCTCCAACTAATATTTAACTTAACTCTAATTCGTCTCTAATAAAATTGATATAAATTATGGAGAGAGAGGGAGAGAGGGAGACAATGAGCAAGAGAAAAAGAGATATGAGATTGGTTATTTATTATTTTTATTTATTTTTTGCGAGTATATTTTATTCATAATTTTATATTATATAAATTTATTTTATTATTTTTTATTTTAAATAAACTTTACTTATATTGTATAATATAATATCATAAATAAATTATAATTACTAAAATAATGGAGTCAAATTAGAAATATTGATCTTGTAAATTGAGGTGAAATGGTATCTTCTTATGCACAATAGTATCAATTCACTTTCTTAGCCTAACAGATACAAGTACTTAATACCAAAGGTGATCACTTAGTGACAATTCAGTATATTTTCTCTTATCATGATCCGAGTTTAAGTTTTTGTAATTGTGCCTTTTGTCTCTAGAAAATTCATGAACTGCACACTAAGTGTTTTAGACTTGTTAATACTGAAATTGAATGTGAAGGAGACGCATTGGATCCAACTTTTATGTAATAGATTCTTCTTATAAGGGTTGTTTGAACGAAAATAGCAACCAATAATCTATAATTTCAATTTATAAATATGATAATCGATATATTTGTGATGATTTTTTTTGGGTTAAAATAAGATATTTGATACCTAAATTTAAAACGTTTACATAAAAGTATCTAGCCGTGATTTTGTTTTTTTTTTTTAATGTTTTGTACAATAACAAAAAGACAGTACGATTGATCCAAAAATCCAACCAATAATTGATGGCCTCATGTTGTCTAGTGAATGCACTGGGTTTCTCCCGATGCTGGCCAGATGAGCCAAAACTTTTGGATAGAGAAACACAACAAAACGATGATTAACTTCTGGGGTTTAGTGCAAAGTGCAAACAAAACAATGTTTAATTAGCAAAAACACTTTGAACATTGGGCAGAGGACAAGACCACAGTTATTCCATCACCCAACTTTGTCTGCATTTATATTATAAAAGTTGTCCACTTGTCCTGACTTCATTGTTAGTGCCGCGTGAATCACGTGAACATACAACATTTCCAATTAAGTCTTGGCTGTGGTATCCCACTGCTATTCCCTTAGGGGGACAATTTTAAAATTATGTTGTTATTATTATTATTATTAACAAGATTTTTTATTCATGACGACAATAATCAAATTATTATAAGAAATAATTTTTATAGATAATAATAATCATAATAGTCAGACATTCCATGTAACTGGATTGGTCAGACTAAACATCTACCAATATTAGTCAAGGAATCACATTTTCTTGTCTTTTTTCTTATTAATTGGATTAGATTAACCAACTTGACCCACATAATCTCACAAAACTAAGGTAATTTTCTGAAATGCGGAATCTGACATAAACACACGTGCGACTCCAGACGTGGGAAACCCTATGGAGCTTCTATATTAACTAGGATTGATATATATAATTATATTAAGAGTAATATTAGGTAACTTTAGATAAATTATAATAAGTAATTATATAATTTATATTTATTAAATTTTTTATTTTTTTTATAAATTTAATTATTTAACAATTTATATCATTTTATTTAAATGAAATTACTAAAATTAGTCCTTATATTAATAAAAAGTACACTTTCAGGAAGTAATAAAAGCATCGGTTAGATTAATTAGCAATTGAAAATGCAAGCAGGTGGTAATCGTTGATTGGTAGTGCTGATTTTCTTGTTCGGGGACTTTAACTTTGCTTTGTCCACAAAGCAAGCTACATGACAAACACAGGAGGGCGGCAACCATTACCAATTAAGGCATTCCAATTTAAGGAAATCTTTACTGAAAAATGTATGTGTGCAATGATAAATGTGGACATATGGAGCTCGAAGCTTCACGGAGATGTAAGCGAATTATGAAATGAAAACCAAAAAAGAAACTAACAAAATAATATAAGAAATAAAAAAATTTGAAAATGTGAAGATTGTATTACTCAACCGCACAAAGTCATTTACAAGAGAACTCTATTTATAAAGTTGTATATAACTAAATAAATAAATAATCTATAATAATTATATAATCTTACAATAATTACATAATTATCTAATAATAAAAAGAATTATATAATACTGGAGAATATAAAAAATATTATTGTAATTTGAGAAAATTACTATAATCAGAAAAGATTACTGTAATCATGATGAATATGTAAAGATTCTCATATTATAATAATATTTTTGACATCTCCCTTAAAATCAAGTTGGATCAACAAAAACCAATTTAAGTTTGGAAAATAACTCATGAAAATGACTTGGAGGGTGTGTTTTCGTAAATATATTAGCAGACTGATCTATTGATAAAATAAACTGTAGGTGTATGGTCCCACTATTGATATGTTGGCAGATGAAGTGACAATTACTCTCAATGTGCTTGGTACGCTCATAAAAGATGTTGTTATGAGCAATTTGAATGACACTCTGATTGTCACAATATAGTATAGTCGGACCCAGGAATGTGACACTCATATCAATGAGCAACCAACGAAGTCAAGTAAGTTTAGCTGTTGCATCAGCTAATGCATAGTACTCTGCTTCAGTGTTAGAGCGAGCTACTACTAATTGTTTCTTACTGTGCCAAAAGATGACAGAGTTATTGAGAAAGAAACAAAAACCAGTTATAGAGCGTTTGTCTATAGGATCGTCAACCCAATCAGCATCTGAAAAGGCCTATAACTAAATAAAAGAATGAGCAAAAAAATGAAACCCATGAAATAAAGTCTTTTTGACATATCGTAGAATGTGAAGAACAGCTATGAAATGAGTAGATCTAGGAGCAACCATGAAGTGACTAACTAAATGAATTGCATAAGCAATATTGAGACGAGTGACTGTAAAATAAACTAAACTTCCAACTGCTGACGATATGGAGTGGCATCACTAAGAAGTGTACCATCAACTGGTGTGTAAGTTTAACATTTATCTCAAGGGGTGAGGAAGTAGTATTGTTATCTGTAATACCAGCCCGAGAAAAAAAACCTGAAGCATACTTAGCTTGAGAAAGAAAGTAACTATCAGTGTCAGAAGATACTTCCAAGCCTAAGAAATAACTAAGAGAACTCAAATCTTTCATCTCAAACTGCTGATTTAGATAATTTTGAAGAGAATGAATGCCTAAAACATCATCACCTGTGATAATCATGTCATCCACATAAAGTAAAAGAAGAACAATACCATTGTTTGTCTTCTGAATGAAGAGAGTAGAGTCATGAAGATTTGAAGTGAAACCAAGCTCGAGGAGCTTATTTAAGTCCATATAATGCTCTGCGAAAACGACAAACCTTGTGAGAAGGATGCTAATAGCCAGGAGGAGGTTGTCTATAGACTTCTTCATTTAGATCTCTATTAAGAAAGACATTCTTAATGTCCATCTAAAACAACTTTCATTGCTATATGGTGGTAACTGCCAATAAAGAGCGAATAGATGTAAGACAAGTCACATGAACAAATGTCTCTTCATGGTCAATACTATACTCTTGAGTGTACCCTTTAGTAACAAAACGAGTCTTATACCGTTCAATAGAAGATTACATAAGTAAATAATCTACATTAATTACATAATCTTGCAATAATTACATAATCATCTAATAATAAAAAAAATTATATAATAATGGAGAATATCAAAGATAGTATTATAATATAAGAAGATTACTATAATCAGAAGATATTACGGTAATCAGGGTGAATATAGAAAGATCCTATAATCAAAATGAATATTGAAAGATCCTCATATTATAATAATATTTTTGACTATAACAAACCACTACGGGGTGAAAAGATCTCGTGAAGACATGAAAGAAAAAATGGATTATTGAAGGCCTTGAAAGAAGAAAAGACAACAGAGGACAAGAACACAAAACCAAGAGATTTAACAAAGTGTTTTAATTAATTGTGTCAAAAGCACGAGATAATATCCTCAATTCTTGACATGCAATAATAACATTCCTTTGAGGTGATAATACTTGTATAGTGCCATTGTGAACAATAGCCAGTTGAAAATTGAGATACAGAGGGCTCATTTAAGTAAATGGAGCTAAGGTGGAAAAAGGCAATGCAACTTGGCTGATCTATGCTTTACCAGATTAGGGCATTAAATAGATAAAGCAATAAGTGAGTGAGAATGTCCAAAATCCTTAATGGATGTGAAAGACTTGGCCATGGTGCATGTGGATTTTGCCTAAAATTAATTATAGTTCCTTGGAGATAACGTACTCGCTCGCTCTAAAAGTCACAATATGTCTCATCCACGTATTAGGGTCCAAGCGAGTTACCCAATCTTACGGTCAATAATGCTGCATCTTTAATATTGGATATTGATCAGGTGCGGAGAACTTCCATGACATGGTTAAGGGAGTTTAAGGGAAAGATTTCATTTATAATCCTTTTAAATATTAGACCAAAGGCATAAAGCCTCATTGCTTTTAGTGATGAGCCGAATGGGACTCTTAATTTTATTAAATTATGAGAATTTTTAATTTAATTTATTTTGTTATTAATATAATTTATTAATGATGTACACTACATAATTAATTAGATTTACTTAAAATAAAAAATAAAAAATTAGATTTATATTATATGATATCATAAATAAACTACACTTATAAAAAAGTGAATAAAAATAATAAACATCATTAATTAATGTTTTGAGCTTGATGAATGTAAGTCTGACACGTTGCTTTGCAGCATAATGACTCAACTTTTAGATTTTTGTTTTATTTTTCTTTCTTCATTATTATTTATTTTGTTTATTGGATCTTTTAATACTAAACAACATTGACCAATTAATTCAGAATAAAAAAGACAAATGCAACGTTCAATGCTCAGCCACTGCCATAACAGCTTAAATAATACTGCTCTTGCACATTTGATTGCTCGAGCGAAATGAATGTTATCTAAAATAACTCCTGACAACTTTTTTTTTTTTTTCCTCCTTTTCTAGTAGAAAAATGATTGGCCACTTCAAAAGATCGAGGCATCGAGCCCAATTAAGCCAAGGATTCTGAGCTTATTTATTGATACCCTGACATACGACTGGCATCATCTTTTGCAAGATCTCAAGTCATCTATAAAATCCCTCAACAAAAGGAAAAAAAAAAAAAAGATAATTAAGTTCTTACAAATAAATCAGTTTTTTCTTAATTCTATTGTGGACACGACAATTTCACCATAATGCTTCTAAGATTGTTAATTCTACAATTAATCACTAAATGCATAATCATTACAGTTGAATCAAGAATGTATATTATTAAGACTTCTGTATCATTTTTTCATCAAGAAATATTTGTATCCACATAACATTTTTAATAAAGAACCAAAAAAGATGATCAAATAGCCAAATCACGAGCATTGAACATCCATTTCTTTTTCTTTTTTTTGTTTTTGCCGACCAGGAAGTTTTTGGCCCATTAACTATTTCTTCTCATTTTTATAAATTTCATACTTCATTCTCAAAATTAACACCTAAAAGTTATATTTTAAAAAATTAAATTCTAAATACTGTGGTGTCTATTTAAAAATCTGAAAATCCAAATTTTTTCTTAAGAAGATAATGACCTCCTGTAATGCTGCGAACATACATCCAATGGGTCTCTTTTAAACATATCGTATTTCTCTTCGTATAACAGCCAAAGTCATCTTACAAAATTAAAATTATCTACGAAATTTTTAGCAAAAAAAAATGTAGTAATAATAATAAAAGATTTCCTAGATGTCAAAAAAATTATTTTACGTTTTCCTATAGATGGAAAAAAGATTCTCTGAAAAAAAAATTGTTCTCCATCACAATTCCACTTTTCACATTTATTTCCATATATGTCTCCGACTCTCTGTGTGTGTCAAATAGTAGTGCACCTACTCTTCAATATTAAATCCATGGAGAGGGGTGGTGGATCTTGCATTTTTTTTAACATTTTCTGTTTGTTTGAAAAAAAATATTTCATGTATATAATTAAAATAGAATGTACATACAAATAATGTAAAATATGCATATAATTTTAAAAGTACCATTTGTATAATATATTTTACCGTGTACACATTATAAATTCTTAAAAAAACAATAATAAAAAACTCGTGAGACTGAGGCTGTCCTTCTTCCTCTCGTAGCAGTGGGACTTATTTGTTCTGTCAAGCAACACAATTTATTTATTTATTTCATATTTGTAAGGAAATTTCGAGTCAAAATCCAACCATAATGGTTGGCACTATGGCATTGCTATTGCAACGGAACGCGGTAAGTCGGTAAACCCCCACATTGCTATTTCATACATTTGTTGCGTACTTTAATTAAGGCAAAGTCATTAACTTCTTTCAAAATAAAAAAAAAAATTTAATAACTGCAGAAAATAGACGTGTAAAAGATATTTTTGTCTATTTTTATCCTCATATTTTGAGAAGATACTTTTACTTATATAATAAAAAACCGTGTCTTCCACTTCGTTTACTTTTTACATCTACAGTAGTGCCCAAAAACAAAAGCCAAAAACCCCACAAAAGCATCTACTGGAGTGTCTTAAATTAAAACCAAACAAGTAACTAAACAGCCACTATTTGGCAAAATCAAAATTTTGAAATTCCAAAAATTCGGACTCTTAACGCGAAGTTCTCAGGCGTTGGATCAACCACCATGACGTCACTCACTCTGTGGGCCACAAACTTTCCTCAAATCCAACGGTCTGAGTCCCTTCGCTCCACAAGCTTCCCTTCTTTTTGTTAATTGAATTCGATTATAATTTGAACTCCATACGTTTATTTTGATGCCAATTTTCACTTGTAACTCATTTGCAAAAACGTTCCTTTTTTATTACAACAATTTTTAAACATGTGTTAAGAATGTCCATCACAAGTACTGGAAGGGCATCTCTTGAGAAGTGGGGCCCAATCCCGACAGTATGATGGTGATGGATGGCTACTGTAAAACGTAATTTCTCATTTTTCGAGGGTTAAAAGTGTAATAAAGTGAAACTTACTTTGGGTACATGTATTAAAAAGTCATCAATGGCATCTTTGTGCATTATTCCGATAGATATTTCAATTTTTCTCTTTTTTTGTCAGCATGACTACGACTAGTCCACCACAATTACCGGATAATTAGTAATATTTTTATTTTTATTTTGGCCCCAAAATTCTTTATTTATTTGCTTAACTACCCATTTCGAACTTGATTGATTTTTTTTTGTTTTTTGGGGAGCTGCTTCTGCTTTTCTTTACCTTCTCTCTGTTGCTTGCTTCCACAACGGTAGTTTCTTCGATTTGTTGATCTAACTTTTTGGGTAGTCTTCTCGATCTTTCTCTTCAATGGGAACTAAAGATCCCAGAGAGAGAAAGTGTAGAGAGAGAAAGCTAAAGCTGAAAGTAAAGTGAGTGACTTGGTGGTAGTGAATTACGTCAGATAGAGTGGGGTTGCTGAAGGCTCCAACTTTTGGGATTTTCGTATTGTTTGTTTCCCTGGGGTTGCGTTTTTGTGTGTTGTAGTTGAAATTGAGGCTTCTTGGTCGGGTTTGATTTGCTTGGATTTGACATGGGTGGCTGCTTTCCTTGTTTTGGATCATCAAACGAGGAGGGTAGTGGTGCTGCGGGTGCTGTTAAAGAAGTTTCCAAGAAGGATTCAATCAAAGAAAGCTCAGCAGTTCAGTCACACCATGTTGGCAGAGTTAACTCAGGTAAAAGATTATATCTTTATGTAATTATTATTTTGGTAATTGGTTTTGAGGCTTTTTTTTTTTTTTTTTTGAGTTCCTTCTATATTAGTGTGGTTTGCCTTTTTGTGTTAAATCAGGAGTTTTTTTGGGTATCATTTTTAGGCAGTTTGCAGTGGCTTGCTCGGAGAATTTTTGGCTGATTTGATCCATCTTATCTAATGGTGGTTTTTGCAATAGTGGAATCTGTAGCTTCCAACTTAACATTTTTTTGATAGATTGCTGAGTTGCTAAATTTCTTGTTGTCTGTGATGTTTGATTTTCAAGCTAATGGAGTGGTGGCATGTATTGTTTTGGAGATCTGCTTTTAGCTTAGTTGCAATTATGGCTACATTCCTGTCAGAATCTTCAAGCTCAAAACAGGATCAAATGCTGTTAACTGCATTTCAACTGAAAATTTATGTTTTCCCTTTAATTCTAGCTTAGATAAATTTCAAATTTGCATCTATGGTGATTTCTGCTTCTTGAGACTTCAATTTCTTTGATTTTACAGCAATACTATTTGGCCCAAACTGTTAAAAATTGTGATCAAGGTCTATATTACTGCATAACAGTGCCTATTCTGGTGCAATTTTGGATTCCACTGAAGAGCTCGACCCAGCAAAAGGTTGTCTTATTCTAAAAATGAATTTGAATGGACTTACCAAAGTAGCTCTTGCATACTAATATTCCTATATGGCTGCTGAGCACAATTTCATAGTGTTTGAGAGCATCTCATAAAACTTGCAAACTAGTTCTGCTCTATGCTAATCTCCTTTTTGCTGTTAGCTTTGTACGGTATCATAATGTTAGCAATGCAACATCAATTTATTGCACAGTCCTAGTTGATGTAATACAAAAATTTTCCATTTTTCCTCTTCAATACCCTTTTCTCCACTTTTCTAACTCATTTATCCAAATAGACAAATCAAAATCTCGGAATGGTTCTGATCCCAAGAAGGAGGTATCAATTTCAAAAGATGGACCAACAGCTCATATTGCAGCACAAACTTTTACATTCCGAGAGCTAGCTTCTGCTACAAAGAATTTTAGACAAGACTGCCTGCTAGGTGAAGGGGGGTTTGGACATGTTTACAAAGGACGCTTGGAGAGCACGGGTCAAGTAAGTTGTGCTAATTTGATGTCGACATGCTTGTTATGTACTTTGAAGAATGAGTACTGCTAGTTTTACGATCTTCTATCATATATTTTCCAAATCCTGAACTTGGTTTTATGTGCCTTCTGAATTTCTACCCATATTGACGATTTTTGATCCGCCGGACTTATATTTCAGGTAGTTGCCGTGAAACAGCTTGACAGGAATGGCCTTCAAGGAAATAGAGAATTTCTAGTGGAGGTCCTGATGCTTAGCCTCCTACACCATCCAAACCTCGTCAACTTAATTGGTTATTGTGCTGATGGGGACCAACGCCTCCTTGTCTATGAGTTTATGCCATTGGGATCACTAGAGGATCATTTACACGGTTAGGGCCTAATCCCTATCTAATTTGATGCATGTTGCTTACTCTTTGTCCTGTGTCGGATGTAGTGTGCCAACGCATCAGAAAGAAGTGACATCTTTTGTACTGTTTTTGCTGGAATATATTGTTATCTAGCTACAATCCATAGCTTTAATTAGCATAGCAATATCGTTTATTCATGAAAGCATCTCTCAGTAACAAGTTTATTTAGAGTGTCAACATATCGTGCAAATTTCATTATTGCTTTACTCTTATCTCTTTAGATGTGTGTGAAATTTTCTTGAAATGTTGCACTCCTCACTTTTATATTCGAGTATTACTTATTGAATGCTGCATAAGTCAGAGGATTGGCAAAAATGAAGCATCAAAAGGCTTTTAACCAGTGAGCATCTGCATCTTATTTGGTACAATTTTGAAAAATTATTGTTGAAGAGTTGCAAATTGCATGAAGTTCTTTGGAACAGGTTGCCATGTTATTATCTTCTACTAACTTGGATGATTAACATGGCCATGCATTTTAGATGGTCCTTAAGTGGCATCTTATAAGGAAGCATTTGGAGGAGTCCTACTCTTCCGCCATTTTGTACAAAGTGGCATATTGTACAAAAGGCAGAGTTCAAGACTTCAATCCATGCCTTTGAAATTAATAACACAAAAATTTTGCCCTGTTGCCGAGTAATGTTCCCTTCTAAGAAATTTCACCTAATTCAGTTATTTGCTACTCGCTTTCAAATTCTTATTTGTGAAAATTTGTTCCTTAGGGAATGGAATACTCTCATAATGAAGCAAAAGATTCTTACACGGGAGTATCAATTACTGTCTTTTTTCTTTGTTTTTTTTTTTTGTAAATTAGGTAATGGCTTAGGGGCAAAAAATGGGTATATGTTTTTACGTTGGCATGCATTAAGCAGGAGGAAGCGAAGATCTTGATAAGGAAAACAAATTCAATTTGTGATAGGCAGAATAAAGAGGGGATATATGTTACACGGTTGTGGTGTGGCATGGCAGTTTAATTATGAGATGGATCATATAAATGAAAAAATCATCCATCTGCAGATGTGGAGATCAATAATAGGAATGGCGAAACTTGAAAATGATTTCTAATAATTATTGTAACTTCTTAGACCTTCAATGAGAGGTTGAAGTCAACCAGTCAAAAAATGAACTATTGATGCACCCAAGAAAAGGGAAAAAAAGATGAACTAATGCAAGTAGACAGGCTTGGAGGTGTTCTAAAGGGGAATAGGATGGAGTTATTACATTTTCCATGGTGGTGATAGCAGCCGCAGATGAACTTGATATAGTGGTGATAATAACAGTAATTTGACAAATAAAAGCAGTGAAAGAGGGGATAACCATATGAAATATCAGTATTAGTAGCATTAGGCTTATCTGTTGTAGATTTTGTCCAGTGTTTGTGGCAGTGTAATCTGATCTGATGATGGTCGTTAAAACCTTCTTGAGCTCTGGCATTTGGTACTGGGAAATCTTTGGGTTATCTGAACACACCTACCAGTTTATGAGAGGCAAGGACAAGGATTTCAGGTGGGTAGAGATGTGTAGGAGCTATTGGTCAATGCTTATTTGAGTAGAGATGTGTAGAAACCACTGCAGGTATCAAAATAGCTAAACACCTTTTGGTTCCAAAAGAGTCACTGACATTAGAAATGGTATACAACTGACCGTCGTCATAAACAAACAAATGCACAACAAAATTTTTGAATTTGTTAAAGCTCTCTCTTGCAATTTTCCTACGCATATTCGTGAACCAACAAAACTAATGATCATTGTTTACTTAGTGAAACTGTCATGTCATTTTTCTAGGATTATGTTTCAACCTACGCTTATGGTACCTACCTTGGTTTACCATGAATTAAGCAATTGCATGTTACTTCATTAATAATGCTTTTCATCGGATCAGTAATTGTCTTCAATACATGCCAATGCTACGGAAAATCTGAAATAGGAGGATCCAAAGGCAATATGCCTACTTTGGCTAAATCTTCTCCTTTTTTTCATTTTTATAGGAATTTCATTCACAATAACATTGAGCTCCATGAATGACTGATGAATTGACGATGTCTGCTAACTGTCATTTCTTAGTTACATATACCGACACAACCAGCTGTGATGTTGCATTGACATACAATGTATCGATGTTTTATATGTTAATACTACCACCTTTAACATCAAACAATTACACAAATGAGCTTGGTCTATTTTGGCCACTTATTTCACTCCACCAGTCAGTTGTAGACTGGTCTGAAGTTTGAACCAAATCAAACAAGCATGGTGTCTGCAGCACACATTTGTAATGTTATTAAAAACTTGTTTTCAGATCTTCCACCAGACAGGGAGCCTTTGGACTGGAACACGAGGATGAAGATTGCAGCCGGTGCAGCTAAGGGGTTGGAGTACTTGCACGACAAAGCAAACCCTCCTGTCATTTACCGGGACTTAAAGTCATCTAACATCCTTCTTGACGAGGGTTATCACCCCAAGTTGTCGGATTTTGGTCTTGCAAAACTGGGCCCTGTTGGTGACAAGACTCATGTCTCCACACGTGTCATGGGAACATATGGTTATTGTGCTCCGGAATATGCTATGACAGGCCAACTTACTCTAAAGTCTGATGTCTACAGTTTTGGCGTCGTCTTTCTGGAAATCATCACAGGGCGCAAGGCTATTGATAATACCCGGCCTCCTGGAGAACACAATCTTGTAGCATGGGTAGGTGTTTCTTCCCTTGTCCTTGGGAAACTATTCATAAATTACATTTGATGAATAATGCATTTTGTCTATTGTCTTTGAATGAACATGTAACAAGATTTCTCTTCTCTTTCTTTTGTGGGACGTGGGTGGGTTTGTTAGGCAAGGCCACTTTTCAAAGATCGAAGGAAGTTTCCTAAAATGGCTGACCCGCTGCTTCAAGGTCGTTATCCAATGCGAGGATTGTATCAAGCACTTGCAGTGGCGGCAATGTGTCTGCAAGAACAGGCAGCTACAAGGCCTTTAATAGGCGATGTTGTTACTGCACTCACATATTTAGCTTCCCAAACTTATGACCCCAATGCACCCAATCAGAGTAACAGAGTGGGACCTTCTACTCCCAGAAGCAGGGATGAGCGGAGGACCGTGGCAGATGGAGTGGATAGCCCAGATGATTATGGACGCGGCGGGCAACATGGATCTCCAGCTACTTACAGAAATTCACCTGATTATAGAAAACGGGACCAATTGGCAACTGGGACAGAGTTGGGGAGGAATGACACTGGTGGTGGGTCTGGCAGAAAATGGGGCCTGGATCACTCAGAACAACGGGATTCCCAGAGGGACAGTCCTGTAAGCGCCAGCAGAGCTAGGGAAGCAACAAGGAATCGTGATCTAGATAGAGAGCGCGCAGTTGCGGAGGCAAAAGTATGGGGTGAGAATTGGAGGGAGAAGAAGCGAGCAAATGCAATGGGTAGCTTCGATGGTACAAATGAGTAAATTTAAAGACAAGGTTGATTGAATGTTTTATTGGTCTTCTAGCAAATTATACTTTCTATGCTTCCAAGGGGTCGTCACGAAGAAAAGCACATATGCCATCCTGCATTACTTGGTCTCCAGTTGCACCCCTGGAATAAGACTTCTTGTATCCAGCTTTGACTGTTGTTTTCCATGTTATCATGGTTAGTCGAGTATATCAACTGAACGCTTCAATCCTGTGGTAGAAGGAAGCGGGCACACAGTTAAAAAGACGGGTTCAGGGGAATAGGGTGCGTAGTGTTTGGTTCCTGGAGTTTACAGGAAACATCACTGAGGATGATTTATGCTGCTTGTCAGGTTGTGCATCTAGGGCGTTCTGAAGTTCATGCCACAGGAAATCTGCCAAGATGGCTAATTTTTGCACCCACATGTCCTATTGTGGGGGGAAATCTAGTGGTTTGGTGTGGATGATGTCCCATTGATGTTGCAATCTTGTACTCATAGAGTCTTTGTGTATGGATTTGAGTCAGTCATGTTTCGACTGATACAGAAGGTTTTGCCATATTTGCCATGACTTGTGATTGTATAATTCTCTATACTGACCCCATCCCTCCCCCTCAAACCACTGAAAAAAAGAAAAAAAAAAAAAGGGGGAAACCCCACCATGGCCTGCAATTTCTGACGTGTTAAAACCACGAAATGAGTACTGATCTGATAACCCAATGAAAGCGTAGGTCTCATTCTATAACTATTGACCAGATAGTTTCATCCCATCACTAATTTTTTGAGCGGGAAGTCTCTCAAACGATAGCCCCCCAAGAAAATGGTCAGTCATGAAAAGAATTGGTGCATAATAATATATATATATATTTTTTATTTACAAAGAATTCTAATGGACATGTGTGTGGGGAAGGGGGAATGAAATTGGTGAAGTTGAACTCCTCACCTTATGATTAAAGGACACTCTCCTCAACTACTAGAGCAAATGTTCAAAATAATAAGGCCGACAGCAAGATAGAGAATTGGGGCAACGAGCATGAATACGATACAAGCATGTCAATTATCGCGCGGGGCAGACAAGACTAAGGCCCAAACCGTAATGGATTGCAATGTGCAGGACCATTAACTTGTTATGGAAACGGGTCCCGAATTGAACCGTAGCTTGTATGTTTTAACTAACAGTTATGCATGGTTCAACTGATTAAAGAATTCGAATAAATGTGAAAATCGAAGGTCCAAATTTAACTAATGTGAAATCCTAGAACTAAATCTACAACTAACTGCTTGGTACCAAAAATGCAATCACTATAACTTTGTGCTCCCTTAACCACAGAATCAAAATATTCACTTAATGAATGTGTGCGTTGAGACAATAAAAGTTATTGTGGAAAACAAAGATTTTTTTTAGAAAACAAAGGTTTACAAAGATTTTTAGACAACAAAAGGTTATGTTCACAACGTGTCTTCGCTATTTAAAAATATTTTTTTTTAAAAAAAAAATAGAAAACAAAGGTTACAAGACAAAAAAAAAAGAAAAGAAAGAAATAGGAACAAGACAACAAAAGGTGAATTTTGGGAAGGGAAAAAAAAAATGAAAACCAATAAAATGCACGCGTAGGGAATAACTGTTAACCAGCGCTGCACGCAAACAAAACCCGCCCTTCTTAAACCTTCTTTACTCCAGAGGCCAGGCCAGAGCCATTAAACCCTCCGCTCATTTCAATGGTTTACCTGCTACATTACCCGAACCAACCCGCCGGCGTTGTTTCAGAAAGCGATTCGGAAAAATAGAAAAAATAAATAAATAAAAGCAAGCAATGCAAGTCCTCCCAAACGCGCGTCGACTCACTCGCCTCTCGAAGCCTCCGATTCTCCTCCTCAATTCCGCCGCCGCCGCCGCCGCCGCGGATCACAAGCCTATCTCCTCCGATTTCCAAGCCCTAGTCTCTCCTCCTCACACCTTCCACCAATGCCAAAACCACCGCTCCTTCCACCACCTCTCAGGTACTCTTTTAAATACTGAACTATACACACAAAAGATGCGTAGATTTTTTTACGCGAAATCAATTTCTGCAGGAACTTTTCTAGGCAATCGTTTGCCGGCGGGATGCCCGTTGTATAAGAGAACATTGACGGCGGCTTTTGTTTCTACGGAATCGGCTAGCGTAGAAAGCGCCGCTCCCTCAGGTTTCTGATCTTTATTTTGCTTTGAATTTTTTTTTTCGGTTTTGTTTTTCTCTCAACATTTTTATTGTTTTGAAGGTGTTTTCCGGTTGGCTACTTGGTAATTAGTGGCTTTTTTTTTTTTTTTAATGAACGTAGAGGCAGTGAAGGAGCACTATGATAAAATTATAGAGTCTGTGCGTGTTAAACGGACAATGGCTCCAAACGCTTGGCTATGGTCGTTGATTGAGAACTGTAAAAACTGTGAAGACGTTAAGCTTCTCTTCGATGCTTTGCAGAATCTCCGAATATTTGTTAGTGCCTTTGTTTCAAATCCTTTAATTGATGACATAGGCTTTGATGGAATTGTTGATGATTCAGGAAGCTCTTTTTTTTTTTTTACTAAAAAAAATGATGTTGGTTTTTGTTGGGCAGAGGATGTCGAGTCTTCGTATTCATTCTAATTTCAATTGCAACCTTTGCTGTGAAGTTGCAAAAGCATGTGTTCGTATGGGGGCCATCGACTTTGGTATGCATGTCTGGACTTCTTGCTGTTTGTTTAGTTAAGCAATTTATTTGGTTTATGGCGTATTGGTGCTTAATCTGCAGGAAAGAAGACCTTGTCAAAGCACAACGTTTATGGGTTAGCTCCTAATATTGGTTCTGCCCACCATTTACTGGTATAGCTAAATTTTAATCTTCTGTAAGGCTGTGGTGTTGCTTGGACCCCTGTAAAATAATGTATTTGCAAACCTAAATACAAATACAACAATAACAAAGTCTTAATCGCAAATTTAATTGGGGTCGGCCACATAAATTTCTTCCTGGCATTCTGTTTAAACCCAGTTATGAATATGGTTGTTCTAATTGAATTGCAGTCATATGCTAAGGAACGGAATGATGCCAAACTCATGACTGAAGTGATGAAACTTATGAAAACGAATGATGTCCCGTTACAAGCGGGCACAGCAGATATTGTTTTCAGGTATTAAGATGCGCAAACCTGATGCCTACATTTTTTTACCCCATTTGTTTTGAATTAAATTCTAAATGCTGAAGTCTCTCAACAAGGTTAAGTTAACTTGCATTCTAATTGAGACTGGAGTTGCAAAGGAAATTTAGCACAAATTTTAAGATGTAGGTCTGCTCATCCAATTTGCAGGGCTTGCATCTGATTGAGCCCTTGATTTTTAAGTTCTTTACTAGATTAATATATCTACACTATTTAGTTCATTTCGAGTTACGGCCATGCAGTCAGTTGGATTTATGGTCATACACTACTAATTGTGTGGTCTAGGTTCCTGTTTGATTACATGGCATGCAAGAATTGCTCTGATATTGATCTGCTATGTTTTATGTAATACCACAACGCGTCTTGGCATGTGAATTTTTGAACTATCATTTGGCTTAGCATAAGACAAGCTACAGATCTTGCTCAATGCTATTGTCGTGCAAGATTCTGTGATATTGTAAAGTCAATTCCAGAGAGTTGTTGAGTCATGGGGAAGCTGGGCTTTCCTTTAACCATCCTGTTGTTGAAGGAGCATTGTAATGTTTAGATGCTGCTTTGGGATGTGATTTGTGCTTTACATACGGATTTCACATTTGCAGTATCTGCAATGCGTCGGATAACTGGGGGTTGATTTCAAAGTATTCAAAAAGGTTTTTCAAGGCTGGAGTAAAACTACGGAAGTCTGCTTTTGACACATGGATGGATTTTGCTGCCCGAAGAGGTCCCTATAAGCTCTTAATCCTCTGTTTTTGTGCAACATCAAAATTTTCATCTTGCACATGTGTTTGCCATCTTATTTTGGAGTTAGTCTTGGTGGTTGGTTAGGGATTCTGATGTCAAGCATCCTCTCCTGTGTATTTATGAATATACTGCTCCGTTTGGTATTGAATTCATCTGTTTGTCATGGGTTATACGCGTGCTCCTTGCAGTGACTGCTGTGCCTCAAGGGGGTTTTCCCCTTGTTCTAGAGTTCTAAGACTTGATCTGATATCAAACATTTGGACTGTCCCTATATGTTATTTATACAATTTCTAATTGCATTTATTTGCACATGTCCAGTGCAATGGGCTGCCATGTTGTGGAAGCTCATTTTTGTAAATTGTCAGTGTGTTGTAACTGTGTTTCCTTTGATTAAGAAAAAATACGTTCCTTTGTTCACATAGTGCCCATGCCTTAATTATCTTTACAGGGGATGTTGAGTCTCTATGGTATATTGAGAAGTTGAGATCAGAGTCAATTAAGGGCCACAGTATTCTAAGTGGTTTTTCATGTGCTAAGGTAGTCAATCTTATGAGATCCATTTCTGTGATACATTCAACAAGAAGTTAATTTTTTTTTTTTCTTTTTCAAAGCACAATGCAATACTTGCTTGGTTTGATATTCTTTGTACATTTTAACGCAGGGAAACATAAAAAAATAAATTGACCTCGGGATCTTACATGTGGTTTTATGCAGGGTTTAATACTAGAACGTAAGCCTGAGGATGCTGCTGCTGTCATTCAAGTTCTTAATCAGGTGCCTATTCCCGGTGCATGTTTATGTCAGGATCAGTAGAACTCCCACTCAAAGCACTTCTTTACCTACAAAATTTTGTTAAAGCAAAAAATTTTGTGTCTTGTAACATGCTTTGCAAATAGCTCAAGGTGTTGCACAGTTGATAAGTCTTCGGAGAGATGAAGCTAAATCAAAAAGTTTGATGGCATTAGAAATAATTGATCCAATGGGTCGACTATCATCAGCTTTAATCTATATGCTGAGAGCGTGTTACAAATGCAAATAATGGATGTTTTCTTTTAATTCTGGATTAGAGTGAAATGGAAAATATGCTTGCAGACTTCGAAATTGCTTTGCAGTATTTAAAATTGCCTTTTGCTTGCAAACTTCAAAATTGCCTGTTAACAAATAGAGTTGCTCTTCATGGATGCAGACTTTATCTGAAAAGAAGAAATCGGGTATCCTTGTTGAACTTCAAAAACTAGTCAGTGAATGGCCTTTGGAGGTAATCAAGCACCAAAAAGAGGAGAATAGAAAGGTACAGTTTCTAACTGCTTGCTATGGCTGTTTTTAAGAATATGATTTGTGCTTCTTTGTCTTAGAATGTGATTTAGAGCTAAAATCTACACATTTTGGTCTTTGCAATTATCAGGCAATAGCTGCTGCTTTGAAACACGACATTCCTGCCATGGTTACTAGTCTATGGAATGCTGGCTTAGAGGTGAATGTGGATTTGGAAGACCTAAAAAATAAAGAAATTCCTTGTTAAAACGATAAGATTCAGATCAAGCTTGAAAATCTGAACTTAGCGTTCTTTCCATGGGATGATGACAGAAGAGGAAAATGACTTTTGTTGTCGAGCAATTATTTTGCGACGAGCAGTGCATTGATTTTGCACCCTTTTACAGGGGATAGTGCGGTAGTCTCTGTTAGAATTCTCATCACTTTAAAAAAAATATATAGCGATCCTCTCCCTGATTCATTAGGGCCAATCACCTCTGCTCTGTTCTGTTTCTGTTTACTTCTATTAATAATTTTGCACTTACGATGGATGCACTTTTAAATTGGGGAAGTGTAAGGGGGTATGAAAGACGCATTTGATTTGGAGTTGAAAAATTGAGCTGGAGAATTATGGGGCATCTTTGTATTTCAGATGGATTACTCGAGCGTTCATTTGATCGCAATATTGAATTAAATCTTGTTGTGCGGCTACCCTTCAGATTGAGTTGATTATTCTTCAAAAACTACTGAATTATTCTTGGATAGAATTATGGGTATGATTAGGGCTTTGATATGTCGAATTCAAGCAATAATCTTGCTTCAAGCCACATGGCTATATGCTAGACTCAACAGCCAAAAAACCTCTTGGTTCCAATCAAGAAAAGAACATTTTTGCGCGTCAGAGAGACCCTTGCACTCTCTAAAAACAGGGACATGCCTCACTTCTTCTAGGGTGACGATTAAAAAGACAGTTTATGTTGAAAGCCGTCAGAAAACATATTATTAAACGCACAGCTTGGGATCCAAAAGATGTTCAGGGCCTGTTCTTCCTAGTTTGGTCGTGTATGAGAAACCTTCCTCCTTGTTGCTCGAAAATGCCAGGTTTACATCCTAAAGATGCAGCTCAATTGTTGAAACGTTGCTTATGGTGTTGCGACAAATATACTTGTTACTAGAAAATGCCACCTTTAACAACCTAGAGATGTACACTCGATTGTTGGAACGAATGCATGTGGGGTCAACACATTTTTCGTGCGGTGAGGATAACGGGTAATAACGGGACAATGGCAATTCAAGCAAGGAATACCTTTTCATTCTTCTTAAAACAAGACTTCAAGTAAAAACTAAAAAAAGGCAATCTCTCCTAAAAAGCTCCCAAAAAAAACAAGAAGCCAGGACTTCCCACTCACAATTGAGAGCTAGAAATATGGACGTTAGCATAATACCAGAAATTTATCACATACAGCAGTAGAAAATAAACTGAGCGTAAGAGAGAAGAAATAAATCTACAAACAAGGTCCAAAATATTCTACTGAGATTTCGTGTGGACCCAGAGGAAGTAACCAGCTAGAGACAGCACACCAGCACAGCTACTAGGTCCCAGAACTTCCCAAGGACACTGCATAATTTGTTACACCTCACATATGAATACCCTCTGAAGCATGTGCCATCGCAGCTCCGTTGCTGGAAAGAGCAATGCCACCTCCCATCCACAGGGCAAGTATGATAAAGATTGGAGACAACTAGACAAGCCTTCCTTGAGGCTGATTAAAAGGAGTAAAGGGAGTGCTGTATAAAAACATGCTACCCAGCCAATGAGGTCAATTAATTAGTTGATAGTAAGACAACAGTCCATCTTATATTTCATAGGTATTTACTTTAGATACAACTCTAGTCAAGTTATAGTTATAGATTAAGAACTAGCTCTATCTGTAATTTATCTGACTCGCTTTATAAATGGTAGAGATTCTGCTAGTACAAAGTTGTTCATACTCATCCACTGAGCATCCTAACTGCTTCAAGTTTTCAAACTCACAAACTCTTCTCTCTCTGACGCTTTTCGGCAAATAAATCTTCAAAATTCAGCGCGAAACTGTTTCCAAGATACTGAAACAGCCAATCCTCCCAAACCGTCTCTCCAGCTATTATACCAGGTTAAAACAACTTAATATTACAACAGGTTAAACTCCACTTTCTTGTAGTTATCTACTCTCATTGGTTCAATTGTATTTGTGGTGCAGCTCAGTATTTGAATAACTTGAATATAAACTTTTTGACGTGGAGAGGTTGTTCTAACTTGGTATGATAGCTGGAGAGACAGTTTGAGAGGACAAATTGTTCCAGTAACTTGAGAGCAGTCCCATGCTGAAATTTTGAAGATCTACTTGCCGCCTTTGAGTTTAAAACTTCAAGCAGCTAGGACTCTTAGTGGACGAGCATGAACAACTGTTGTACTGGCGGAGTCTCTACTGTATTCAAAGCAAGCCAGATAAATTATAGATTGAGTTAGTTCTTAATCCATAACCATAAGTAAATACCTATAAAGTATAGGATGGAACGTTTATCTTACTATCTGGTTTAGAAATTGACTTTAGAAAGTAGAGTAAGCAGGTGAAGCTATAATCTTAGGTATGGGCACGGCAGAAGCAACTCTCATAAGTACCTATTTATGTTGCAACTCAAGAAGGCAAACAACTCAAATGGATGACACGGAGGGGACATACTTGTCATTTAGATGGACCATAAGTTAACGAGTGGGCTTTAGGTGGCTTTTGAAGAGACGTGCATTGTGCATGACAAAGAGAAGACGTGTATGCAAGCTTACTTCCTAGGCTGCCACATATCTTCCAAAGATGCAAAGTATCACACCTTGAATTTTGGATACGCAATTAAACATATACCGTAATCATCCTCCAAACAGCATACATTAACCAAAGAACAACCACCCATTAATCCAGGTACAAGGACAGTGAAAAGCATACCTCTTCAACAAGGAGACCTTCTGAGATATCATGGTGCATGATATCAATCTATTCCAAACTATGGAAACTGCCTGCGGAAAGATTGCTCTCCAATCCAGGTTTGATGGGTTACCCTGTGGCACAACACCAATCATTAGATATCTATGACACCTAAACTAGTTTCCATTATCTTTTACTGGGGCTACAAATTCACAGCAGATAGACGACTATCTAGGCTATTGATTGGACGAACAACACATAGTGGAACTGGTACAGACACCAAAAAAAACATATAATAAAGATCCCACAGACCCACTCCATAGTCCACACGGTCATCTTCCATTTTTCATATATTCACACAAGTCACAACAAACTCTCAACCTGCGCCCACCAAACCTCTAATCCACTAATCAAGCGATGGTCACTTGGATCAGCTGCGACAATTGACATAATCACACAAATGTCTCAGCCTTGCTGTTGCCGTGTATCATCTGGTTGAACTCTTGAAGCAGTGACATTGGTTTGCAGAAGCTATCATAACAGCTCCCTTTTTATCCACATTCCAGTGTGGATTAATATTTAAAACGTTAAAATTTGGCTTAAACGAAAGCTCCACATACACAATTCTGGGAAGATATAATAAAATAAAAGGATAAACAAGGGCAGAACCACCCAGCCATCTTCATTTCACTAGTTGGAAATTGCCATCTAATGCCAAAATGAGTTGTATCACCTTGCCAAAACTACAAAATACCATTACCTTAATATTGAAAATTCTCCCTAAACCCCAAATAAACAAAAGAGATAAACTTGATATTTGGATTTGATCTACAACTACTTAAATTCAATCACACGTAAAAGACTGTGACGAGCTCAAGCTTTCACTTGCCATAGATTCCTCCCAAAAATGTAGTTTCACTCAATTGATAACTAGAAGATATGCATGGGCACACTGTGAACAAAAGTCCAACACAACACAATTGCAGGATGCAAAGGATCTAGATGCTTACGGAGAACTGCCAATGCATTGCATCACGAAACATGAATTGCACTCGAAAAATGAGAACTTTCCCAGACCTCAATACCCTCAACATCTTCTCTACTAACAAACAACCTATCCCCACCCGCTTCAATGCTCCCTATAATCCCTCTCTCCGAATCCTTCACCTTATCCACAAAATTCCTCCTATACAGTCCTTCATTAATCAGGCTTTCTCTTTCAATTCCATCATCTCTCTGTCGTAACCTTGACCACACCTCTAAAGCCCCTTCTCTTCCCACAAACACCTGACTTCTATAGCAATGTATCACACTATCGTTTCCACTCCCGGTGGACATCAAACTGGGGTTTTTCTCTTTCAGATAAACCCACAGATCATCACCTAAATTACGTAAATCGGCCACTGCCAAATCGCCGGACTTGGAGCAAATCTTGAACAAAGTCGAATCCTCGACGTCGACGTCCACGTCCGCGAATGGATCCCCGAACCTGCTGCTACGGCCAGAACCGGGCTCGTTCGTCTGCCAAACCACTGAATTGGACCGCGGGTCCCATATTCTTATGTATCCAGAGTATCCAAACGCTCCGAATGTGACCGCCGTTCCGATGATCGTGCCAGTCTCCGGCAGCCAAGTTAGCTTCCTGGGCACCATGTTCTTCACGGCGCTACCCGATTGCCTCCCAATCTCCGACGCTACCTGGAGCGTTGACTTATCAACTAACAATATGCAATTCTCTCTATGTGCACAAGTGAAGGAAGCAAAGACTTGCTCCGGTGAGTCGGCGATTGAAGTAACGCGAGCTTTGTAGATTCTCGGATCGGACGGGTCGGTCCAGTGGACGGACCCGACGTGGCTAGCACGAGAGAAATCATAGAAATGGAGGCCAGCGGCCGCGTCGGAGGCCACAGCAGCGACGTCAGGCCAGATGCGGCGGATGGAGGTAATATCTTCAAGGTGCGTGCGGATAGTGAAAGAGTGTGTAAGGTTCCAGTCATAGGCGGAGATCTGGCCGCCGTGAGCGATCCACACGGAACCATCACCGGCAGCGGCAGTGAAAGCGGAAGCGAATCCGTCGGAGGCAGGGCGTATGGTGGCGACGAGGGAGGCGTCGATGCCGGAAAGAGGCGGCGGGGACATGGCAGAGCGAAGTTGGGACTCGATGCCGTAGTAAAGGGCCTCGTCGGTGAGCTCTTGCTTAGAGAATCGGCGGGCGGTGGAAGGGAGGCGGTTGGAGCGGAGAAGAGAAAGGAGAACGGAGAAGATCTCAGGGTCGCGGTCGATGAAAACGGGATCGGCGGCGGGGCGGCGGGAGAGGGCGGCCAAGAGAGAATCGGGACCGCCGGATTGGAGAGTGGAAATAGTAGTTTCGAAGAGCTTGCCGCCAACGTTGAGCTTGATGCGGTCGCGGGGATTGGAAATAGGGGCAGAATTGGAATTTCCTTTAGCCTCCTCCATTGACGCACCTACCTAGAGACACTAAGAAAGAGAAGAAACGAGACGAAACGCGACGAGTTCGTTAATTATTCGTAAACTTCGGTGCAACGTAAACCGTACGATATTCGAAGTCAGATCTGAACCGTCAGTACTTCGCCATGGGCATCGACTGATGCCCCATCGCAGCGCAAGCTGGTCGGCAGATAGACGAGAAAAATGTCTCTTTGGTCTTGAAAAGGTGTGCGCGACTTGCAATTATTGGGTTCCGAAACGTGACCCAATGTGAAGCATTTGGGCTTGCTCCAGATTACTTGCAATTGATGTTACTTACTCTACCATTATCTAATTGGGATGTCTAAAATTTGAACTTTAAATTATTTTTTTTATAATTTTTTAATTCACTGAATTTTTTAACGAAAAAAAGAAATTTATCCAGTGTGACTATTATTAAATCTACGGACTGACGTTTACTTTTGAACTGTTGACATATTCATTTAATCTTTCATATAAGAAAGACCTACCATCAGAGATTAATTGAACCTGAAACGAGCTTTTTAAACTCGATTACGATATTAACAAGTTTTAAACTTATACGCTGCGCTCACATTGAGTATTCCCAATTACAAGAGAGCGCAACGCGAAAATTCGCATTCAAATCAATGCTTGAGACGACGCACCAGATCACCACTAAACTGCTATCTCCAATAGTAATCCATTGAATAACTAGCTTAAGGGACTTTAAAAAGTATATATATAAGAAAATATGTCTAGCATAACGGGCTAACATGTTGCAACAAACCCTCATTTTTAGCAAGAGTTTAAGTTGATATCTATACGTTGGTATTTATATTTAGTATTTATATTGTGATGAAGTCTGGATATCAGGATATCAAACTTTTTTGTTTTATGAATTACCAATGTCTACACAGTGCCTATAATCCTCCTTATATGAGATGGTCAAGTCATTGTGGCGTACTAAGGAGTGGGGCTTCGTGTGCTACAGTAATCAATCTAATGAGAAGCATTTGGTGTGCTATAAAAATCCATTATGCAATTCAGAAAATTGATGTTATTAGCAGAGTGAAATGGAACAATTTCTTGCATTAATCTTCTCTGTATGTTTTTTAACTTTGTTTTATGCCATTGAAACATGTGAGCCTGACTGCCTGAGAGAACCTGCATCAAATTTTTGCAAATAAACCAACAACAAAACCTGCTCATTCATGTAAAGAATATTATGCTTCATTATTCTTGAATCGACACTTGTGGCTAGTAAAAAACAACACAATTTCCTCCTACAAAGCGGCATCCCGAAAAACACACAAAAGAAAGAGAGAAAAAGAAAGGAGATGATTACTTCCGGACCAGCATAACATGGTAGGAGACGATTAATTCAAAGAGAGCGTAGGAGAAAAGTAACAAATCCACAGAAAGGGTCCAAAGTATTTCACTTAGTTAGATTTCTTGTGGAGCCTCACAGAAGCAAGCGCAACCAGCAAGACAAACACCAAGGAACCAACCAAAGACAGCACAGCAGCAGCTGCTACTTGGTTGCAAAATTTACCAAACACGTTGCACACTTTGTTCCATCTAACGTGTGAATTCCCTTCGTAGCCCATGAGGCCAATGGCCACTGCGGCTCCATTGCTGGAGAAGAGCAATGCCACCATCAGTAGGTCGATTATAATGATGATCGGTGACAACCGTTTCTTGCTGCCGATTGAAAGGATTAGAGAGACTGCTGCGTACGAACATGCTATTGCATTCGACACGACAAAGTACCTGCCAAGTGAGTCCAATATTAGTAAGTTCTAAGGGAGACTTAAAGCCCCGATAGAAAAATTGGAGTAATGAAAACTTGAATAAAAAGTTAAAAATTTTAAAAAATATTTTAATTAATTGTAATAGAAATATGAGGCAGAAAAATTTCATGTTCAACATTTAATTGGGCAACAAACATATTTATGAATGTTATAATGACGGCCCACACCTTTTCCTCAAAACCATGCCCATGAAAGGGACTGGGACTGGTAAGTAGGAAAAAGAAGGTTCAAAAAAAAAAAAAAAACCTGTGAAATTGTACTACATTTGTGAAATTGTCAATTTCATCTTTGAATTATAACTACTTACTAGTTTACCCCAAAAAGGGTCACTCTCAAAGTTCGTGCACACCAATCAAAGTGGTAGTAGTAAATCAATGAGTTTCCTTTAATATTAGTTTAAATTTGAGTGTTTTTGTTGTCATTTTTTTTATAAAGTAAATAAAATTATTATGATATAATATTAAATTTAAAATTTATTAATATTAAAATTGAGTTTAGAAAAAACATATTCAATTTCATCAATCTTTAAATGGTAAGTTCTCCCTTTAAAATAAATTAAATAAAAACATAACAAATAATTTTTAATTTTAATTTATATATACAATAACTACGTATTAATAATATTAATAATACATGTCTTTTTTCGTTAAAAAAATGAAGTTGGCGCACCTACGTCAAGACGGTAGTACATCTACATCCACAGAGTTTCTATAGGACAGGGTGGCTGACAATGATATCACTAATTGAGCAATTGAGGAAATCACTTTTATACCCTTTCTTGCGCTTTCCTTTCCAAAATCTTTGGAAAGCTTGAAACCAAACTATTTTCCTTCTACATGGATTTGAAGCCCACATAAAGTACCATTGAGCGTTATTCTAAAGACCGAAATAACTTCTTCTCTCCACCAGGCATAAGTGCACTAACCAATAATGGGTTAGTGCACTTGTTAAACAATTTAACCGAATGTTTTGATTTATAAAATTTATGATTCAAAATTTAGTAAAAATTTCTATTAGGAGAAGAGCATTAACCTCTATCTTTAGAGTGGTTGTCTAATTTGGCCATCATTTATTATGTAAACCAAAAAAGAACAAAAAAAATAATGCACTACTCCAAATGAATATGATTAAACTCCTAGAAATGACTAATTAGTTTGTATTAAGGATAGTCATGAGATATAATCTCATCACTTCGTCTCATCTCTCATATTAAATGGGATTTGGTTCAAACTCCTGATTGCAAGGCTCAAACAACCAAAATCACTGACAGCTAACATCTAATTATTGGCTATTTTGGGTTAAAAAAAAGTCCATTTTCGAAAATAATGTTTTATGGTGGAAAAAAGGAGATAGGGGGAGACTTACACAAAGGCAGACAAATAATGCCACTTAGCCACAACAGGAATATTAACTGCTGGTAGAGTATCCACAATCTGAATACGAACAGTCGTTGTCTGCTTATTCACTCCAAGAAGTATGGCAGCCGTCAGGCTTAGTACCAGGGCCATGACTCTTAGCAGCAAATCACTCTTGCTCACGGTTTTTTGGCTTGCCCCTTTGCTCTCTACCCCCTCCATTACACCAAGGACTTCCTTGCTTTGGCTTTCCATTTTCACAGGGAAGGAAATTAAGAAAGGTAGGATTCTAACTTGTACACTAGTACTATTCAAGAAACAGTGAGATCAGAATGGAAGGCTAAAACGATTAGACATGCCTTAAATAGAGAGGATGTGCTCGGGCAAATGTGAAAGGCTATGAGGTTTGGCACTTTTTGGTGCTATGGTGGTGGGGTCCATAAATAGTGGCAAAGTGGCATTGAACGCTCTAAGAGGTGGTTAAGTGTGAATGGGTATGAACGGAGAATGTGGATGTTGTACTTATTGTTAAATATGAAATGGTATATAGGAATAGGTAGAGTGTGATTGATTGATTATTTCGTAAAATTAAATGGTTAACATTTATAATAAAAAGACGTATTTTTTATTAATTTTTATTTTAAATAATAATTATTTAATTATATAAAATAATTAATTTATTACATTGTATTTACTTATGTTAATCTTTTTTTTAACGTCTCTGTGTAATGGGTTCCGTGCAATAATGCATGCATGTTCCAAAGATTATGATGTTACTTGCCTCTGTTTCAGGGCACAAAAATTTTAAGCATTTCAGTCCTTTGCCACGTACAAGAGAAGACACGAGATAACAATGGATAACTGAATACTTTATGTTATCATGTGCCAGACACAGCTGCCACGATGTTACTTCAAGTTCGTAGATTAACTTTACATATAATTCTCTTGTTTGGCGTATACGCTAGAGTGCTTAATATTTGTTGATTTTAAGTAGGAAATTTAAAATTTTTAAAAATAATAATATTTTTTCCTTGCTGTAAAAACCACAAAATACCTCATGCTAATCCTCTCAGGTACTTTTTTTTTTTTATTCACGTAACAAGACTCGTTATATTAATATAAGTTGACTTTTACACCGACGAGTTATATTTCGGACTGTTTTAAAGTATAATTCTATATGATTACTTTGTATACTAACCCGAGAGAGAGAGAGAGAGAGATAATACATTGTTAATTAGCATCGAGGAGGTCAAAAAAAGTGTGAAATTGGATATGCTTGCATGTATTGTGGCCTTTTGTCACTTTTTTTTACCATAAGGCACTGTTTTCACACTACTGAGCTCATCCCAATGTGGAAAGGAGATGTCAGTTCGTGCGCGCTTGCGGATTGCTTTGATTAAAGACGATGGTTTGTTTGGCTCTTGTAGATCGGTCAATGTTCAGAATTCGAACAGTATGGGGCATTCTGCTGTTATTAGGAATGGCAACAGAGATCCCTTGCAGGCTTTCGTCCAGCATGGAGATTCGATCTCAAAACTCATCTCTAATATAATGGAGACGGAAGAGGAACATGTGAGTAAGAATCGGGATGAGAATTAGGATAGTCATCCTCAATCCTGTTCTGTCAACAAATAATAGATAAATAAATAAAAAATTATCCATTACCCCTCGTGATTGTGTCCGGCAAGTTTCTAACAATTGCAAGATTTTTTTTAAAATAAAAAAAGGAATCTGTTTATATTTTATAACCATTGGACAAGTTATTGGATAAGTTGCAAGATATTTTGGAGTTCGCTTGAGGACCTTTAAACATGTAAATCTCAAAACTAGAAATGCCAGAATATTAGCTTCTTTGGAAGAGGAGTATTATCGATAACAATATTGATTTAATTAAGAAGTGAGATCTCGAGTAATTGTTTGTTTAGATGAAGTTTCGTAATATGCAATCTACTCTCATTTCCATATATAATTATATTTAAAGTGAAAGAATGAACATATTCATATCAAAAGATAAAATAATTAAGGTATTTGATTAGTTCGAGTGACATGAGGTATCGCATCTCATACAGCAGTAAGAATTTAAACGTCTGCCCCTTGCTCATCCTCCCCTTCAACTTAATTTTCTGTCAACCATTCTTATTCTGATGTTGAACATATACTTCTTCATCATATGTTTTTCTCCTTTTTCTTTTTCCCTTTTTTTATGTTAGGATGTGTCGGCACTGTTATGATAGATAAGGCACTAAATATAATCTATGCCTAAAATTGTTTTAAAAGGAAAATAATTGCTATTCTTCTTATCGCAAATCATAAAAAAAACAATATCAAACGAAGGCAAAAAGAAAAAAGGGCTCCATATCTCTGTTTTCAGTTTGAGGATGATCCCACATCACTAGTTGGGAATAAATATGTTTGTTTAAATTAGATGGTAGGGTGTGTTCACAATCCACCAAATCCATTAAAAAACTGCTCAATTAATACCGCGGAAACCTAAATCTGCCAAAACCGAAGGAAAGAAAAAGAGAATCGAAAACAGTAAAAGGCAGTTTGAAAATGGCTCAAGTCCTACTACATAAAAAAAAAAAAAAAATTAGACACAAAATAATAACACAAATTTACTATTTAAATTTGAATAGTTAATGTAGTAGACCTACCATTTAATTAATAATTAAAATTTAAATAGTGAATTCGTGTTATTATTTTGTGTTTAAATTTTGTGTCCAAATTTTATACCCATTTATTTTTTTTCTTTCCATAAATCGATCCAATGTGCCATAATTTCATTATTTTAAAGTTGTATATGTTGAAGTTTTTTTACCTTTTCTCCTATGCTATTTCCAAATGTGCATCACTATCTATTGAAGGTAAGACAAAAAATCTGTATTAGGCAAGTAGCCCCAATGTGAGATTCAATAAATGAAAACTAAGTCCATATATTCTAATAAATAAATGCTATGCGTTCAATGGGATTACATAAAACATGAACAGAGAAAGGTTGAGAAGCAAGCTAGATTCTCAGTATTGGCCTTGATATTATATACTAACAAGCATCAAAGAGATATCCATTTTCCATCCTTAGCAAGTTAGCGTCAGGATATGATTAGAATTGGAGGTTAACAGCCCTGATCACATATAACAGATCGAATAGATGCAGCCGCTCCATTAGCAGCATCAGCTTCGTTTGAGAAATCAATGTGGAATGGCTTCGACAAGATTCATGCTCATTTGTCTAATTGTCTCATACTGCAACGCAATTTCTACAAATGTTCCTGCAATATGAGAGGTTTATGGAAGTTGGACCAAAAATCACAATTGGAATTTATACGTTACAAACCCTCTTAAACCGCCTACATCCAATCCACAACTAACATGTCATTTTAAACGATTTACAAAGGCTTGTGATGTGATTGGAGTTTGGAGCTAGGTTAGAGAAATTGCCATATATGATTTAGATGTAAAATACTCCTTCAAATCACCTGATATGATCCGGGACATGCCTAGTAGATGATTGGCGAAATAGGAATGCCTAGACATACATCGGTTTTTTTTTTTTTTTTAGATAACTAGTCATAAATCATCACTTGCCTTTAATCTCTTTTTTTACTATTCCCTATGTTTGGACTACGTAATGAGCCATGGGTCGAAACTGTTAATTTCAATTTGGTTAACAAAGTTGACTGATATTTTGATATAAAAAATAAAAAAAAAAAAGTTCACTTGGAGGTTGAGCGTTGGGGTTGGAGTCTTTAATTAGTTGGTCATTAATTAATCTCTTGCACTATATCCCTATTTGGGCAAAAGTGCCACCGAAGCTTCGAATGACAAAACATTTTGACAATTTATTTTCCGGGTTTGGAAAATTAACAGTTAAATTGACAATTTAGTAGTCCACAACCACAATTAAAGCACTTATAAATTCTTTGTCACTAAGGCAGTGACATGATAAGCAACCTCTGCATGTGTTGGAGCTTTTGTCAGGTAGTTCAGTGACAATCGGCAATGCTCAGCCACATAAGAACGTTTATTGGAGATTTTTTAATTTATGTTATTCTTTAAACAATGATTAAAAAAAATTATTATTAGATCATGCCCTATACAAAAAAATAATAATAATAATAAAAAAGGCACATTTTGCGACTTACCCCGTCCCCCAAGTACCCCCGAAAAAATATTGTGGTCTTCAGCCGGCTACCGCGGAAATTTTGTGGGCTTCAAGCCTGGATGCCTTATTGGTAAGCAGTAATTACACAGTCCAAAGTGTAGATAATGTTTTGGGCCGGGCTATTGAAATCTCAGGAGCCCATTTTTATCGAGTACTTTTTGGGGACTAATCTGTCTCTGTCGCGTATGGTCCACAACTTGTGAAAAATGGGTTCTTAGCTCAATTCTCCATGGTCATTGTGCAGTTGGACAATCGTCACTCGGAATACTAAATTCTATGGTTGCATTTTGTAGAGAAGTATCTAGCGAGATTTGTTAAATGAGATCAGAGTAAAATTAAAATAATACGAGTTTATTAAATTTAAGCAAACAGAGAAAACAAATAAGTTATTAATGCTGTCACATGAGTTGCATGACTATTTTAATACTATTTAAAGTACAATTATATAGTAAAACTCTATTATATAATCATCAGTTTTGAACAGACAATTATTTTAATTTTTGTGGTTGGTTGTATAATATAATCATCACTAGGAATGAAAAATTCTAGGAACAAAATGCACGGTATTAGTAAAATATTTTCTCTTTTTTTTTAATAATAGTAAAATATTTTCTCTAGTTCAAGTATTAGTAAAATCAGTTGTATTTTAAACTTAAAAAAATAAAACTTTGAAATTACCAAATTTAAGTAACAACTATCAATAATACAAAATTCAAAATAATAATAATAATAATAATATAAAATTCCAATTATCACAATTAAAACAAAGAACCTTTGTTGGAATCTTGCAGATGTTGGGATCTTGCTACATGGGATAAGAGGTGACTTTTGGATTAACGGCTCATTTGACTTTGGAAAAAGATATGCAGTGAAAGAATCTATCTAGAATCAATTAGAATAACGTAAATTTAATATTATTTTGAATTTTACGTGATTAAAAAATAATATTTAAAATTTTAAAATAATATCAAAATAATATCATTCTAGTTGAATTTTAATTAAATTTTTTAACCAAATAATGATGCACACTTTGACTCAAATAATGCCTTAAGGTTTTAATAGGATGTGAGAGCAATGGACATTATTTCATGGACTTTTATTTTATGTCGTCAATTAGTCTTTTGGCACCTCGACTATATTACTCCTTTTAACCAATTGCAAATACCTTGTCATTGGTTTTTAGCAAGAAATGCATCACAGAAAAAAAAAAAAATCCATACCTACTAACGGATTTTTTGCAGTTTTTTTCTTCCTATTAAAAGAAAAAAATGCATCCCAGAAAAGTGTCTCGTGTTAATATTAAAACTGTTGATTGCACATTTATCCAATTGGCACCCGCGTATGGTCCATGACACAATGTTGATCTCACCTTCTCTTATATGACCAATGACCGATTAATGTGAGAGTAATGTGAATTGTGTAACAATGATGAGACATATTAACAATTGTCAAACAATGGACCGATATCCAAAGTGGTGTGGTGCGATCAACATGGACATGGTCAATCAAAGGATAAGCTCAGTTTTCCAACCTTGACGTGGGATATGCTTAAAAGTATGCAAGCTGTTGAAGGTTCCATTATTAATTCGTAGGGAATCACCAATTCACATGGTGCTCTACGTTTTTTATTTCAAAGACTCGTCAACGAGCAAGTTCAAGGAATGGTAGATATCATTAGCCAAAGAATTAGGCTGATTGGTAGACAAATGTATATATTTAAGTTTTTAATATGGATGAATTATCGGGATAAGTAAGAGACTAAAAAAAAGAAAAGGACAGCTTGCCATTTTTTTCAAGACCCATTGTATTAATATGGTTGATTGATCTTATAACCATATATTCAACTTTTGGCCCGTAATTATTAACCAGGAAACAGACGCGGAGCAACAGAACACGAATTACCTTTTTCATGGTCCCAAAATGCAATATTAAACTAATTGGGACGATTATGTTTTGATATACTTGCAGTAGAAACATGAATGATATATATGACATTTATCTACTTCAGATTCTTTCAATAATCATTTGTGCAACATAAAATGTGTATACATAGATAAATAGGGAGGAAATGAGCTTTTCAGACGGGAGAAAACGAGTCTGGATGTCCCAAGAATTTTTTATTTTATTATTTGTTAAGGAGAAATATCATGTATATATAATTAAAATAGAATATGCACAGTTAAGAAAAATTGTACATATAGTTTTTAAAAATTTATAGTATCTGATTGTATGCATATGATCATAAGCAAAAAATAAAAAATAAAAATTACCTTGAAACTCACACTCGTCTAATGCTTTGTAGGAAATAAAAAATATCTTGAAACTCACACTCATTTGATGCTCGTCTGAATCTTATGACTCTATAGTTAGAGAAAACACAGTTATAAAAAAATAAATCCATTAAATGTTGTCACATTCCATTACTTGCGTCCTCCAACTAATATATTTAGCTTTATTCTTTCCCAAATCCACATCATTCATTAGGATGCCATTAGAAAATTAAGAATTCTAGCTAGTTATATCTACAAACAACGAGGATTATGTGTCCAAATCTTTTCTGATTTTTGTAGAGATGGCATTACTTCGAAGAAACAGATACATTAATTGATGTCCACGTTCAGTTGCAAGCTCCTCTCTGGACAAAACCGTCATTGGAATCCTAATGAATCTCAAGTAATTTAAGTTTCTAGTCAAAGTACATTTTAAACTGGCTAAATGAGATGGATGCAGCCTGTAAAATCTGCCCTATCGAGAAAAAATAATATAAAAAACGGAGTTCCTCAAGGCGCGGATTCCTTCCATATACTAATTCCATATAGGGAAAAGTTAGGTAAATATTTATTAATAAACATAAAGTTAATATATAAAAATTTAAATCATTAAATTATAAAAAATATATCAAATTTTAAAAAAATAAATAAATTATTAAATTAATTATATATTTTTTTGTATAATATAGATTATATAACTGTATAATAAAATCTTTCGACATAAATGTCACCCAGCTGGCTTTCGGCCCCCATCGTACAAAAATTCCTCACTAAACTTGCCAGTATAATTTCGGCCCCCATCGTACAGAAATTCCTCACTAAACTTGCCAGTATAATGATCGCGTGACAAAGTGGAAATCGGAATCCTACGGACCTTTAACAATTGATTCCTTTTAAGCTGTTTTTAGGGGAAAATGTGAGAGAAAGGAAAGGGCTTTGGTCGCTCTGGCCCATTGATCCCGAATGATTTTCCGGTGGGTCTCTCGTAATTTGTTTTTACGGTAAGTTCAAATGTAGCGACTTGCATTCTACTTCTAGTAAGATCAAGCACAACTCTTATTGGCAGATTTGCGGGCTCTAATGCCGTTTATACATTTAAAAAAAAAAAAAGGGCTTTGATCGCAATATATAACAGTGCCTACAATTAATGGTACCAGTGACTTAAACGGAGTAATTATCTTTCTTTGCCTGCAAACATTATTACGGAAAAAAAATGGATCGACAGGTCGCAAATGACGGGTTAGCCATTAGCACAATAATTCAGATTGTTTTACTGTGCAAGTTATTGTATATAAATAAAATGATATATATATATATACTGCAACTCGATAACCTGTCTCCAACTTGTCAAAAAAAACTCGTCCCTGTAGCGGGACTTTATGATAAACAATGTGAAAACTGGCGTAATATTCGTATACCAACCGATGCTCACTAAATGCCTAGAAGCTATATTGATTAACTGTCTCTCAAGTCTATCACAATTGTCAAACATTGAATTCAAGCGAAAACATCCACACAAGCCCACAAGCCGCTTAAAAAAATAAAAAAATACTGGTCAAATTTTGTTCATTTTTCACTTTGAAGCAAAATTGGAAGATTGAAACATGGACAGCGGCCAACACGGTTAAGGACCAGCATTACATGGTAGGAGATGAGTAATTCCAAAGAGCGTATAAGAGAAAAGAAAACAAATCCACATAAAAGGTCTAAAGTATTTTACTTAGAAAGTTCCATTACATGAACAGAAAAGTGGGACAGGACGCTGATAGAATTAATTTCTCTGTTTTTTTTTGTTCCAAATCCTGTCGCTCGAAAGTTGAAATACTGGGCGGCGCGTCTGCCCCCGTTCGGGCAGCGCGCGGCTTCCCATTTTTGTCTTCACTTAATTCGATTTCTTGTGGAGCCTCAGAGAAGCAAACGCAACCAGCAAGACAAACACCAGGGAACCAACCAAAGACAGCACAGCAGCAGCTGCTACTTGGTTGCAAAATTTACCAAACACGTTGCACACTTTGTTCCATCTAACGTGTGAATTCCCTTTGTAGCCCATGAGGCCAATGGCCACTGTGGCTCCATTGCTGGAGAAGAGCAATGCCACCATCAATAGGTCGACTATAATGATCATTGGTGACGACAATTTCTTGCTGCCGATTGAAAGGATTAGAGAGATTGCTGCATATGAGCATGCTATGGCATTCGACACGACAGAGTACCTGCCGAGTGAGTCTAATATCAGTAAGTTGTAATGGAGACTTAAAGTCCCGATAGAAAAATTAGAGTAATTAAGACTTAAATACGAAGCTAAGAATTTAGAAAAAAAGTATTTTAATTAATTGTGATAGAAATATGAGAGTAAGAAATTTTTCCTTCGATAATTAACTTGGGCAACAAAAGTATTTATGAATGTTATAATGACGACCCAGACCTTTTCCTTAAAACCATGCCCATGAAAGGGATTGGTTGGTAGGAAAAAGAAAATTCTTAAATTCCACCAGTAAAATTGTACTACATTTGGGAAACGGTCAACGATGGCCACATTTTAGTGTAGGAAAAAGTTGAAGAGCTTATCTCTATTACAGTGTCTCGATAATGTATTAAAAAATAATTAATTATTAATTTTTTATAATTATATGTGTATATTTTTTAGTAATAAAGAAAATAAAGTGATAGAATATATTCTATTTTTTTATTATTCTTTTTATTAATGTAATTATAAAGATTAACAGTTAATTATTTTTTAAATATGTGTGGAGACAAAATCTCGCTGCTAATTTATCTAACTCCTAATCCATGCCCTTTAGTTTACCCTAAAAATGGGTCACTCCCAAAGCTCGTGCACCCTCGTCAACAAGGTAGTTCGCATACATCCACGGAGTTCCTACAGGACAGGGAAGCTGACAATGAAATCACCAATTGATCAACTGGGGAAATTACTTGTATACCATTTCTTGCGCTCTCCTTTCCAAAATCATTATTTCATTTTAAGCTTTTGGGATGGTTAAACTCAAAAAATGGGTGTGTTAAGAGTTGAACTCCCAACTACACTTTTGATTAATAAGATCGATAATTACTTAAGATAATGCTTAATCTCCTTTCCAAAATCTTTGGAAAGCTTGGAACCAAACCATTTTCCTTCTACATGGATTAAGAAATCATAGTGCAGTATCAAAAAATATGATAATAATATGTACCAAAAAAAAATGATAATAATGAAAGCCCACAATAGAGCTATTGAGTGTTAATCTAAAGAGGGAAATAACTTCTTCTCTCCAGCAGGCATAAGAACACTACTTCACGTGAATATAATCAAACTCCTAGAAGTTGCTAACTAGTTTGTATTTAGGAAAGTCTTAAGATCCAATCTCATCACCTTGTCTCATCTCTTATATTAAATGGGATTCGGTGCAAACTCCTGATTACAAGGTTCAAACAACTAAAATCACTAACAGCTAGCATCCAATCAATCAATGAAACTTATTAATTTTATTCACTTTTTTTTAATAAAATTCACTTATTATTTTATATTATATAAAATTATTTTTTTATTTTTTTATTTTAAATAAATTTCACTTATTAAATAAAATAAAATCATAAATAAATTACATTTATTAAAAAATATATAAATAAAATTAAAAATCTCCAATTTTTTATTGACTTTTTCGAGTTTGAAAAAAAAAAAACAGTCCATTTTTGAAAAATAATGGACAAGCACAATTTTTAGGGTGGAAAAAAATAGCTGGTAGAGGGAAACTTACACGAAGGCCGACAAATAATGCCACTTAGCCACGACGGGAATATTAACAGCTGGTAGACTATCCGCAAGCCTAAAAGGAACAGTCGTTTTCTGCTTATTCACCCCAAGAAGTACAGCAGCCGTCAGGGTTAGCACCAAGGCAAAGACTCTCAGCAGCAAATCACTCTTGCTCACGGTTTTTGGGCTTGCCCCTTTGCTCTCTACCCCCTCCATTACACCAAGGACTGCCTTGCTTTGGTTTTCCATTTTCACGGGGAAGGAAATTAAGAAAAGGTAGGGTCCTAACTTGTACACTAGTACTATTCAAGAAACAGAGAGATCAGAATGGAAGGCTGAAACGATAAGACATGCCTTAAATAGAGAGGATGTGCTTGGGCAAATATTAAAGGCTATGAGTGTTTGGCGCTTGCCGCTGCTATGATGGTGGGGTCCATAAATTGTAGCCAAATGGCATTGAATGCATAGAGAGGGTTAGGTGTGAATGAAGGATGAACAGAAGACGTGGAAGTTGGACTTCTTGTGAAAGGGGACAAATATATATGGAGATATTAAGAATAGATAAGGAATAAATATAATATAATTAATTAATTAATTTATGTAATTAAATAATTAATATTTATAATAAAAAATAAATATTTTTTATTTAATTTTTATGATAAATAATAATTATTTAATTATATAAAATAATTAATTTATTATTTTACATTTATTTCTAGTCTACCCGTTTACTATAGCGTGTAATGGAAGTCTCTGAAATAGTGCATGGGGCTTCCGAAGATTTTGATCTTACTTGCCTCTGTTTGAAGGCAGAAATTTTAAGCATGTCAATCCTTTGCCACGTACAAGAGAAGACACAAAACAATAATGGATGACCGAATACTACATAATTTATGTTATCACGGGGCAGACACAGCGGCCACGATGTTACTCCAAGTTTATCAATTAACTTCACATATAATTCTCTCTTATGGCGTAAACGCTAGAGTGCTTAATATTTGTTGTTTTTAAGTGGGAAGTTTAAAATTTTAAAAAATAATAATAATTTTTGCACGCTTTAAACAAAATCCCTCATTCTAGTTCTCTTTGTGAACATTTTCTTTTCTAATAACCCGTCATTTTCTTCTCTATTAATGTAATAAGATTCGTTATATTAATATAAGTTGACCTCCAGGCCAATTGAGTTAACTTGTGAACTTTTTTAAGAGGGTAAAATTAGTAAGTAACTAATTTTATATAATTACTTTTTAGACCAACCAAAAGAGAGAGAGAGAGATAGTACATTGTTAATTACGATTGAGAAGGTCAAAAGTGCGAAATTGGATGTGGTTGCATATATTGTGGCCTTTGGTCACTTTTTTGTTTGTCCATTAAGAGACTTATTGAGTTGTGAGTTTCACAATAAGAATAACTCTCTCCTCTATAAATTTTATCTCTCTTTTCTTAAAATTTGAATTTAAGATCTTTAGAATAGAAGTATTAAATTCTAATAACTTGGGTGTCTCCTAAGAAACTGTTTTTTTTTTTTTTTTTCTCCGTCATAAGGCACTACTTTCACACTACTGAGCTCATCACAATGTGGAATGGAGATGTCTGTTCGTGCGCGCATGCGGATTGCTTTGATTAATGACGATGGTTTGTTTGGCTGTTCTCGATCGGTCAATGTTCAAAGTTTGAATGGGGCATTCTGTTGTTATTAGGAATGGCAATAGAGATCCCTCACAGGCCCAGCACGGAGATTCGATCCCAAAACTCATGTCTGATATAATGGAGACAGAAGAGAAACAAAGGAAGTAAGAATCGGGATGAGAATCAGAATAGTCATCGTCAACCCTATTCCGTCAGCAAACAATAAGCCCAATATAGTTGCAAGATTTTTTTTAAAATAAAATAAGTTGTCTATTTACGTTTTATTACCTTTGGGCACAGGATAAGTTACAAGATTTTTTTGAGTTGCGCTTGAGGACGTCAAAACATGTAAATCTCAAATCTAGAAATGCTAGAATATTAGCTTCTTTGGAAGAGGACTATTATCGATAGCAATATTGATTTAATTAAGATGTGAGATCTTAACCCACAAAAAGATGTGAGATCTCGAGTAATTGTTTGTTCAAATGAAGTTTCATAATATAGAAAATACCTTTTTTCATATAAATTATTTTAAATGTGAAAGCATGGAACACATTCATATATAGAAAATAAATTAAGGCATTTGGCTAGTTCGAGTGACTGACTTGAGGCATGCATGTCTTACGCAGTAGCGAGAATTTGAACACTTGCCTCTTCCCCATACTCCCCCTCCCCTTAATTTTCTGTCAACCCTTCCTATTCTGATGTTGAACACATACTTCTTCCTCTTATGTTCTTCTCCTTTTTCTTTTTCCTTTTTTTATGTTGGGATGTGTCGGCACTGTTATGAGAGTTAAGGCATAAAATATAATCTATGCCTAAAAAAATAAATAATTGCTATTTTTCTTATCGCAAATCATATAAAACAATATCCAACGAAGGCAAAAATAAATAAATAAATAAATAAAGGCTCCATATCTCAGTTTTCAATTTGTGAACCACCATCATTAGTTGGGAATAAATATGTTTGTTTTGATTAGATGGTAGGGTGTATTCACAATCCAACAGATCCATTAAAAATTGCTCAATCAATAATGCGGAAACCTAAATTTGCCAAAACCGAAGGAAAGAAAAAGAGAATCGAAAACAGTAAAAGGCAACTTGAAGATGGCTCGAGATCTTTTAAATTTTCATAAATCGACCCAATGTGCCATATTTTATTGTTTTAGAATTGTATGTGTTGAAGGTTTATTACCTTTCTTCCTATGCTATTACCAAATGTGCATCACTATATCGTGAAGGTATGACCAAAAATTTGTATTAAGCAACTGGCCTCAACGTGAGATTCAATAAATGAAAATTAAGTCTATATTCTAATTGTCAAATAATGTTTATGAGCCTTAAAATTTATCAAAAACTCAAGCCGAAATTAAGAGAAATTTAAAGTTATTACAAGTCATGTTATAAACTTGTTATTTTTAATATAAGAAATTTTATTCTTTAACATGCTCTCCTAATATGTGTTAGACCCGATTAATACATGGCACAAGAAAATTGGAATAAAATGAGTCAAATTAATGAGTACAAATAAAAAAGATGAATCAAACTCTAATATCATGTTAAATAATGACTATAGATCTCAAAACCTATTGAAAGATTAAGTTGAAAGTAGCAAAAGCTTAAAATAATTATAAATCATATTATGAAGTTATTTATTATTAATATGAGAGATTTTATTCTTTAACACTAACAAATATATGCTCTGCGTTCAATGGTATCACATAAAACATGAACAGAGGAAGGTTGAGAAGCAAGCTGGATTCTCACTATTGGCTTTGATATTATGTAGTAACAAGCATAAAAAAGACATTCATTTTCTTTTTTGATCTTGAAGGAGGGTTAAACATATATAAAGAAAAATGGGGAGAGTGTAGTGAGAATTTAACTCTCGATCACATACTTAATCAGTAACAATAGTAACCACTTGAGTAAATGTTCAGGGTCAAATCCATTTTCAATTCTTAGCAAGTTAGCATTAGGATATTATTAGATTTGGAGGTTAACAGCCCTGATCACATATGACAGATCGAATAGTTGCAGCCACTCCATTAGCAACATCAGCTGGGTTTTAGAAATCAATGTGGAATAGATTCGACAAGATTTATGCTGATTTATCTAATTATCTCATGCTGCAACCCAATTTCTACAAATGTTAATGCAATATGAGACGTTTATGGAAGTTGGACCAAAAATCACAATTGGAATCTATGTCTCATAAACCGTCTAAAACTGCCTACAACCAATTCACAACTAACATGTCATTTTAGACGATTTATGAAGGTTTATGATTTCATTGCAGATTTGAGCTAGGTTAGAGAAATTGCCATATATGATTTAGACGCAAAATACTCCTTAAAATCACCTTATATGATCCGGGAACATGCCTAGTAGATGATTGGCGAAACAGGCATGCCTAGACATATAGCTTTTCTTTTTTCTTTTTTTTTTTTTGAGATCACTAGATATATGTCATTACATGCCTTTAATCTCTATTTTTACTAGTCAGTAGCCCCTATGTTTGGACTATGCGATGAGCCATGGGTGGTCCAAGCAGTCAATTTCCATTTGATTAGTAAAGTTGACTGATATTTATAAAAAAAAAAAAGTTACTTTGTGGTTAGGGGTTGGAGGTTGGAAGTTGGCGTCTTTAATTCGTGTCCCAGTCCTTAGAAACTTACTTAAAACTCCATTTGTTGGTGCCCGTCGATTAATTAGTTGGTCACTTTATGGTGTGCTGGGATTTGGTCGGAGAGAGAGAAAAAAATAGTGAGAAAGAAATAACTAAGAAAAAAAAAATTTTATTAATAATTATTTGAATGTGTTAGAATTAAGTAAACAAAATATAAAAAATAAATTTTTTATTTAGATAAGGAGAGAAATTAGAGAAAAAAATATGAATTATATTAAATGATTAAAATGCCTTCAATTTTTTTTTTTTTTTTTTTTTTTTTTTTTGGTTTAAATGGAGGCCGAAGCCGATGGATTGAAGAGAGTCTTACTGGACAACTGTACGGGGCCATGAGACCCCTATTACATCCTGCTGCACCTGCGACATCACTCCAACTGGAGGATTATGGAAGACGTGCAAACCCCTTGAAAGGGAGAAAGCATAGTTAGCCATCCAATCCGCAACTGTGTTACCCTCTCTATAAACATGAGAGAATTGAACAGTCCAATCTCGGTGGACCAAATCTCTGCAATTGGAGATAAGGTTGAAATACGGGTGAGTTGGGGGGCACCCTTTCTCAAGCACATTCAAGACTAGCTTGGAGTCAATTTCCACCCAGACTTTCTTAAATCCATAGAACCAGAGTAAGTCCAAACCAGTAAAAACCCCCCAAAGCTCCGCTGCAAAAGAAGAGCATGTGCCAATATTCAAAGAAAAACCAAGGACCCATTTTCCAACACAATCTCTAACAACTCCCCCTGCCGTTGCAAGGCCCATTGACCCTCTTGAGGCCCCATCAGTGTTTAATTTAATCCAATCCCCTAGCGGAGGTTTCCAGTCAACATAAATCTCACATTTCTTAGGCCTCTGCCCATCCATTAAGCTGACCTTTACCTTGATACATTCATCCCGCAAATCAATGATGCATTTGGAGGGATATCTAGACCAACGGCTCCCCTGAAAAACTTGCTCACAGCGCCACCTCCATAAATTCCAACAACTGATAGCAAAAATGGCTTGCCACCCATCTACACCGCCTATCACTGGAGAGCCAAATAGATTCGACTGCAGCCAATTATCCCAATCAAGTATGAAAAAACCACTCCTGGCTCTAGGTGGGAGCAACTCACACCATAACCTAGTAGCAAGATTGCAATCCCTTAACAAGTGAAGGAGACTTTCAACCTGTTGGCCACATAAGGGACATAGGTCAGAATTCACAATCCCTCTCTTACACCGTTCCAAATTAGTCAAAACCTTTCCATGAACTAGTTGCCACAAAAAGCATTTGATCTTCTCAGGCACTGCAATGCGCCAAATTCCTTTGAAGTGAGGTTGCCAAGTACAAACCTGGATTTTGTCCCTAGCTGCTTCATAAACGGCCTTCACTGAAAAAGATCCATCCGGTGATTGCCCCCAAGCCCTTATATCTGGGTTGTCCACACATCCACGTAACACTTGAGCAGCCAAAACTTGCAAGACTGCACGTGGCAGCACAGAGTCAAGCTTGTACCAATCCCAACCAACTCCTTGAATCCAGAAATCTGCCACTTTAGCTTCAAAATCATCTTCAGACAATTGTAGAAGAGCGTAGTTTACCAAAGGCTCATTGAATAACCAACGATCCATCCAAAACCTCACACTTTTTCCATTCCCTACCCGCCACACCCAATTATCATCCAACAAGCTTTGAGCTCTAGCCATACCCCTCCAGGCTTGTGAGGCTACTTTCTTGTACTTCACCTCCACAAAACCTCTAGAACAATATTTTCCTTTAAGCAACCTAGCCCATAATGACTCTGGCTCACTAAAGAAGCGCCAGTTCAGCTTGGAAATTAATGCTAAATTTTCCTTCCTCATAGCCCTTATACCCAAACCTCCCTCAGACTTAGGTTGACAAACAGCTCGCCAGCTTAATAGGTGGACCTTCGTAGCTTCCTTCGTGTCCCCCCAGAGAAAGCTTCGATTCAGTTGGTCTAGCTTGTCACAAACAGTGGCAGGTAGTGGGGTCGTCTGCATAGAATAGATAGGAATTGCAGAAGTAACAGACTTGACAAGCGTTTTTTTGACAGGGGTTAGGATATAAATTCATTGAAAGTTACAATCTTTGTTTTTTATTTCTCCACTTTTCTCTCGGAAAGCGTGTTAATGACAAATGGGTCTCACGTAAAATTTTCTAGCCCAATTCACACACTTTTCCTTCTTCTGTGGTATCCAAACATGAGAATCTCTAATTTTCAGAGTGTTTTCTTTCTATACCGTTTCTTTCTGTTGGTTTCTCTTCCATTTAAGGGCGTGTTTGTTGTGCGAAGAAAAAAGAGAGAGAAAAAAAAATATAATAATTATCATATACTTTTCTTTTTTATATTTCTTTCTTTTTATTTTTTACACCATTCCAAATAATTTTATTTTCTCTCCACTTTTTCTCTCACAAATTACTATTTATTTTTTCTTTCACCATACTTTCTTTCTTTTAATTTTTCTACCACTCCAAACAATTTAATTTTATCTTCACTTTTTCTCATAAATTACTATTTACTTTTCTTTCACCACACTTTCTTTTTCTCTACTTTCTTTATCACTCCAAATAATTTTATTTTCTCTTTATTTTCTTTTCTTTTCTTTTCTCTCCTTTTTCCCACCCTTCCCTCCACTCAAAACACACCATAAACGCACTGTCAATCGCTTCCACTACATCCCTATTTATTACGCAAAAGTGCCGGCGAAGATTCAATTGACATGACATTTTGACAATTTATTTTCCGGGTTTGGAAAATTAAAAATTGAATTGACAATTTTGTTTTTTCTTGTTTTAATTGAGCAGTCCACAATCACAATCAAAGCACTTACAAATTCTTTGCAACGAACACTATGTTTAGATAGAAAGAAAAGAAATAGAAAAAAATAAATAAAAAATAATATTATTATAATATTATTATAATTAATAAAAAATAATAATTAAAAAATTATGAAAAAAAAATAAATAATAATTTATAAAAAAATAAAAAAATAATTATTTAAAATAATAAAATAAATAAGTAAATAAATAATATTTTTCTTTTATTTTTTTCTTTTTCTAATAGAAAATTGCCAAACAGCGCTTAAGGCAGTGTCTAGATAAGCAACCTCTCGGAGCGTTTGTCAGATAGTTCAGTGACAATTGACAATGCCGGCCCACATAAGATACTGGGATAAGTATTTTTGAATCTAAATCTTTAGATTTTTTTATATTTAAATTTTAAAATTTTTTAATATTTTATTTAAATTTTAAATTTTTTAATTTTTTATTGTATCAGTCCTTTAAGTTACGAAAAATAGTCAATCTATTAATAAGTGAGTTTAATTTAATAAAAATTATTTAAAAAAGCTTAAATACATGAGTTAAATATTTTTTTCATCAACAAAATATGCATATTAAATATTTTTTTAATCAACAAATATACGAATTAAATAAATACCATGTATATTTTTTTATAGAAAAAACATTCAATTCATATATTTAATCTTTTTTAAATAATTTTTTGTAAAGTTAAAATTATTTTTTAATAGATTGATCACTTTTATTAAACAGAGAGACTGATTTGGTAGAAAATCAAAATATTTAGAACTCAAATGAAATATCAAAAAGATTTTGAACTCAAACATAAAAAAACCTAAAGGTTTAGGATTAAAAAAATGTTTATCCCATAAAACATTTAATATGAGTACGTTTGTTGGACAATTTTTAATTTAATATAAACAGTAATAAAAAATTTATTAAATTATAAATTATAAAAAAATATTTATTTTTTTTATAAATTTCAACACTTTTCTAAAAATTTAAACTTAAAACTTTGAATATTTAGGCTTATTCATTGAGAATGTACTCATTGCAGCTCCGCAATAATAGGTAAAAAAATAAAAATAAAAATAAAATAATTAGAAATAACAACTCTCGATAATATAAAATCCCAATTATCACAATTAAACAAAGAACCTGTGTTGGGACCTTGCCACGTGCGATAAAAGGTCACTTTTGGGTTAACCTTTCTTTAAATTTTATAACAAATAAAAATCTACCATAAGTATAATGATAATTAAATTTATAAATTAAAATAAATTTTTATATTATTGACTTTTTTATTCAACTTCTCTTATAAAGAAGATCTAATTAAAATATTATTAAACTAGAAATAAATTTTTTTTAAGTTTAACCATAATATTAATAAATTTAAAATTTAATCATATGTTCACACATAAATTTTTTTTTATTTAAAAAACATGATAATACAAAGATTCAAACTTATGTCAATACTGAAAAAAATACATTAAAATATCACTAACCTACGGCCTCGACTTTTGAATTGACGGCTCATATGACTTTGGAAAAAGATACAAAATGAGAGAATCTATTTAGAAACGCCGAGACTATAAAAGTACAATATTATTTTGAGTTTAGCAGGATTAAAAAATAACAATATTATTATATAATCATATAATTTATGATATGAAAAAATTATAAAGTTAATTTAATAATTTATTATTTTTTTAATTTAATAAATTTTTATAATCTAACGGTTTAAATTTTTACATATCAATTTTATATTTATTACAAGTAATAGACCCGCGTAATACACAGATTTAATTAAATTTTGTAAAAAATTTATTTTTACTTGATTTTATTTAAAAGAAAAAATTATAAATTATAAATTTTCAGTATTATTTTTTTAAAATTTTTTTAAAAAATAAAAGAACTTTTTTTCTTTTTTAGAAAAAAATTAGAGGTAAATTTAAGAGATTTTTTTAATCAGTTTTCTTTTCTAAAAAGAAGGATTCGTAAAATAGGTTTTATATTATTTTGTTTTATTATAAAATTTATAGTTATAGGGATTTAAGTACAGTTAAAGTAGAAATACAAAAATCAATAGAATTTTATTTGATTATAATTATATTTATATTAATTGTGAATCTTGATATAATTTTTATAATTATAAAATATTTTAATATTATTTTTAATTTATAAATTTATGAGAAATAACCACATGTCAAAAAGAAAAGAATTGAAATTTTTTTTAATTTAATTATATATACTTATATATAAATTATATATCTATCTAATTTTTTCTTATTATGTAGTATTGCCACCAAAACCCTTTCCTTCCTCTCACATGTATCCTTGTTGGGATCATTATTTTTTTGTTTAAAAAATGATAGTTGAGTGGACTATCACTCTTATCCGAGCAGAATTTCGAAGAGTAGTAAAGATCTTACAACAGGTATTTAACGCGATTGTATTTTTAAAAATTTAAATTCGAGACTTCTAATTAAGCGGCGATGGACCCCTATTATTCGTACTAATACCTGTTGGTTGGGATTATTATTATGGCAAGTTGCGAGGAATTTTTTTTGCGATAGGGGCCAAAAGCAATAGTGTGACATTTATATCGAAGTCCTATATGGAAGGAATCCATGCCTAGAGGAGCTACGTTTTTATTTATTTTTTTTTTTTTTCTCAAAAGGGCATATTTTTTCATGTTGTATCGTTCTTATTTATCAAATCTCATATATAAGGTGTTCACAGTTTGATTAATTAAACTGAAACATTATAATTATTCATAAACTAAAATTTTTAGTTATATAATATTAAAAACTGTTCTTGAACTGAAAATCAGTTAATTAAATTGATTTAACTAAAAATTTCAGTTCAGTTTTGATTAATTGTTCAATTAACTGAATTTAATGATAAAAAATGTAAAAAATATATTTTTAATATACATTTTTAAAAAAATTATAATTATCATTACATATAAAAAATAAATAAGTAATTATTTGAAATATAATAATATTTTATTGCCATTTATTTGTTAATAATTGTTCTATTAATAATATTTTTTCTTATCATTAAAAAAATAGAAAAAAATATATATGTATAATAATATTTCAGTTTCGATTTAGTTAATTACAAGTTTTTAATATTAAAAATTAAATTAAACTAAAAATTTCAATTTATTTTCAATTCAGTTAATTGATTATAAAATTAATTTTATTAATTAAAAATTCAATTCACTACAATTTATTTTTTTCAGTTAACCGAAATTTTCAGTTATTTTTGAACTACCCCTACCCATAGGTACTTTGACTAGAAACGTAAATTACTTGAGATTCATTAGGTACCCAATGACGGATTTTGTCCGGAGAGGAGCTTCCAATAGAACATGGACATCGATTAATGTATTAGTTTCTTGGAAATAATGCCATCTCCACTAATTTCAGAAAAGATCTGGACATATGATCGTCGTTATTTGTCGATATAACTAGCTGGTATTCTTAATTTTCTAATGACATCCTAACGAATGATGTGGATTTGAGAAAGAGTAATGCGAAATATATTAGTAGGAGGATGCATGTAATGGAATGTGAGGACATTTAATCGATTTATTTTTTCTACAACTGTTTTTTTTTATTTACTAATGATCTTAAATGTAGTTTATATATATATATATATATATATATAGGCCGCATGATTTAAACAAAAAATCAAACAGGTGCGAGTCTCAAGGTGTTTTTTTTTTTTTTTTTTTACTTATAATGTGTATACAATCAAATAAAATATAATTTGAAAGACTATATGTACTTTTTACCTTAACTATTTGTACATTCTATGTTAACTGTACATATAAATAATAATTTTTTAAAATAAATAAAAAGATAAAAGTTATCTATAAGATCCACGCTTGTTTCTCCTGTCATAAAAACTTGTCTCCTCCCTATATACATACAAATCTATACACACACATTTTAAGTTGCACAAATGATTATTGAAAGAATCTGAAGTAGATAAATGTCATATAAAATCATTCATGTTTCTATTACAAGTATATCAAAATTTAATCGTCCCAAATAATTTAATATTTGCATTTTGGGACCATGAAAAAGTTAATTCGTGTTCTGTTATTCCGCGTCTGTTTCTTAGTTATTAATTGCAGGGCTAAAATCTAAGTGCATGATCATAAGATCAATCAATTATCACTAATATAATGCATTTTGAAACAGATGGCAAGTTGTCCTTTTCTCATCTTTTTAATCTCTTACTTATCCCAATAACCTATCCGCATTAAAAACTTAAATATGTACAGTTATCTACCAATTCAGCCTAATTCTTTGGCTGATGATATCTACCATTCCGTGAACTTGAGGGTTGACGAGTCTTTGAAATAAGAAATGTAGAGCACCATGTGAATCTGTGATTCCCTTCGAATTAATAATGGAACCTTCAACAGCTTGCATACTTTTAAGCATATCCCACGTCAAAGCTTGGAAAACGGAGCTAATCCTTTGATTGATCATGTCCATATTGATCGCACCACATCCCTTTGGTTATCGGTCCATTGTTTGACTTTCTTTTTTTTTTTTTTTTTGATCAAACAGCGAAGCAAAGATGCATTTCTTTCTTTCTTTTTTCTTTTTTTTTTTTTTGTTTTTTATTAAAACAAGGATGCATTTCATTAAATTAGCATTACATAGTTAAGGCCCAAAAGAAACCAGTACTTGCAAAAGTCCAATACAACCCCAAGCAGATCAAAGGCCCAATGAGCAAATGCTACAGACTAGGCCCATAGGCCGGACAGAGGCAACCCATAGGCCGCAGGGCAGAAGCACCCCCACACGGCTCTACAGTCACTCCCCACAAGCAGGGAGGATCGGCACCAGCAACGCCGATGAGAGCCAACGCAGATGATCCTCGTTATATATATTCTTTTTTATCTATAAGGAGCCTTATTGGATATTTGAAAAGGGGAAAGTGAGGTTTGGTGCGATTTAAACTCCTCACCTACTAGTTGAAAGACAACCCTCTCAACTAGTTGAACAAATGTCCAACCTCATGATCCTCGTTATTTGTACACATAACCGGCTGGAATTCTTTATTTTCTAATGCCTGAGGCCTTAGGGGTTAGAGCAGCAGCGCAGATGGCTTGGGCAGATGGGTCACCTATCTCTGGTCATCGAAGTTGACTCCCAAAATGTCTACAACCAATTAACAGGCCCTCCACAGGATTGGCACTGGGCCTACGGCCCTATTTTGAATGATGTATGCAAACTCTTTTAAGTTTTTTCCCAATTGTAAGTGTGATGCTATAAAAGGCACGGCAAACAGAGTTACAGATTGGGTACCCTACCAGTTCAGTCTTGGATTGGGTCGAAAACCTTCCAGCAGACCTAAAACTTTTGTTAATCTCTGATTTTGCTCGTCAATGAAACGTCGTGCGCTCTTTCCAGTCAAAAATAAATAAATATATGATGGCATCGTAATGAATGATGTGGATTTGGGAAAGAGTACTGCTATATATTAGCAGGAGGATGCATGTAATGGAATGTGACAACATTTAATCGATTTATCTTTTCTATGACTGGTTTTTTCCTTTTTTAACTAATGATCTCAAATTTAGTTTATATATATGTTGCAGAATTCAAAACGAGACATCAAACACAGGTGTGTCTCAAGGTTTTTTTTTTTTTTTTAACTTATGATATACACATAACTAAGTGCAATATATTTTTGAAGACTGTATGCATATTTTATTTTAATTGAATGCACATTCTATCTTACTATACATACAAATAATATTTTTTCGAAAAAAATAAAAAAATAAGAAATACCTGTGAGATTTACACTTGTTTTCTCCTATCAGAAAAACTCTTCTCCTCCCTATAAACACACACACACACACACGATATGTTGCACAAATGATTATTGAAAGAATCTGAAGTAGATAATGTCATATAATATTATTCATATATCTATTGCAAGTATATCAAAACATAATCGTCCCAATGAGTTTAATATTGCATTTTGGGACCATGAAAAAGGGAAAAGGGCAATTCGCATTTTGTTGCTCCGCGTTTTGTTTCTTGGTTAATTACGAGGCTAAAATCTGAATACATCATGAGCATAAGATCAATCAACCATCACTAACACAATGGGTCTTGAAAAAAGATGGCAAGCTGTCCTTTTCTCATCTTTTTATTCTCTTACTTATCCCAATAATCTACTCTTAATAAAGAAAATTTCTAATTTGACTCACATTTTTTATTAGTATAATTTACTTATAATCTTATACCACATAAACTTGAAATAAAAAATAAAAAATTAAATTTGTATAATATAAGATCTTGAATGAGTTTTATTAACCAAATAATGAAATAAAATTAGGAAGTACTTATTAAAAACTTAAATAAATACATTTGTCTTCCAATCAGCCTTAATTCTTTGCTGATGATATCTACCATTCCGTGAACTTGTGGGTTGATGAGTCTTTGAAACAAGAAACGTAGAGCACAATGTGAATTTGTGATTCCCTTCGAATTAATAATGGAACCTTCAACAGCTTGCATACTTTTAAGCACATCCCACGTCAAAGGTTGGAAAACAAAGCTTATCCTTTGATTGACCATGTCCATATTGATCGCACCACATCACTTTGGATATCGGCCATTGTTTGACAAACGTTAATATATCTCATTCACATCATTGTCACTGCATTCACATTACTCTCACATGAATTGGTCAGTGGCCGCATAAGAGAAGATGAGATCAACATAATGTCATGGAATAAACGCGGGTGCATAATTGAGCAATCATCAGTTTTAATATTAACACAAGACACTTTTCTGGGATGCATTTCTTGCTAAAAACCCATGAAAAGGTATTTGCAACTGGTTAAAGACCAATGCAGAATTGCAAACTGCTAAAAACCCGTTAAAAGGAGAAATATAGCCGAGGTGTTAAACCACTATGTTCATGACTCTAAAATCTTATTATTTGACAAAGTCAAAGTGTGCGTTATTATATTACTAAAGAATTTAGTCGAAATTTAACTAAAATGATTTTATGTTGACATTATTTTGAGTTTTACATATTAAATTTAAAAAAAAAATGGATAGATGAGTTGTAAATAATAAACTAGTAACGGGTTTAGTAACTCAAATTATTTTATTGTGCAATTTATTACATATAAATAAAATGATGTTACAACAAATATATATATTTTTATTGTAACTCCAATAATCCGTCTCCAACTCTGTCGAAAAATACTCGTCCCTATGGCAGGACTTTATGATAAACAATATGAAAACTAGTGTAATATACTAATCCATGGTCATCAAATGCCTACGAAGCTATATTTGATTTCCTGCCCCTGAAGTCTGTCACAATTGTCAAACGTTGAATTCAGGTGAGAACATGAACACAAGCCCACAAGCTGCTTAAAAAACTATAAAAAAATACTGGTCAAATTTTGTTCCCTTTTCACTTTGGCGTGCTAGGACTTCCACTCTCATTTCAATTTGTTTTCTCTTTGTACATTTTTGTTTTGCTTGCCCGTCGCCAAATGCAGCGGATATATATACACACATATTATACACACATATTCCAACATTATTGTTTGCTCCAAATTCTAGTCGTTGCCTAACTACTCTTCAAAACTTGCTTTACAAACCCAAGTAGTCTTTCTTTCAAATCTTCATGGCATCCACTTACAAGCCTGACGAAGAAGCCGGCATGCCAACGGCGACAAACTATTTTGCTATCGATGTTGGTCTTCGGGTATTACTGTTTGCGGCCACGATAGCTGCCCTTGTGGTCATGGTCACTTCCAAGCAAACGGAACTCGCTGTTTTGCCAGGAGGCATTAGTGTGCCTCGTTCAGCCAAATTCAACCACTCCCCGGCCTTCATGTAAGTGAAACTTCGTCCCAAAAAATTTTATGGTAATGAAATTGTTGACGATGGTTAAGAAATCTGACTCCCAAATGGTATTTTCTTCGTGCAGATATTTCGTTACAGCAATGTCCGTTGCTTGCCTTTACAGTATTCTCACAACCCTGGCATCCCTCGGCATGGTCTCGAAGCCATCTCACGCCACCAAGTTCCTACTCCATGTTGCAATTTGGGACGTGGTAATTAGTTAATTACATAGTCTACTATTGCATCAACCAAAAAATCACATGAACAATATACCTTTTATATTCGTATGAGAGCTATGTGTTACAGTTTCGTGTATTAAGAATGCTAATTAAATTACTGTAATTTGCCACTAATCACAAAGTCTAATAGTAAAATACTTGAACTCTTAGTTTCAGGTTCAGGGTTCGATCCTTAATCTTTACAAACCCATTAAAAAAAAATTGCTGACTTGTTTTGGGGGCGGGGGAGGGGTTGAATTGGCACAGAAGTTCATGCAACAATCAATTGAATACAAAAATATGAGCTATGTTTAATTAATTTATGATGCAGGTGATGTTGGGGATGGTGGCCTCAGCCACGGGCGCAGCAGGAGCTGTTGCATATATTGGACTGAAGGGCAATAGTCATGTGAGATGGAACAAGGTGTGCTCTGTTTATGACAACTTTTGTCGACACATAGGGAGCTCGGTTGCAATCTCACTGTTGGCCTCGATTCTGCTCGTTTTGCTCACAATGCTCTCTGTGTTTTCCCTCCATCGTCGAATCCCTAAATAGGACCGTTTCGCAGTAATATTCAGCAACTAGAGAATGCGTGTCTTGAGATGATGAACACCGTGTGGTCATGTCGTGTTTGTGTATATTTGGTCATTTGATGTTCAGTTAGTTGTAATTTGTGTTCTTGTGCAAGGTATTGTTATATGAGTTTATTGTGAGTTTCATTTAGCTTAGCGAATCTGAAATTTATTTTGGCCAATCTTTTGAGCTCTGTCCTATTTACGGATAAAAATAATAATGCAACGCAGATAGATGGAAACAAATTGCATAAAAAGTTATTACATTGAATTGGTCACCGTAAATAAAGTCTTGCAGCCGATAATAACGACTATTCTCTTAACTTAAAGACGTGACAATCTTCCTATTAATATACAAGGAAGCAGAAATGAGGACTCAGCAATTAAAATGTATGACATAGAGGGTGATAAATCTGAAAGAGGAAAGATGACTTTTTATTTTTTATCTTGAAAATACTAAATAGCACATTTTTAAGTAATACTAAAATAATATTAAAATTATATAGGACGTTGGATGGTTAAATTCAAAAATAAAAAATATAAATAAATAAACAAATTATTATATATCGTTGGATGAAATATGTTATCTAAAATTAGATTGTATGATGAAACTCATTCTTTTTAGTGCGTTCACTCTTTTTATAAATAATACGATTGGAAGTAAAATGGCATTATTATAGAGGGCTCCATTATATGTCCGAAAAAAATTTTTAGAGAAAATTTTTGTAAAGTAATTATATGAATATATTATATAATCACATTGATCATAAATCCAATTAAAAAAAGAAAAAAATCACTATTTTTTTTATAATGAATTTATATAGTTGCAAAAAATTTTAAATTCGTTATATTACAAAATTTTTTTAACAATTTTTATATCAGACATATACTTTTTTCCTTATTACAAATACGTATAAATATATGATAACAGCTAGTAATCCAACACAGGGCTAGTTAGTTATTAACAATCGTTACTTGCTGCAATTATTTAGTTACAGGTGGAAGTGTCTTTATTGCATAGAATTGTTATTTTCCAAAATTAAATTAGACTGTTTCCATAATATAAATAATTCCCGATTACACAATGGCATATTATTGCCAAAAATCAGAAAACTAAGGCCCGTTTAGTATGAATTAAATTTTCTATTTTTTATTTATTTTTTACAAAAAAAAAGAGAAAATATGTTTGGTATTGATTTGTTTTTGTTTTTTGTTGAAAGTTAAAAATGCTTTTTAAAGAAAAAATAAATTAAGAAAATAATAAAAGATAACTTTTCTATTTTATTTTTCATTTTTTAGTCTATACTTTCTCTCACAATCTTTTCTCTTTCTATCCGCCCTTTTTACCATATCTCTCTTTACTCATCTTCTCTCTATCCCTTTATATTTTTTCTCTCTCTGCTGACTCTCTCTCTACCCTCTCTCTCCTTTTTCTCTCTCTATTCCTTCTCTCTCCTCTTTCTCTCTCCTTTTTCTCTCTATACTATTCTCTCTACTCATTTTTTTCCTACCCTCTCTCCTTTTTCTCTCTCTACCATCTCTCTACTCATTTTCCTTCTACCCACTCCCTCTCTCTCTTTTCTCCTTCAACCATTCTCTCTACTCATTCTCTCTCTACCCTCTCTCTCTCCTTTTTCTCTCTCTACCATTCTCTCTGTCTACCCCCACTCTCTCACATTTTTCTCACTCTACCATTCTCCCTCTACCCTCTCTCTCTCTCCTTTTTCTCTCTCTACTATTTTCTCTACTCATTCTCTCTCTACCCAGACTCTCTCTCCTTTTTTTGCTTTACCAGTCTTTCTACTCATTCTCTCTCTACCCTCTCTCTCTCTCATTTTTCTCTCTCTATCATGCTCTTTACTCATTCTTTCTCTATCCTCTCTCTCTTTTCTCTCTCTACTATTTTCTCTCTACCCCCTCTCTCTCATTTTTCTCTCTCTACCATTCTGTTTACTCATTCTTTCTCTACCTTTTCTCTTTCTTTTCTCTCTCTGTCATTTTCTCTACTCATCCTCTTTCTACTCTCTTTCTCTCTCTTTTTTCTCTCTCTACCATTCTCTCTATTTATTCTCTTTCTACCCTCTCTCTCTCCCATTTTTCTCTCTTTATTGATATTCTTTTTATCAATTCTCTCACTATCCTTTTTCTATCTTTTTTTTTTCTATAAGAAAAAAAATTGACAATAATAAACACAAAAATTCAACAGACAATACAAATAGAAAAATAAAAAATAAAAAATAAAAATAAAAAATTAACGGCGTCTCTAAACGGGTCCTAATATTTTTATTTGACTGTTCAAAAAAAAATCTTTATTTGGCAGCATTGGATAAATGGAACACTTGCCCATGGCTCAATTGATCAAATATTTCAATATTTTTTTTTATTTTTTAACAATAATTAGAATTAGTGTCAAGAAGTCAACGAATAACTCGTATAGTATTAAGTGTTAGACGTTATTGCATGAGTTTGAGGTGTCTAGGTGAATAGTAAATTAAATTTACTATTGTTCTGTTAAGCCAGACGCAATATATTCTAACAAAAATGATAAACACAATTCCTTTTCAATTTATTGATTAAAAAAAAAAGCATCAAGAATTCAACCAAAAACAAATAAGAACAAATAATAAACAATGAAACATTCCCTTGCTCAAAAAAAACAAAAAAAAAACAGTGAAACATTCCAGCGGAGCAAGGTAATCTTTCTTTCCCTTTTGCATTGATCATAATGGGAAAATTTGTTGCTTCTCACAAAAAAAAAAAAAAAACAACAACAACAACAACATTTGCGGGTGCCCGTGGAGCTGGAGGACGAAGAGTCTTCTTCACTCTTCTCCTTTTTTTTTTAGCTAAATTGCCCATTTCCTGAAAAAAAAAAAAACAAATGATTGTATATTTGTATCTTATCATCCATCCTATTAAAGGAGTTTCAAAATGAAACAACAGGATAGTAGCAATATGCAAAGCCTCATCCCATTCGATATAGCCCTCAAGATTGCCTCCTACCTTGAGGTCGAATCAATTCGAATTTCACTTTTTGTCTTCTTGATTATTATTATTATATCATTTCAATCATTTCTATTTCGATTTATGGGGTTTCTCATAATTTTTTTTGGTGGGGTTTTCGTTTTTTTTTTTCTTTTTTTGTTTTTTGGCCTTACTATTAGGTTCTGGACCTGTGTGCCCTGAGTAGTTGCTCTCGGTTTTGGAGGGAGCTATGCGGGTCGGATTGTCTATGGGAGTCGCTAACCCGAAAGAGATGGCCTTTGCTTTGCTTTCTCAACGATCCTTCCTCTTCTTCTTCTTCTTCTTCAGATCCTATCTTCAAGGTAATCTCCAATTTTATATCTTTGAACGATTCTTCCTCTTCTTGTTGTGCTGGTTATAGAGTTGATTCTTGATTGTGCTTTGTGGGTTTTGAGTTTTGTGTGAAATGGAGACTGACCCATTTTTTGTTTCTTCATTATTAGCTTTCTCATTGGATCATAACATTGTTTTTGGTTCTTTTGAAGAAACCCTTTTCAGTTATTTTATGGAAAAAAATTTACACAGCTATTTTCTACTGAAATTTTGTAAATTGTTAATAGCATGCGCTTTTGCACACCACCATTAAATTTGGCCCTTTGAATTTTGATTCGTATGTGTGAAGTATAAGGATACTGAATTCGACAATTTTTGGCAAAGATCATTGTTTGAAGTGGGTGTTTGTTCAATTGTTATCATTTTATCGTTTACTTATCAGTGATTTCAGTTGTTTGTTTTTGTTCCCTAATTTGCAAAAGCCTTGTGTTCATGAAGGGGTGGAAGGATGTTTATGCAAGGATTCTCAGAGAGAAGGGATGGAGGGAACTGTACGCAAGGGTGCACAGAGAGATGGCAGGTAGAGCTACTGCTGTGGTTGAGCTCGTGGAACAATCTTTGCCATCCGAGTCACTCGAGATTGGGGTGTATTACAAAGCAATTGAAGATCTGCGTTCAATGCAGTTTGCATCCAAGGATGTTGAAATGTTCCTTTTCAAACCACAGCTGAATGTTTTTCTTAACTTGGTTGGATTGCACTACTCAATTATTTGCCTTAGAGTGCCAGTAAACTTCTCCTGCCCTTTGTTTTGTCTAGTGCATGATATTATGTGTTCCTTCTATTCAGAATTTGTGCGAAACAAAGGATAACATAGTTTAGTGAATCACTTTGCTTCTTTTTGAGGCCTGATGTGAGATTTAAATGGCAGGCTGCGAATGTCATGGATGCTCTCCTGAACTGCAAAATTGCAGACCGGCAAGTGTGCATTAAATGGTGGAAACTTGGCAGATTATTCTATGGGTTTCGCATGAGAGACGAGTCCCATTGTCGTTTGGTTTCACTGGCAGACCTGGCCACAGACAAAGGGGAGGATGTTCTAGGGGTCCTTCGCCGTGGAGCCATTCATGAGGTGTTACGTGTTGAGATCTCTTCATCAAATTTGACACACACTCCCTGGACTTTTCAGAGCTGACCAAGGCAATATTAGATTTGCAGCAATTATAAGTTTGTGTGCATAATGACTGTTTCTTCTAATTATTTATATTGCGATTTGCAATAGGTTTACGAAGGAGGGTTCTCTGTCAGCTTCCTAAGTAGGGAAATTCTGATTCCTCGTGTTCTTCCTGGTCCTGTCAAAGCTTCTGATATGCATCATGATATCCATGCGTCCTGTATGTTTTGTACATACATTTTTTTAACATATTTGTAATGCTTTGGCTTGTTCTTCCGGGAAATGGGACTGAAGCTGAAGCTTCTCTGTACGTGTGTAAATTCAGCGTCACTGTATGTACCTAAATTACATATCTCGAAGTGTCCATGTTTAATCAGATCATCAAATTATGTTTGATTCCTACTAGATGATTATTATAGTTATTGCCTCTTAAACATAATTATTGACCGGACTTCAGTCCGCGCCCCTGCTATGTGATACAGGTATACGAATCGGGTGACAGTGTGTTGGTCAAGAATATCCATTTGGCAATGGGGACCTCAAGCATATGATCCAAAGGCATAGATCTCACAAGTTGTGAGTTTGGGTGTCACTGAAATTATGGCAAGATAAATGCATCCAGTAACACTGATTGTCAAACGTAGGTTTTTTTTTTTTTTTGGGTCTCTTTGAATCATTATTATCGTATATGCGTGTAATACAATCTAGTGGGTAAAATTTAATTTACTGGCAGTATTATAACTGAGCAGTTATACTCGTCCACAGGCTGAGTTTTGAGTGTTTGTGGCTAAATCTTGTTGCATACGTGCTATCATACACTTTCTTATTGCCAGAAATCCGCCCACAGTGAAAGGCTAAAACGATATAAAATCCAATTCAAACTCCAAGTTGGACAAGCAAATAAGCTGCTTAAAGACCACAAATGGAACTTTAGAGATTTAAGAAAGGAGAATTGAAGAGAAAAGAAACGAAAAGAAAAGAAACAAACCAATTACAATACATGTCCCTTGCCACTCGCACAAGAGGCAAAGGCAATCTTTAAACTCTGCTTCACAACATCAGCATATTAACGTTCTTATTCTCAAAGACAGTTCTATAATCAGCTGTATTTGCCTCTACCTTGAAACTAAGACACCAGAGGAAACCGAAAGTTTGCTTGAAGTAATCAGTAGTGACAGCGATATACAGCATAAGTTCTTGGCCTTTGTGGAGTGTTGCAGATGATCATGAACACAAGAGCTAGGATAACCGCCATCAAAAATCCGACAAGGTCTGGACCACCACCGCCATTCCCATTTCCATTGCCACCGCCACCATCTTCCTCCTCCGCCATTGCAAAGATCACGGTGCCTTATGACTCTACTTGATCTCTACGTGCTTCAATATATAGAGAGAGGAAGGCAATGAAATATAAAGCAAAATGAAGAGAATGAGTCTTGGTCCAAACCGAAAGGTAACTCCCTTAGACTCCAACTTGGCAATAACCAAGAAAAATAATGATTGCGTACTTAATTATTTTAAATTAAGGTCATGTTGGAAGATGGTACAACCAAGCACGTCTATTGCATATTGCAATTGACCGGAGGAAAGCAACAAGCTATCAGAATTACATTCATTATTTTCTAAAATTAAAAAAGCATTTTTGGTTGTGCTTTGTATTCACGCCTGTTCAATTAATTTATTCAATTAGTTTAAAAATGAAATGAAGTCATCAAGCACTCTTAATCAGAAAAATGGTAAGCACGTTTGGTAGTCAATACGTTTTCACTTCTTCAGCACAAGGAATCTCAGACATTATAAAAGAGTTAGTATATAAAAATATCACTAACTTTATTTTAAAAAATAAATTTAATATTAATTTTAAAAAATAATAATTTATCTTTTTTTGAATTTTTTTGTAACAAAACTAACACGTAATAATGTCATATGAATAAAATTTGTCAGTTTCGATAACAGATTTATAAAAATATGTATATTTCGATAATATAATAATTATATACGTTAGTGTCACCTAATCAAAACAAATAAATTCTATTTAATAAATTTTACCAACATACTAGATTTATTAAAAAAAATAAAAATAAATAATCCACTATTTTTTAAAATTAATATTAAATTTATTATTTTAAATTAAATTAATAATATTTTTATATGTTAATCTATTATAAAACGTAAAACGTGGGTTGTTTCTGCGGTCCACTGTACTAAAATGCCTCGTATACTTACGCAGCCAGTGGTGCACCCCGAGAGTCGCTGGCAAGCCCCTCCCCACTATTATATAAAAGTGCTAAAATATACGTAAGTTTTTTTTGACATAAAAATATACGTAAGTTAGTCAAGGCTTATATGGCCTCACTTATAATTTTTGCTCTGTGAAAAATTGTTCTGGATTCGTCAATTCTAGAGTGCAAACATAAAAGAATCTGGCGTTAAAAGCTAGTTCAACATTGGGGACTATCAAGGTCTCAATGTTCTGTACAAATTGGAAAGAACACACTGTCTTAAGCCCCTCTGGGAGGCAATGTTGGAGTTACAAGTGATGCGTCTAAGGCAAAAGCAAAATCTCTCACGTTGATAATGAGAGCAATATTCAAATAACATATAGATAGAGCAAATAAAATCATAATCTAAGGCTTAAAATTTTGGATATGAAGTAGAATCAATAATTCATTGTGTTATAGTTTAATCTTGTACTCATAAAATAAGGAGGTCAACTTCAAAATTGAGAGTCAGAACAAGTATAAACTAAATTCTAATACTATATAAATTTGATATATGTAGAATTTGAGGGGCTCGAAATTTTAGTGCACAACACTTTGAAGGCTTGGTTTAACTGATAACCAGCAAGATTGCAGAGAAACAGTAACAATGGCAGATTGAGGAATATTAAGAGAAAAGATAGAGATTGACTTTTGGGGCATAAAAAAGCACCCTTTCAGATTGTGTTTTACTCCATATAGAAAAAGTTTAGAAAGTCAAAGTACATCGTACATGTGAGGATACTTTAATACATAGCACCATGCCTAACTGTACTTCGAACAAAAATACAAGCAACCATCAACAATAACTATCATAATTACTTGTTTACAAAGTCAACACAACTTTAAGGTGTTCCATACCTTACATGATAACAAGGCTTATCAAGGAAATGAATCAGAACAAGCTGATTTTGGACAAGTAAATAAGCTGCTTAAGAGCACAAATAGAAGTATAGAGATTTAATAAAGGAGAATTGCAGGGGGGAAAAAAAACCAATGACAATACATGTCCCTTGCGACTCCCACAAGAGACAAGGCAATCTTAAAACTGTGCTTCACAATATTAGCACATTAACATTCTTATTCTCAAAGACATCTCTATTACCAGCCGTGTTTGCCTCCGTCTGAAACTAAGACACCAGCGGAAACCGAAAGTTTGCTTGAAGAAACTAGTAGTTACAGCGATATACAGTATAAACTCTTGGTCTTTGCGCATTGTTGCAGATGATCATGAACACTAGAACTAAAATAACCAAAGCAAAAAATCCTCTAAGGTCTGGACCGCCACCGCCATCACCTTCCTCCTCTGCCATTGCAAAGATCACAATGCCTTTAGAGTCTACTTGATCTCTGCGTGCTTCTGTACATAAAAAGAGGGGGGGAATGGAATATAAAGCGAAATGAAGATAATGAATTTTGATCCAAAGGTAACTTCCTCGAATGCCAACTTGGTAATAACCATGAAAAATTGTGATTACGTATTTGGTTATTTAACTTAAGGTGATGCTGGAGAAGGGTACAACCAAGCACGCCTATTGCATTGCAATTGACTTTGGAGGAAAGCAACAAGCTATCAGAATTGCATTTATTATTGTCTAAAATATAAAGCATGTTTGGTTGTACTTTGTATTCACAAGCCTTCAATTAGTTTATTCCATTGGTTTAAAATGAAGAAGAAGTCATCAAGCACTCCTAATCCAGACATAGTAAGCATAAGAAAACCATAATTAAACCTATTAAATAGAGTTAATATACAAAAATATTATCAACTTTATTTAAAGTAAAAAATTTAGTACCAACTTTAAAAAGTAACAAGTCTAGCGCTAATTTTGCCTAAAATAACAAATCTAACGTGCAATGATTTTGTATGAACAGAATCTGTCAGTTTCGAAAATAAATTTATAAAAATATATCTATTTTAATAACATAATAATTATATAAATTAGTGTCACGTCATCAAAACAGATAATGTTTAAAAAATCTCACAGTAGATACTGTTTAAAAAATCTCACAGTGTGCTAGATTTGTTAATTTATGCAAATTTAATATTAAATTTATTATTTTTTAAAATTAACGTTAAATTTATTACTTTAAACAAAATTAGTAATATTTTTGTATATTAATCCTATTAAATATTAAACCTATTCTTCACATGCAAGGAGAGATTGTAAAACATAAAGCGTGGCTTATTTCTTGGGTCCACTATATTGAAATGCCTCATAATTACGCAACCAGTGCTGCACCCAGAACCAGCCTCCCACCCCCCCTGCCCGGCCGGCTATTTTATAAAAATGCTTATATACATATGCATATACATATATATGGCCTCCCTTATAATATTTGCCCCGTGAAAAGTCGTTCTGGATCCATCAATTCTAGTGTGCAAACATCAAAGAATCCGTAGTTAAAAGCTAGTTCTACATCACGGAATATCAAGGTCTCAATGTTATACAAATTGGAAAGAACAGAGAGAGTCTTAAGCCCCTCTAGAAGGCAGTTTCCCAAGCTGTAGCTGTACATCTAGGTCATGCACCGAGGCAGAGATCTCATGAAGTAGTTATGGTCAGCCAAAACTAATAGTCCCCCCTATTATCTCTATGTGCAGTCCAAATAGCTATAACCAAATCATTGCCAAGGCTTCATATTTCAGAGCAACTTGAACATCTTTTATAACTCTGACACTATCACACATGAAGTAACAGAAACAACGGATGAGGTAACACAAGAAGGGTAGTGCCAACAGAGCTAACCATTATTGGTCCCACCAACGAAGTCCCCTATATCACCTTTGTTCGATCTCAATGCCCAAGGCATTATTAGCACTTATTGAGCAAGTCCAAGAAAATGAGCAAAGCTGGGGTATTTTGGCTCCCATCCAATCTCCTCACGAGTCTTAGAATTGTTTAACCTCTTACCTAAAGGATCAGTTGTTCCTGCAATGAAATGCACATTTCAGAAATCAAACAAGAGTTTTTGGCTCAAGTTGGATGAGAAAGGACCGTACCAAACTATGATAGAAGAAAGAGCACGGCAATGAATTAAAGGGGAAATCAGAATCGATCCATAATCTATCTAACATAGATAGAAACAAGCTCACCCGTAAAGCCTATGAACCTTTTGCTATATTTTCCACTTTTTGAAACTATGTCCATTACTTCTTGCCTGAAAAAAGGTGCATGCCAAAAAGAACTGTGAGAACCATTTGATTGTGGAATGCCACCAAGTTTGTCTACCAATTGCTTGAAATCTTAAACAAAATTCAGCATCAGTGAGAATATACCTGGACAATGGATGATTATCACAACCCAAGAAAATGTGGCCTCGGAGTTTCTTCTTTAATATTGCAATAGAAAGGGAAGCTGCATCCTGTTAAACCATCCGGCCCCCAAAATAAAAATCTTTAGTTTGATATCACCAATCACCAATGACAACACAATGACAGATTGAACAATGCCAATAATAAAACAGAATAACCATACAAAGCATAACACAAAAAAAAGAACTGAATATCCTTTCAGATCATCACAAAATACAAAAAATTAGGAAGCCTACAATTGATGGAGGACCAACAAATGCAAATTGGCAATAGACTACAGATAATTATTGCTATATCCGGAAGCACCATGATTTCACCTCATAATGTATAAGATTCAGTATATGATCTGGACGAACTTCAACGATCCCCTTCTCCAACCAGTAGATATGTGCGCCTCTATCAGCTTTGTATGGACAGTTAAGTTCAAACACACACACACGCACACACATATATATATATGGACCGCTTTTTATGGATATATGTTTTCTTCTTTTTTCTTTTCCAAGTGTGCAAGAAATTCTCATTATGGTCTAAAGGATATATAAAGTCCTGCCAACCTAACAACAGAACCACCACTCTCAAGCACCACCTGTTCTGATTTTAAAAGTAAGTCTGTCCTGGGGCTTCTCCCAATTGGCACTACTGGAGAGTCCTGCAAGATTATCATAACCATGAATGTAAATGGTACGAATTAATAGTTCAACAAGCTCCATAATTCTAAGAGAATGCAAGGAAGCAATTCACAGGAAATGTCAATAAAGCAAACTGAGACCATATATTAGCCCATCAAGCTCATGTCCCAATTTACATAAACAAAAAGACTACTTCCGAGCCAAAACATAACTATTGGTAGTGGATAAAAAATGCTAGATAGCAGATTTATAACCTCATTGCATTGTCCATTGTCACTGCAATCATATGGTGCAGAGCTTGATGTAAACAAAAAAGAACCCTCTCCATTCCAACCCAAAGCAGCTTCCCTGTTCATGTAAAGTTCAAAACAATAGCATTACTTTAAAAGTAAACAAACACAAAAAAACTAATCGCATACTAGTTTTTACCCTCCTCCAATCAAACAAATCTATGTCGGACTACCAAAAATTATGCTATATAAGAACAAAACTATAACATTACTTCATAGTTCTATGACTGTCTAAGCTCCTCCATCAAGCAGAATCTATAAAGTTAACAAAGCACGAAGTGATCCTTATGTTATTACCTAACATCACCAGGGTAGTCCAAGGATCGAGAGGGAGGAGCACAAAAAATTACATAAGGATATTGACGAGTTGCCTTCGTCCCCTTCAAACAAGGGTTGATTCCAATATTGATCAATTCCTCGTGGTGATCTGTAGTTGCTGTCTGCCCATGGATTTGACAACCTGGATGCTCCTGCCCAACAAAATATAAACCAAATTTCAAAGACCCCAAACCAAAATTCTCAGCCCAGTATCCAATTCCCAGAAAATTCCCGAAATGCAAATAGAAAGACACGAACTTTCATCCCTTTGGCACTACAGTTTTGTTAACCAAAAAAAGTACCTGCCGCCATTTCTCAGCCACCAATCGACCCAGAACACCAGGACCCACAATCAGCAAATCATACTCTCCCACCACACCAGAAGACGAGGTACCCTTCAATCCTTCATTAGCTGCACCTTCAACAAACAAACAAACAAACAAAGTAACCACATTGTTTATCATTACACCACATAGAATATAATCCAACCCCAAGTTCCCCAACGAAAGCAAGACCCATCTGCAGTGTCAAACACAGAAAGAAAGAGAGAGAGAGAGAGAGAGAGAGAGAGAGAGACCTACGGTAGATGAAGCAGAGACTTGAAGGGGGGTGGCCATTTGTTGCTTCTGGGTTCTGGTATATGTTTTGTGTTTGTACAAAGATAGAAACGAAATGGGAATGGGATGCTTTAAATTGGAAAGCCTTGAGAAATGGTCGAGCAAGACAGGATTTTTATGAGGTTTAAGAAATGGGTGACAACAAGAAATGGTGCCCATATCATGTGATGATGATAGATGAAGTTGCTTCTACGATGCTTTTTTCTCGAATTGGGAGACTTTTGGCGTCTCTTTTTTTATCTTGTCTTTTTTTTTTGTTATTAGTTTTTTTTTTTTTTTTTGCTCATTTTGGTTGCGAGGATCACAAAGACAACGAGGATTCGGTGCGTTTTCTTTCCCTTGATCCAAGTCCTCTCATTGTGTCCGATTCCAAAGAAATTAAGATTTATTAGTGAAAGTAATATTAAATTTTAAATTTATTAATATTAAAAATAAATATAAAAAAATTTAATTAAATTTAATAATTTTAAAACAATACGTCTATTTTATTAGTGAAGTTAAATTTTTATTTGTGAGATTAAATAAAGACATTAACGAGTATATTATCACTCAGTTTGCGAATACTATTACCTTGTAATGAAATGGTTTTTTTTTTTGTGTTAAAAAAAGAGGAAGAATTCATCAGCTGGGGGAGGTCCGCTGCTGTGATTTTCTATCATCCAAGTATGCGAATACACGTATGTGAGAGCTAAACTTTTGTTGTAATATGATTGGACAGTTGATTTGAGGGATAGTTTTATCCGGATGGACGGACCATTGCAGTTGACTTCGGAATTGGCCTAAAACGACTCATCCACACGTCGTCTTAGCCCAAACGCAGTAGAATGCTTTTTCTATGTTTGGTACTTGGTAGAAGAAGATGCCATTACTTAATAAAGGCTTAAAACAAAATTAGAAATGAGAATGTTAAGAAATGGCAAGCGTACTGAGGATGACCCCCTCCACTCCAAACATGATGTGGAATTTAACTGTTTTTTTTTTGTTATCCTTTTATTTTATTTTATTATTTTGTTTCTACAGAGGCCAAGATTTATTCCCACTAATAAAATTACAAATGAAGCTAATCATGTCATTAGACCGCATGACTAGTGTCTAGTGATGCATTTTAGTTGCCTTTGAATTCATATTTTTGGATTTAATGGAACAGTGTGATCTTTAAATTTAAAAAAAAAATAACTCAAAGTGTTGTTGGTTTTAAACACTATACCCAACGGTTAATTATTATAACTCTAAATTTCTCTTTGTTTACTTAAATTATTCCAAATTGCTAGACATTGTGAATAGAATAAAGTTACAAATATACCATTGAAATATCACAAATAACTTAATAAAGATTAAAAAAAGACTTTTAGGGAATAAGCTAATTAGTCAAAGTCCCTCACAAAGAAATCTATGAAATTTCATCTCGTAATTATATCTATATAATATATTAATTTACAAAGGAGAAAGAAAGTTTTTTTTTTTACATTTGAAGGAATTTTTAACTTATGTGGCATGTTTTTTATTTTTTTTGGAATATTTATGTTTTAATTATTTTTATAAATTTAGTTAAAATACATTATTACGATAAACTCTCTACCTAATTTAAATTTTATTTAACTAATACTCTCCAAATCTAATCTAATCTATTTAGACTCTTGAAAGTATTTGTATGTACTTGTTAATTTTATTTTTTTTTTCGTAAGTAAAAACTCACTTATAATTTTATATTATATAAATTTATTTTTTATTTTTTATTTTAAGTGAATCATACTCATTATATGATATAAAATTATAAATAAGTTATACTCATAAAAAAAATGTTAGTCAAATTAAAAAAATTTTATAAAAAAAAAGTCAAAAAAATATCTTCACTGTTAATAAATATACCGAACAAATACACTCATACTCAGAAGATCTCTTCTGTATTCTGGGTTCAGTTCTTCTCTCTGTGTTCATCCCTTTCGTGCAGATAGAAAATTTCCTTCTCTTCAATTTTTTTTTTTTTAGTTTACCTGTGCAGTTGGAAGTATCAATGAACCAAGAACTGGACCTGAAAATTCCTCTGTTTGGTCTCCGTTCTAAGATGAAAATTCCTGCGTTCGTCTTAACTCCTCCTCCTCCTCCTCCTTTTTTCTTTCCATTTATTTGTATGTGTCTCTTCTTTTTTTTTTTTTTTCCTTGTCTAAGATTATACGTGTTTTGAAATGCCGCTGGTTATATCAAGCAAGTGGGTTGTTTGTCCTTTTTTCGCTTCAGGATTATTTATATATTATGCCCTCTCTGCAGCTTTTTTTTGACATAAACTTGCAAGCTTGCATTAATTTGTGAGATAAAGAAGGTATTTGAATAAGTTTTTGAAGTGGTGTATTTATGTTTTATTTTTAAAAAGTAAGAATACGAGTATTTAGTAAATTTTTTGGTACTGCTGTTTGATTTTACTTATTTACTTATTTAACTTTCAAACAGCAACTGATTAAAAAATAACTTCAAACAACTTTTTGTACATAAGAGAGAAAATTGAGTCAAGATAAATCAAGTTAGTGACCAAACGCTGATTTTTTGTACTAGTACTTGCTATTTTGAAGCTCGAGGAGAATGTGAAAGATGACAAAACAAGTAATTGTAAACAAAATAGACTTGCCATGCTCATGCTATTAGTCTTCGTGCAATCAAAAGGCTTCTTGTCTTCAGGAAATTTCTGTCATTATTATAAGCATGTTGAGCTGAGTGTATATATATATATATACATATATATGCCTAAGAAACTAATTGGAGACGCAAAGAGAAGAAGAATTACGAATCATGCGAAGATTGTTCATAGGAAAGATTGTCAGGTTAATTACCAAAAACTTGGGAAAGGAAATGTGTAAGTACGAGGACCAAAAGGCATGTTTGCCTATAAATTTTACGTTTTGACATAGAATGCTCACGTTACAAGAGTGTCTCCAAACTTTTACCGACAAATCAACTTAGGACTTGGGTAGGCATAAAAATAATATATTTTGCTGTTTTTTTTTTACAAAACTAAAATTTAGATTTAAATAGGTGTTAACTTAGAACATATAATATAAACACTATATCAGATTTTCTGTAAAAAAAAAATTCTCAAAACAGTATAAAAAATTATTATTATATTATGTGTATATGAATGTATATACAAAATGTGTGTATGTAATATTTCCCTTCAACTTATTTGGTTGATTGTAGTTTGCTGATGCGGAACGAAATTGAAGCAAGCAGTACAAGATTTTCTCGTAGCTGTTGTGAATGGCAGCTAAAACGCCAGCTGAAATTATCTTCCCTCCACAGGATATCGGCAGTTCTGATTTCGAAAGAAAATATGACCATATAAGTGCTGCAGTATTAGGATTCCCAAGATCCTACCAAAAAAGGACGGAAAATCCTATACCTTCCAGCCTCAGTTGGAATAAAGGAAATGTTAGTCCAACACTTTATAAATTTTTATAATTAAGTTTTAACTTTTTTCATTTTTTATTTCAGTCCTAAATTTTGTTGTTCTATTATAGTAAATTCTTTCCGTGCACGAAAATAGGTCAAATCATTTAATACCGTATGTTAATCTAATGAAAATAATCTCAATTCTGTTAAATACTAACTCTTTCATCGTAAAATTGACCTAACCGTTTAACGCCATGAATTCACATAGGTAATTGGCTAGTGAGACAGATGGTTTTAGCCTTTTAGGTGGAACTCGCAATCGTCCATTTGATTAGGAAGTCACTCAAAAACAATTACTTTTCTATTAGAGATTCATCATTATGGTTAGAAAACAAAATTTTATAGAGAAAGAATTTTTCTTAATTAAGATTTTTTGAACGGTACTACTTGGTTGAATATTTGTGTTTCTTTTCTTTTTTTTTTTTAGAATATTTGTATTTCAGAGTTGGTATATTTGAGTTGAGAAATTTGTTACGGACAGTTTTTTTTTTCCTTCTGTTTTATAATTATCAATCAAAAATCAACATATAAATATTTCTTAATGACAAATTTATAATATATTTGACTTTTAACTTTTTAATAACTAATCAGCACATAACACATATATGGTAAAAACAATTATTACTAGCAAGACCATTGAGTTAAAGACAGTCTTTAAATGAGATTAATTTACCCCCCGGCGGAACCCCTTATGATGTCATGGACATTATACATTCTCTAAATCTAATCAGATTTATTGATACTATATTCTATAATTAATCCAAAGTCACCACATAACTTTTCTTTTTTTACTGTAAGAATTTCTGAGTTTTTTTTTTTCTGGCGTTTTAACAATATATATAGAGGTTAGAGTCCATAATTTCAGTAAGGTGCTTTACGCGTTGGATGCTAATTAATGGGTTGTTTTCGACATTAAAGAGTTTAAATTGAAGTAAGTGAGAATTTAAATAATATTGGGCTCACAATAAACAAAAAATAAAAAGAATCAAAAACTTGTATTTTTTGTCCTACTTAAAAATGGATAATTATGATGATTTATGATTTACTGTAGTACACTAAATAGTAAAAAAAATATCTCGAAAATAATTAATTACTGGTTTTTCATCATGCATATGGTTTTTTTTTTTTTTTTTTGTTATTGTGTTTGTAAAAGAGGGTAAACAATGATGTAGACCCAACACGTTTGATTTCATGGTATGAGAATTGGACTAGATACAAGTTAAAATTTTAATTTTCTTAAATTTCCAAATTAATATGATATATCATCATACTAAACCAAATAATTAGAAACAACCATTACATATAATTTGAATTTTTTTTTTACGTTTTATACTTTTTATTTTATTATGCAAAATTTCTAATAATAACTGAGTGGTTAAATGAAATTCTACCTAGCAAAGAATTTCTTTTAATTATAGTGATTAAATGAAACAAAAATTCAGTAATATATTGAAGTTGAGTTTCTAATTACAATTGTTAAGAGAGCCTTCTAATATTTTTTAAATTAAGAAGAAAGATTGACTATAGGTAATATGAGTGTTTTCTAATATATATTGTTAAAATGAAATAAACGTAGCTACATAAATTTTTTTGAAAAAAAAAATTATTGAGAATGACTGAGTTATAACCGCCCCATGTCACTAAAAAAAATGACAATGCCATCATTGGTTACAGTCTATGTCACACCGTATAGGAAAAAAGTAGGGCATCGAAATTTTGGTCCTAATGCAAACATTTTTTGAAATTTTGTCTTAATACAAAGATACTTTAAATTTTTATAATTATTGTTATATTTTTTATAATAGTAAAAAAATATATATCTTATTTTTTAAAAAAATTATCGTGGTGGTTGTAAAAAATCAAAATTTAATTATATTTAATCAAAATTTCAAACACAAATTTCTCTGATAATGCGATGGTAGGTGCTTCACCGTATAAGAGTAATAGACAGCAACTCTAAACAACTATGAGCGCATGGTTGGTGCTTCACTTATGAGCGCATTCTCTAAACACAAATTGTCAGTAAATTAATTAATAAAGACAACTATTTTGCTGGAACAAATTCAATAGAAGTTGCAAGTGTGAGCTTGAAAGAGGAAGTAAAAACTCCCATGTCCAAAAAGAAAGTAGATTGTAAACAACTTATAAGTGTAGTTCATAATTAATATTACAAGTCAATTGATTTTGCAAAAAAATAAATAAATAGAGTCAATGGTCTATTGTGGTTTTGCATGATTTCATATTTGTAACATGATGGGTCAGTTCTGAATCTTATTATGTGAGCCTACATATTCCGCATTAAACGTTTGGCTCAATCGTTGAGTGCATCGCAGTCAATCCTTTGAAAGTAGAGCTTTTTCTCTGTGAGATCGTAGCCGAAATTGTAAAATTGTTGAGCCATTACTCCTATTACAGTAATATCTTTACTGTCCGCACCGTAAGGCGGAGATATGGACATGCAAAATGCCTTCCCCTCATCTTTTTCAAAAAACAAGTTGCCAACATCTAATACCAAATCAGCTCCTTGTGCTAGATGGAATGTCAAGACTGGAAATCCTTGAAGATCTTGGCTCATATTCCCTTGATAACATAGCGATTTCGTGCGACCGCTTTGCCTCTCATATCGGTCCAATTCTCTATCCAGCATGCTCGACACTTTGTCTTCAATTCGATAATAAGCATCAAAAGGTATATACGTAAGATAAGATCCAGTATCGATTATTACACTCTTAAAAATTGCAGGGTTTATGTCAAGCCTTTCTTGTCCTACACTGATCCCTTCGAGCGTTAGGTGATATTTACCCGAAATTTTAAGAGGGGTTGAGTAGCCTTCGAGATTAGCCCAATCCCCGAATGCTAATTGATTGAATCGATACTTACGATCGCTAAGATTGCCAATGCAATAAGAAAATCGACTCCCTAGAGAATGAACTATAGATAACTCATTCAAACTTCCAAGTCCCATGATTCCATCACGTCTCCGGCCAAGATACTTACCCCTTTCGCTACAACCAAATCTTATGCTGGGAGTCACAAATGTGCCGTCATCAGGCGTCCCAAACGTAAGTTGCTCAGTTGCCATGTGGCCTGCTGAAGTTGTGCCATCTATATAAACATTTAGATAAATGCAGAGACCAACCACGTCGTTACAAGAGAATCTTGTGGGGAGAAAAGATTGGGTCGCACACGCTGGATCATCGCATGAGATATTGGCATAAGTTGAGGATTTTGAGGGATCAAATACTGCCCCTGGATAAGGCTTGCATTGAACCCAGGTGAGGCTACTGCCTGTATCCATGATTGCAAGCATTGGCATAGGCGGTTGGCCAATGGAAAAGCTCACCAGAAAAATGTTATCATCTGAATACAGTTGGGCTATCATATCATCATTACCTTCAAGATAATCCGTATTACCTTTTGCCTGCAAGTATGCGAACCGTGCATTTGAAGTTCTCAAGATGCGTTTGGCACGATCTGCCGCTTTATCGCGAGGATTATACAGAGGAGAGAAAATTGAGTCACGGTAAATCAAGTTAGTGACCAAACGCTGATTTTTTGTACTAGTACTTGCTATTTTGAAGCTCGAGGAGAATGTGAAAGATGACAAAACAAGTAATTGTAAACAAAATAGACTTGCCATGCTCATGCTATTAGTCTTCGTGCAATCAAAAGGCTTCTTGTCTTCAGGAAATTTCTGTCATTATTATAAGCATGTTGAGCTGAGTGTATATATATATATGGAGACACAAAGAGAAGAAGAATTACGAATCATGCAAAGATTGTTCATAGGAGAGACTGGCAGGTTAATTACCAAAAACTTGGGAGAGGAAATGTGTAAGTACGAGGACCAAAAGGCATGTTTGCCTATAAATTTTACGTTTTGACATAGAATGCTCACGTTACAAGAGTGTCTCCAAACTTTTACCGACAAATCAACTTAGGACTTGGGTAGGTATAAATATAATATATTTTGGTTTTTTTTTTTTTTGACAAAACTAAAATTTAGATTTAGATAAGTGTTACTTTAAAATATATAATGTAGACATCATAATAGGTTCCCTGAAAAAAAAAAAGCTTTTAGAAAAAAAAAAATTTCTTAAAACAATACAAAAAATTATGATTATATTATATGTGTACATGAATATATATACAAAAATGTGTGTATGTAACAATTCCCTTCAACTTATTTCGTTGATTGTAGTATGCTGATGCGGAACGAAATGAAAGCAAGCAGTACAAGATTTTCTCGTAGCTGTTGTGAATGGCAGCTAAAACGCCAGCTGAAATTATCTTCCCTCCACAGGATATCAGCAGTTCTGATTTCGAAACAAATTATGACCATATAAGTGCTGCAGTATTAGGATTGCCAAGATCCTACAAAAAAAGGACGGAAAATCCTACACCTTCCAGCCTCAGTTGGAATAAAGGAAAAGTTTTTTTTTTTTGACCGAATAATAAAGGAAAAGTTAGTCCAGCACTTTTATAAATTTTTATAATTAAATCTTAATTCTTTTTATTTTTAAATTTCAGTCCTAAATTTAGTTTTGTGGTAGTAAATTCTTTTCGTGCACGAAAATAAGTCAAATCGTTTGATACCGTATATTAATCTGAAAGAAATAATCTAAATTCTGTTAAACACTAACTTTTTCTTCGTAAAATTAACCTAACCGTTTAATGCCATGAATTTGCATAGGCTAATTGGCTAGTGAGAGATAGTTTTAGCCTTTTAGGTGGAACTCGCAATCGTCCATTTGATTAGGACGTCACTCAAAAACAATTATTTTTCTATTAGAGATTCATCATTATGGTTAGAAAACAAAAATTTATCGAGAAAGAATTTTTCTTGATTAAGATTTTTTGAACGTTACTACTCGGTTGAATATTTGTGTTTCTTTCTTTTTGGAGTATTTGTGTTTCAGAGTTGATATATTTAAGTTAAAGAATTTGTTATAAACAGTTACTTTTTACTTTATGTGTTATAAGTATTAATCAAAAATTAATATATAAATACTTTTTAATAATAAATTTATAATATATTTGACTTTTAACTTTTTAATAATTAATCAACACATGATACTTACAAGATAAAAACAATTGTTGCTAACAACCCTCTAGTTAAAGATAGTCTTTAAATGAGTTTAATTTACCCCCCGGCAGAACCCCTTATGATGTCTTGGACATCATACATTCTCTAAATCTAATAAGATTTATTAATAATATATTCTATAATTAATCCAAAGTCACCACATAACATTTTTTTTTACTGTAAGAATTTCTGAGTTTTGTTTTTTTTTTTGGAGTTTTAACAATATATATAGAGGTTAGAGTCCATAATTTCAGTAAGGTGCTTTATGCGTTGGATGCTAATTAATGTGTTGTTTTTGACATTAAAGAGTTTAAACTGAAGTGAGCGAGAATTTAAATAATATTGGGCTCACAATAAACAAAAAATAAAAAGAATCAAAACCTTGTATTTTGAGTCCTACTTAAAAATGGATAATTATGATGATTTATGATTAACCGTAGTATACCAAATAGAAAAAAAAATATCTCGAAAATATGCGAATAAATTAATTACAGGTTTTTCATCATGCATCCTACATATCGCACTGACTTTGGTTTTTTTTTTTTTTTGTTATTGTGTTTGTAAAAGAGGGTAAACAATGATGTAGACCCAACATGTTTGATTTCGTGGTATGAGAATTGGAGGACTAGATACACGTTAAAATTTTAATTTTCTTAAAGTTCCAAATTAATATGAAATATCATCATACTAAACCAAATAATTAGAAGCAACCATTACATATAATTTGAATTTTTTTTTATGTTTTATACTTTTTATTTCATTATGCAAAAATTCTAATAATCATTGAGTGGTTAAATGAAATTCTACCTAGCAAAGAATTTTTTTTAATTACAGTGATTCAATGAAACAAAAATTGAGTGATATACTGAAGTTGAGTTTCTAATTACAATTGTTAAGAGAGCTTTCTAATATTTTGTAAATTAAGAAGAAAGATTTACTATAGGTAATATGAGAGTTTTCTAATATATATTGTTAAAATGAAATAAACGTAGCTACGTAAATTTTTTTGAAAAAAAAAATTTATTGAGAATGACTGAGTTATAACCGCCCTATGTCACTAAAAAACATTGGCAATGCCATTTGGTTACAGTCTATGTCACGCCGTAAAGGAAAAAGGTAGGGCACCGAAATTTTGGTCCTAATGCAAAGATATTTTGAAAGTTTGCCTCAATGCAAAGATACTTTGAATTTTTATAATTACTATTTTACTTTTTATAATAATCAAAAACATCTCTTATTATTTTTTTGTAAAAAATATTATAATAATTATAAAAAATCAAAGTGCAATTATATTCAGTCAAAATTTCAAACACAAATTTATTTAATAATGTGACGGTGGTTCGGCGTATAAGAGTAACAACTAACAAGAGTGAGAATTTAAATCTTTTGGTTTTTATTTATTTTTTGGGTACACAGGAGATCAAGCATCCGTAAAAAGAAAACAGATCTATTAGGACACAAACGCCAGACTAGAAGATCTTAATAAAATATCCAACAGACTATGCTAGAGGAGCAAAACAGAACAAATTTTTTGAGAAAGATGGGTGTTATTATCTTTCTAAATGAGTTCATAAGTTATTGTGAATAAAAATTAAATTGGAAAAAGGAAAATTATTATGCCAAAATTATTCCAAATCATTGCTCTATGTATACGGCTCTATGTATACGGCCGGGGCAGTCAATGTAATTACAAGAAAGAACAGAAAATTAGTCAGCTAAATTAAAATATTATAATCCTAATCCTAAAAAATAAAGTTACTCTTATAGTATTAACGGATAAGAGGCCCCCAATAAATTAAAATGCTGGAAGAATAAACAGAAATAAACCCTGATGGCAAACGTTCCAGTGAATCACAAAGCCTTAACAAACCTTAAATGCAAATATCAAGCAAAAAGGAAAAAGATAAAAAAGGAAGTTGTAAAAAATATCTACAATTCTTCACCAAAAAATATATATATATATCTACAATTCATCATCAACAGGTTCTTCATCTTCAGCATCATCGTCAGCTTGACTTGCACCACTTTTCTCATAAACTTGCTTGATGACCGGATTGCAGGCTGCTTCCACCTCCTTCAACTTCTCCTCATAATCATCCTTCTCCAAATTCTGGTTATCATCTAACCATTCAAGAGCCTCCTTCAATGTCCTCTCCATCTTCTCCTTATCATCAGAATCCATCTTTTCCGCGAGCTGCTTGTCTTTGTCATTGATGTGGCTTCTCATGTTGTAAATATAAGTTTCGAGCTTGTTCTTTGCATCAATCTTCTCCTTCACTCTCTTATCCTCCTCAGCCATTTCCTCTGCCTCCCTGACCATTCTGTCAATCTCTTCTTGGCTCGGACGCCCTTTGTCGTTCGTGACGGTGATGGATTGAGACCTCCTTGCCGCCTTGTCCTCGGCCTTCACGTGTATGATACCATTCACATCAACCTCAAAGGTGACCTCGATTTGTGGCACTCCCCTGCAAGAGAGCATTGCAAGCATTATTTAGAATCGCACATTATGCTTCACCTCACTACCTGACTGAAGTTCTTATCTTTCTGAAATAGTTCAGCAGAATTTAATTCTTTTGCATATATATAATTGTTAAGTCCTCACAGCAATGGCATACCTTGGAGCTGGTGAAATGCCAGATAAATCAAACCTCCCAAGCTCACGACAATCCTTAGTCAAACTTCTTTCCCCTTCAAAGACCTGAAAATTTTCATTGATAATTCAGCCCCATATGCTTATTAATGTGTATCAATCTTTTCATCACTAATGTTGTGCTTTTTTTTTTTTTTATTACCTTAATCGAAACTGTGGTTTGCTGGTCTTGGTATGTGCTAAACACCTGAGATTTCTTTGTTGGAATTCCGGTGTTTCTTGGAATCAATTTCGTCATGACACCACCAACTGTTTCAATTCCCAGACTCAAGGGAGTAATATCAAGCAAAAGAAGGCCTGCAACAAAAATACGAGCCATTTGTCAAAGTAAGTCCAGAATAGCCTGTCATATTATTGAGATGCAAACTCCAGGAACGAGTGATTTACCTGCCGTCCCGTTGCCACCTTCACCGCTGAGGATTCCACCTTGAACTGCAGCACCATAGGCAACAGCCTCATCCGGATTAATACCCTTGTTAGGCTCCTTCCCGAACATATCCTTCAACAATTGCTGCACTTTGGGGATTCGAGTACTTCCTCCCACAAAGACGATCTCATGGATGTCACTCTTCTTCAGGCCTGCATCCTCCAAAGCCTTTTTCACTGGTCCCAATGTCTTCTTAAATAAGTCCATGTTCAATTCTTCGAACCTTGCCCTTGTCAATGGCTCTGAGAAATCAATGCCATCGAAAAGCGACTCTATCTCCAAGCGAACTTGGTGCTGGTTACTCAATGCCCTCTTAGCTCTCTCACATTCCCTTCGAAGTTTTCCAAGTGCCTTGTTGTCTTTGCTGATATCTTTGTTGTACTTTTTCTTGAACAACTTGATGAAATAATTCATTAATCTATGATCAAAGTCCTCTCCTCCCAGGTGTGTGTCTCCACTGGTAGCAAGAACCTCAAAAACACCGTTGTCAATTGTCAATACGCTGACATCAAATGTACCACCACCAAGATCATAAACCAGAATGTTCTTCTCTCCTTCATTCTTGTCAAGACCATAGGCAATAGCTGCAGCTGTAGGCTCATTGATTATTCGGGCCACATTGAGCCCGGCAATGGTGCCTGCATCCTTCGTAGCTTGCCTTTGTGCATCATTGAAATAAGCTACCAGAGAGAGTGCAAAATCAAACCATTAGATTACTGACTGCTATTGTAAAACTTAAATAAACTTCAACATTATGCCACTTATTAGTGGAACTTCCAAACATCAATCAACTAACTTGTTCTTGCAAGTGTGACATTAACAACAACGCATATTTCTCAAAATTATCATGAGGGAAGATGTGTGAACTGAATTAATTATACCAGGAACAGTGATGACAGCATCTTTAATCTTCTTCCCCAAGTACGCCTCAGCTGTCTCCTTCATCTTTCTTAATATCATGGCGCTGATCTCCTCCGGGCTGAACACTTTACTCTCCCCTTTCATGTTGACTTGTATATACGGCTTACCATCCTTGTTCACAACCTTATATGGCAAGAACTTCATATCTCTTTGAACCTCTGGATCATCAAACCTGAAAACCAAGCAATCCAAACCAACCCACTTCAGTTCACCTCCTAATATACTAATTTAAGGCTTACTTTTTTTTTTTTTCTTTTAACAATACAAAGTAAAAAAGAAAAAGGGTTGACCATGAATCGCTTACTTTCTTCCAATTAGACGCTTGACGTCAAAAATAGTGCGTTCTGCGTTCATGGGCGCTTGATTCTTAGCAGCCTCTCCAATCAGACGCTCAATATCGGTGAATGCGACCCACGAGGGAGTGATCCTATTTCCTTGATCGTTGGCTATAATCTCTACGTGGTTATTCCGAGAAACGGCGACACACGAGTACGTAGTACCAAGATCAATACCAATCACAGTCTCGAGCTTGGGAGGACCATCCGCATCAGCCACTGTTATTCCTCCTACCAAAACTTCTTCCAAGAAAAAAAAAGAAAAAAAACCAAACAAGAGCAAAAGTTTAAACAATTCATAACGCCAAAGAACAAAAAATAATAATAATAATAATAAAATAAAATACTTTGAAAGTTCAAAGCTTGTCTAAAACTAAGCTCTTCCCATTCTTAGCAGAGCAAATTCAAAGCAACCAAAGCATCTTAAGAGCAACAATATTGACTCCCACAACAATGAGTTATAACTTAATTAGTACTAAAGTCGTTGAAGACTTCAAGTGTATGGATATACCAAAAACAAAAAAAATAGATTTTGGCCAACTTATCAAGCAAAATCTCAGTATATTGAAATCTATCTTGCTCCATGACTGACCTGAAAGTAATAGGAGGAAAAAAACAAAAGTCTTGCTTCTGATCGCTTGATTGTTGATCCTCATTGTTGCTTGAAATCTCTCTGTTTTTGCTCTGTTTTTTTTTTTGTTGTGCTCTCTTCAACTGCTCTGTTTTCACAAATACAGTTTAATTTATAGGCTTCGTTGATTTGGATTTGCTGGTGTTTGTGGACTCTTTGTTACACGTCATGTGAAGAATTGTGTGTCAAATACGTGAGTGCTAAACCAGTTTCCCGTATCATGATAGGAATAGAATAGAATTGTTAAAAAAAGTTCTTATTGAACTAAAATTCTTAAACTATATAAATTTTAGTTTTGTGATTGATTATGACGAGGAATTTTTAATAGAAAATTAATTATTTTTGACATGCTGAACAAATAGCTGATCGCTAAATGGAATAATTATTATTAAAATGTAAGATTGGAACTAAATTTTAATTCTTAAAGACAGTCACAGTACAAATAACATGTTGTTTAATTTCTCTGTGGGGTGTTAAAGTGAATAACGTAAAATTTGGTTAGCACGATGGATGCAACTGTTCGAACTGTGCTGTTTGCAAGGATATGCTTAACAGAAGACAGTGCTATATAGCACTACAAATACCACACGAGAGAGCACGAATTATATTATGGTTTGAGTCTTAATGTTGTTTATAAAAACTAAACTTCTACAAAAAAAATAAATAAATAAATAAATAATTTATAAATAGTATTTAGTATTATCTTAAGTAACATTTAGTCTTTACTCTAAAAATAATTTTTATAATAAAAAATAAATACTTAATATTATTTTAAATGTATTTAATAATACTCTACATCATAAATTTAAAAAAAAATAAAAATAAAAATAAAAAACGATGTTTTGACGGCAGAGTGCAGACAATTGACGGCAAAGTGGATGCAAGAATCCTATTTGGTGAAAGGCTAAAACTGGAATAAAAAAAGAGGGAAAAAAATAAATTTAAAAAACAAAAAAAAAATGTTGAGTGGGTCGTGTGCTTGTTGTGAAGTTAGAGTCGTGCACAATATTATTATTCCTTAATAAATTTTAAGAGGTACGAATCACAAATTTTCCAAACATTCACCTCAGTTCTTTTGTTCAAAGGCTCTCATCTTCTTAATTACTTTACGGGGATAGGTTGAGTGAAAGCACTGTCAAATAATGTAAATGATAGCTTTTCTTTTTTATTTCTTTTCTTTGCAGATGAAATTAGTTCATCTTTAAGATGATATTCGTGAATTGAGCGTCAGGCTCTGGATCAAATGTGGCATCTACATCAAATGGGCCTTCTAACGGCTACTATCTTTTCATCATATTTCCGTTTTGCTTAGGAGTAAGGATTTCGTATGTTACTCCTCTCTCATCGCTAATTGTTTATTGATCATATGTAGCCAGGAAGGGACATAGACAGTTATTACAAATAAAGAATATCTTAATTCCAAATGATATTGATCTGGTTGAATACTTCATGGTCTTTGTGATTTGCATAATAAATGAGAGAAAACAAACTACATTTTTAGTAAACACAATGTCTGTAAATTAATTAATAAAAACAACTATTTTGCTGGAACAAATTTATTAGAAGTTGCAAGCGTGAGCTTGAAAGAGGAAGTAAAAACTCCCATGTCGAAAAAAAAAAAGTAAATTGTAAACAACTTATAAGTGTAGCTCATGATTAATATTACAAGTCAATTGATTTTGCAAAAAAAAAAACAAATAGAGTTAATGGTCTATTGTGATTTTGCATGATCTCGTATTCGTAACATGCGAAGAATTGTGCGTCAGACACGTGTGTGCTTAACCAGTTTCCCGCGTCATGATAGGAATAGAATATGATTGTTCAAAAAAATCCTCATTGAACAAAAATTCTTCAAACTATGTAAATTTTAGTTTCCTGATTATGATGAGGAATTTTTTATAGAAAATTAATTATTTTTGACGTGCTAAACAGATGGTCGATCGCTAAATAGAATAATTATTTTTGAAGTGTATGACTAGAGCTAGATTTTAACTCTTAAAGACAATCACAATATAAGACAACATATTGTTAAATTTCTCAATAATAGAGGTGTTAAAGAGAATGATGTTAATTTTGATTAGCAGGATGGATGTGACTATTTGATGATCTATGGTGTTTGCAAAGCATATGCTTGATAGACTTGAAAGGATATGAATCACAAATTTTCCGAACATTCACCTCAATTCTTTTATTCAGAGGCTCTCGTCTTCTTAATCACTTGACAGGAACAGCTTGTGAGAATCTGTTTTTTTTTTTTTTTTTTTACTTTTTCTTTGCAGATGTAAATATGCAATTAGTGCATTTTAAGATGATATTCGTGAATTGAGCGTCAAGCTCTAGAACAAATGTGGCAATTGTCAAATTCTCTTTCGTCCTTCAAAATGAAGGAATTCAATTTCGTCTGCAATACTCAAATTATCTTCGTCCTTTTTTTTTATTAAACAAACCAAACAAAGCAAAAAATCAATCCCAAAAGATTTGTAAATCCCCTTTTATCAATGTCATCGCAACCAAACATCGTCTTAACAGATTTTGAAAGTTACAGCTTGTTTGGAATTGTATGAAAAAGGGGTGAATGAAAGCTGGAGAAAGATTTGTGATAAAAAAAATAGAATTTTCTCTTGTTTGGAATTTTATATGAAAGAAAATACATTGGAAAACTCAAAAAATTTTCTTTCTCATGATACTGTTCACAGTCTTGCAAAATCGGGGAGAAGAGTGGAAGAAAGTCGAAGACAAAAAAGTCAATCTTGAATCTTGGTTTTTTTTTTTTTTACTAGAGTACCAATATAACCTTTTTAAATATACATAAAAAAAATACAAACTTAAAAAGTTAAGGATATAAATGTCTTTTTCTAAATATTAATTTTTTTATTTTATTTCCTCTCAATATCTAAAAAAAATTTAATTTTTAATTACTTTCTTTCTCATCAATTTTTAACATACACAAATAATTATCAAAAATTATTTTTTTCTTATAATTTTTTTTTCACCACTTTCTTTCACACTTTACTTCCAATCTAAATACACTCTAAAAGAGTATAATCATGATTGTGTAGTTTTATTCTAAAATTTTAATATATTATCATAGTTAACGAATTATATTTAATTAGCATCAGAAATGTCTATAGTAGTAGAAATATCGATTTGAATTATAATCGAAGTCAATTAATTCAAGAACAAATCTAACCTACTATAACACAAACAGTCAACAAATTCTCACCGACCTTAGCAAACTCCTTTTTTTTTTTTTAATGAACATTGTCGCTTGTATTCCTAGCTATATTTGTCATTTGTGTAGAGTGACAAATAAAATATTCATGGAATTACGCCATAATCAGTCGAGTATACTACAATACAGGGAAGCAAAAAGACAAAGCAATTCATTTTCACAATCCGCACACATGTTTTCCTCTTCTTATTTTAATTATAAAAACCTGCAAAGCTGTCAGCCCCCAAAAAATAGTTGGCTTGGACAAATGTATACATTCCCCCACCATGACTACAGAAAATAGACTATAGATAGTAATTAGATTCAATATTTTATGCTCTCACCTACCAAGTTTAATTTCCTATTGTATTTCTTGAAATTGTATAGTTCAATAATTACTGGCGGATAATATGCATGCAAATAATAATCCCTAACTACATTTTGCAGTGAATTTGTATGATATTTTATCAAGCTTTCAATTTTTTTTGCCCCATTTGGGGGCAATCTATTATTCATATAATATTTTTTTTTTGTTAATCAAAATAGATAAGTAGAGTTAATATTTTTCAAAAGGAAAACTGTTGGGCTTTGAGGTTAACAAATATCATGAAATTATTTACAATAATGTCAAATTAACATTCATTTAGTTCTATCACTTGATGTGGTAAAAACTAGAATCCCATAATTTTTCTTTGTGAGAAACCCGTTTTAGATATTTTTTTTATTAGTTAATTTTAAGGACACCAAAAATTTGTTCACAAAAATCAAAGAAAATAAAATATTTCCAGGACAGCAAATAGCTAAATTGCAAAAACCCACATTAAAAAAATTATTTTCAAAGAACAACTTATCTAGATGTCAATTTCTGATTGGCTGGCAGCTCACAAGCTAAAACAAACGTACGAGTCTTCAGTAGCAGCGAACTGGTAAGCTTCTCTAGGCACCCAAAAAAAAAAAAATGGCGCTTCAATCACGATGGAATGGAACCCACCAAGCCTTGTTAACCAACGATCCAATTAAAATCTGCCACATCAAGAACAGAGGCACGTGACCTCTTACACTTACACTTTTAGTCGCTTGATCTTACCACATGGCGCTCTGTTATTGATTTTTAATCTCGTTTAAATGGACTTTCTCACACCAAACTCAAACCCCCAAATAATTACACTTGCCTACAGTATCAGCATCTACGTATTTTTAGAAAAAATTTGACATCAACACAGCGTAAACATCATAGCGAGCGCGCACTATCATATAATTTAATAAACAATTTATTAAATTTAAGGAACAAATAGGATATAAACTGTCAAATGAACTGGCTAATGACTTTCACTAGCTTGTTAGATTATATTTATTTATTTATTAAAAAATAATTTATTATTATAAAATATTTATAAAAAAAATATTTGTAGTGAAAATAATAATTTTTTCTTATCACTTATTTATAACACAGTTTATATTTTTTAAAAAAAATATAAGACTTTCACTAGCTTGTTAGATTATATTTATTTATTTGTTAAAAAATAATTTATTATTATAAAATATTTATAAAAAAAAATATTTGTAGTGAAAATAATAATTTTTTCTTATCACTTATTTATAATACAATTTATATTTTTTTAAAAAAATAACATCAATTCTGAAAAAAAGAGAAGTTATTTTTCTTGAAAATTTTAAAATTTTTCTCAAATTTTTTCTAAATTTTTCGTTATAAAATATTTTATATGAAATAAACGCTAGAAAGTGAGAAAAAAATTTTCATGCAAAATATTTTCAACCAAACAAACACACCCTAATCACACACACACACACACACACACACACACACACACACACACACACACACACACACACACACACACACACACACACACACACACACACATATATTTTGTCTAAATGTCGTCTTAAGATACACGGACGAACGCAAATACAAGACATGAATACAACACGATATGGATATAGGAATACACAAATTTTAAAAAAATTAAAATACAAACACGGCGTGGATACGGTTATAAAATATATTAAATATTATATACGTATCTATGTAATTTAAATATTTTTAATAAATTTAAAATTTTATCTACATATAGTTCATAATAATAATTGTTATGGTATTTTATGATGTAATTTGAATTTGGTTCATAATTTTTTTTTTAAAACGTGTGTGTGTATATATATATATATATATATATATAACAAAACATTTAAATAAATAATATATACATGTGTGGGTATAACATACTAATTAAATTAAATACAGGTAAAAGTGTTTGACATATCTATTAGAAGTGTTCGACACACGAATTAAAAGTGTCTGACATACGTATCTGAATTTATTTTATTTTTATTTTTTGTTAAATACGTTTCGAAATATCCAACACAAATCTAAAAAATGTCAAGCAAGTATTGTGTCTGACACTTATATTTAATATAGACACTTATCATTTTAAAAGTGATTGTGTATTTTAGATGTCATTCAAAGATTTTTTTTAATAAAAAAACAATATACTAGTATTCCACAGTGTCCAATCTCTCTCTCTTCTCAAATTAGAAAAAATTAAAAAAATAATAAGAATGAAAAAAAAAAAAACAAACAAACAAAGCAGTAGGGACAGAGACACTAGAAAAAGTGAAAACAAGTCCATTCTCCTCCTCTCCCTTACCAAATGTTCTTCCCCACATATCCAATCAATTTTTTTAAAACAAAAGTAAAACTATAATCCCAAAAAGAAAAATCTCAAATCTTTTCACAGTATTTAAAAAAAAAAAACAAAACAAAACCACCACCCACCAGAAAATAAAACTAAAAAGAAAATACAAAATAAAAAGATGGTTTTTATTTATTTATTATTATTATTATTAATTTAGTCACTGTGTGTGTTGGTGGGTGGGAGAGAGAGTAAGTGTAGTGTATGTTTTTGGTTTGCCTTTTGTTTCTTTGTTACTTCTTTTTCAAGCTCATATTTTTTGACTGTGGTCTCCAAAATCATTACTTGTCTTCCTCTTTTGTCTCAAAAAAGCCACCCTCTTTCTTTCTTTCTCTCTTTTTTTCTCCTCTCTATTGTTAGTCTCTCACTACCATTTCTTCCTCTTTCCTCAAAATTAATTTACATTTTTTGTTCTTTGTTTTTTTTTTTTTCTTGGGTGGGATTTTAGTTGCCTGAAGAAGAAGAAGAAGAAGAGCAAATAATGTGGCAGTGGATCAGAAGAAGTGAGTGTGAGAGCGATGAGCAATGACAAATGGGGTGTGTCTTTGGGAAAGAGGTGACTAACAAGGCGGCAGCGGCGGAGAAGAAGGAGGAGGAGGAGGCGGGCAGAAGGAGAGACGGCGGATGGAAGAGGGAGAAGGAGGAAGGTAGGGTTGCGAGGGATGCGGCGGCGGACGGGGAGGAGGAGGAGGAGGAGGAGGAAAATGAGGTGAGGAACGGCGGGAATCGGAAGGACAATGAAGAAGGGAATGTGCGGCGAAGAGGGGAGAGGAATAGTAAGAGGTCTTCGAGGCCGAATCCCAGGCTGAGCAACCCACCCAAGCACGTCCACGGCGAGCAAGTCGCCGCCGGCTGGCCCTCCTGGCTATCCGCCGTCGCCGGTCCTGCTATTAATGGGTGGACCCCGCGCCGTGCTGACACGTTCGAGAAGCTTGATAAGGTAAGCTGTTTGTATCTTTTTTTATTAATCTTTTTTTCTCTGGATCATATGTAGTTATGATTTTTCCAATAAATTAATGGCCCCTTTGCCCTTTTATTTTGGTCATTTTTGGAATGTTTTAGGGAAAAATTGTAATTTCAACTAAATTCGGGACTAAGGTTTGTTGTTGGTGCTGGTGGTGGCTTCATGATTTTTTATTTTTTATTTTTTCCAAATGGACACGGAATTGTAGGGTTTATGGGATATAGAAAAATGTGTAGAAAAGAAAATACAAGAACTTGGAATAATTATATTTAGCTTATTTGTTCAGTTATTTATCAAGTTTAGTGTATGTTTAGTGTTTGTTAATTTTGTTATCAGATTGGCCAAGGTACATACAGCAATGCATACAAAGCTAGGGATACTTTGACAGGGAAAATTGTTGCCTTAAAGAAGGTTCGGTTTGATAATTTAGAGCCCGAGAGTGTAAAGTTTATGGCTCGGGAGATTTTGATTTTGCGGCAATTGGACCATCCCAATGTTGTTAAATTGGAAGGTCTGGTGACATCAAGGATGTCTTGCAGTTTGTACCTTGTATTTGAATACATGGAGCATGATTTGGCTGGCCTCGCAGCAAGTCCGAGTATCAAGTTCACAGAGTCTCAGGTGGGGATATTGTTCTCTTGCTAGATTCTGCTCTTTATGATTGGATGTGCAAACTTAAGGGTTAGACGTTGATATATGGCAGGTAAAATGTTATATGCACCAGTTGTTATCTGGTCTTGAACACTGCCACAACCGCCACGTGCTGCATCGTGATGTAAAGGGATCAAATCTTCTTATTGGAAATGATGGAATTCTTAAGATTGCTGATTTTGGGTTGGCTTCATTTTTTGACCCTAATCACAAACAGCCCATGACTAGTAGAGTGGTTACCTTGTGGTATCGACCCCCAGAGCTTCTTCTAGGGGCCACTGACTATAGTGTTGGAGTTGACTTGTGGAGTGCTGGTTGCATTCTTGCTGAGTTATTGGCTGGGAAGCCTATCATGCCTGGTCGCACTGAGGTAAGTTGTAATTTGTAAATGGGCAATTCTTCAAAGTCTTGTTTTTTTGCATTTTTTTTTTCTTTTCCTGTTAGAGATATTTTGGCTGTTCGGTGTGGCAGGATTCTGTCTAAATTACTGTGTTTGCCACTACATAACTTCTGATTTATTTCGGTCACCAGTTTATGAAAGCCATGTATTAATGGGAAGCATGAGTTTAACCATTAATTCAGCATGCCACTAGGTCCAGTCCATTAATGTCCTCAAATGTTAAATAAGACCTTTTGAGAGATATGTGCTTTGTGGAGAAATATTCAGTTGCATTTACTCAGTAAACATATGTACTCTTGGTGTCAGCTCTTCTCATATTGTTTGAGACTGCTCTCCACTGAAAACAACTTGTCATCACCATGACGAAGCTGGGTTGGGCTGCTTACTTGTTAGGTGCATGCAAGCACAATGAAAAGTGGTTTGGAGTGTCACTGACATTATCACTTTGATGCTAATGTGGGTTGGAAT